>OZ034800.1:75991268-76395496 GCA_964028335.1 Altica lythri | reverse complement strand
AACTATTAGTCTACGATTTGTCACCAGTAAAATCGTTTTCTAGTACCTTATTATCATAACTCTCAATTTCTAAGTTCTGCTAACCTTTTTATAAGCAAAGCTGTTTTTGCTCTGCATTGATTAATCTTAAAATTAACTAACAGAGATATTACTTCTAACTTTAAGGTTATTATAATATCAATCGCTTAAACATTTTGGTGCAAAGATATAAAAGAAGGTCGATTATTTTTGCACCGACCTCGTATTGTACTTTAGCTTAGTTTTTATTGCATCAGTGTAGACAGTTTTATTATACTTATCATTGCCAAAATGTTTGACGTAACAGTTAAGAAGATGTTTGGTACTATATCATGTAAAAGAAGTGTAACAATCTATATTGGAAAATAAATAATTAGTACAAACATCAAGTTATATACGTCTATAACATAATGTCCCCAATTAAGATATATGGTGCTTTTATCCGTCTGTAAGTATATCTTATATCACATGCATTAAAACAGCTAGTTTTGATCTCTGTTTTGCCAGTCGAAATAAGACAATTTCAGACCAATGCAACTGTCAGTCAGAAATAACGTTGTTTCTGCCCTAGGGAAGAAACAACGTTGTTTCTGCCCAGCCTATTCATTTATTTATTATTTATGTCTTTATTTCAAGTCTGTCAGAATCGCATTTGTAATAAACAAAAGCGAATAAAATCATAATCGTCTGACAGCTGTCGTCAAATCGTTGTCAAGATATTACTACGCTTTTTGTCTGAAATAGTCTTACTTCGACTGGCTAGAGAGATTAAAACTCGCTGTTTCAATGCATGTGATACGATAAATATAGTGTGTGGCACGGGATGAAACAAAGACAATTTCTGACCAGGGCGATGACAGCCCTAGCTTCGTTTGGGCAGTCAACTCTCGCCCCCGTCCGAAATCGTCTTGTTTCATCCCTTGCCACACAATATACTATTTTATTTAGCGAAACTCGCAGGATGTATGTGTGTATTAAATCCGAATAAAATATAGCTCATTCCAGCTAAATATCTATTCCCTATATAGGTTCTTTGTGCGATCAACGTTTATTTTCCGTTATTTATACAAGATTTTAATTGAATTGTTTTTTTTTTCAACTATTTCAATCGCCGTCACTGATATACATAGATGCACATATACCACAGAATATGGAATCAGATACCGATAGTATTCTGATGTTTACATACCTATTAAAAGGCCATATTTAATTTTTTGCTTGTATTTATAGAATTAAATGCAATGCAAGATTGCCAGTTAAAAGACTTCATCCAATAGAGACTATGTCAATTAAACGTTACTTGTTTGTAGTCCATAAATTACCCAAATTTATTAATACAGTATTTAAAAGCTTTTAGATTAATGTATTTTTATGGTACGGTGACATATTTATAAATTGAACTTTAAATGTTGCGGCTGAAAATTCAAGTTTTTTCCGCTAAAATTAATGACTATATTTCTTTAAACAAAACGAATGAAATTTGAAAGGTTTTGATTTCTTTATAAATATTAATTACACAATTAGAATTTTCAGATATTAAGTAATTTATGAAATATTTATACATAACCTTAATAGATTTTATGCATGAATCATGTAGAAATTATCACTGGAGTACTAAATATGTACTGTACTCTATTTGGACTTTTTATATTTCTTTCATTAGTTTATAGTATACATTATAGGATTATAGGATTTTGGTATTCTGTACTAATTTGAGTCTAGAGAATGGGTGCTATGTTTGTGGATCTACTCTAAAGTTTAAAAAATTAATTATCTTCTGTGATCTATAACCAAGCAATGGCAATGTTTTTAACCTTTAAAGGTTCCCTGTCGCAGAAATGTAGCTAGGGTCTACATTGAACAACCTCATAGAGTTCATGTGTTCCTTTACGGGAGCATGGCTCGCAAGGAATTCTTAGTTGATTCCTGCTTATTCTACGCTAAGTCGGAACCAATCCTTAGTTGATTTCTGCTTTATTTAGCATAGCTCGTAAGGAATCCTTAGTTCATTTCTGCTTATTTTACGCATGGCTCGTAAGGAATCCTTAGTTGATTTCTGCTTATTTTACGAAGTGTTTTAGTTCTTTTAGCACAGGTCTGCAATATACATTAGGCGACATTCAACTTATAAATTAAGTCAACTTTATATTTCCTAAGAGGTAGCTTCCAGGCCCTAACCATATATTTATTGTTATAGTCACGTTACAGTTTTTTAACTAACTACCTACGTAAAAACTAGAAAATACCTTACATTAAAAATTGCTGAATAGTCTGCTTAGTTTAAGCAGAGCAAGAATACGAAATCCATGGCAATCATTTCTTCATCCAAAAAAAGTCCTTATTAACTTTTAAACCAAAATCAGTTAATTACAGTTTTCTATTTTGTTTACTATTATTACTTAATAAAGGTTTTTTCGTTAATTATTGTTTCAGTAATTGTTGATTGTTTATTCAGTTTTATTTTTACTTGGTTCTGGTCTTATTGACAACTTAATTACAAATTTCGATTATACATATAATGCAATAGTGGAAACTTGTTAAAACAATGTCTTAACCATGTAATGAAATTAGAACAAACTGTAATTGTTTTAAAAAAATAATAATATTAAAAATATAAATACAGTTCCAAAAACGCAATAATACTGATAAAGAAAACTTCATCAAGAAGGTCATTTTCTTAATCTAATACGAGTTCGTGCCATTGGGCAAAAGTAACGTTATCATCAATCATTTCTGTCCACTATTTTTAGCACAATGGAATTATAATTGAGTCTTTAGTTCTGTTTTATTGCCAGGAATACTTCTTGTTACCTAAAGAATCACGAAATAAATTTAATATATAAGGTGTTTAATTTCAAAACCCGCCTTAACCAGCTATAATTTTAGCTGAGCACATGGTAAGTCACGATGAGATTAGATATTATCAAAAACCACTTGCTAGATTCCCATAATAATTTTTATAATGAAAATTTACAATGCAGTCATTTAAAAAAAAATTATTTACAGGTTATATATGGTTATTTTAAATAGCTAATATATCATGATTTATAATAATTAAACATATTAATTGGAAAATAGCCAATAATTCACAAAAAAATTGGATAATAAAAATATTCTGATTATTTTCGACATTTAGAGCTTTAATCCACGTCAAATAGTGTTATACTGGCACAAAAAATGTAAAATTAATGCGTTTGTGTTAATCAACTTCGTCGTGAAAGGAAAAGAAAACAGTTTACGTTCGTCAAGTTCTGATATTTATAAATAAAAATTCCGGACTTAAACTGAAAACAATTCTTTGGAACATAAATAGATTAATGTTTTAGATATTTATTGAACAACTGGTGTAAACTGTTTTCTCCTTTAGTTAGTGAATCTCCGAATTCTTATTTTTTTATAACAGACCAATAAACTGAAGTTTACGACTTTATAAAAGGGATATATTGAACTTACGTCATACCTCCCAAGTAAAGCAATAATCATAAAAAAGTAAATGAAGTTAAATACAAGACTCATCAGTACTCATGTGTGTTTCGTTTTTATATTGAAATCGGTAAGTTTATAGGAAAGTTTAAAGTGGATAAATTTTAGAAACGTTCTGAAATAATGTTTAATTTTCGACATTTTAGATTTCACTGGAACTCTGTAATTAAATTAACTTGAACAATTTACACAGTATTAACATTGCAGACTTAGAAATTAAAACCTCATAAAAATAATTTTTTAATAATAGGAAATTGTGATGAACGAAAATAATTTGAATTAAAATTATATTTTACAAATTTATTCCCACAATTTAGATAACTAGGTATATATAGTTTCAGCCCCTGACAGTTACAACGGAGACACGTTCTAAAATAGACTTATATGGTAATACAGCATGAATATTCGTGGTTTTAAATAGATCCCCAAAATATGTGAAACTACAAGCATCTGCTTGGTAGTATTGTTACCTGTAACCTATTGTTACATACTTCAGCGAAATTCTGAGAGAGAAAAAAAGAGATTCAGAATTTCCTTGTAATGTACGCATCGGTGATATTTTGTATTTGAATAGTAGTTATTTGAACATTAGTACATACTGTTTTGTTACCAATTTTTTAAAGAAAGTTTAAATACAATAAACACTAATGATCAAATAATAACATGGTACTTAATTGATAAATATTGTACAAGAAAATTAGTGTTTAAATTTAAGTTACTACGTTGATAAAAATACCATGATAAAATATATAGTTACATTAACTGTATTGTAACCTCTTTTTATCGGAAGGTGGTAAATGCTCGTTTGAAAACGTTAACTAGTGCGAACGGCACTCAGTTGGTTGGTGGAGAGCGAGCGTGGATTCGGACGAGCTCCATGAAAAATTATAGAAAAGATAAAAAAAGAATATATTTAATAGGATAATAAAAGTTAAAAGGGGCAAAAGAGAGGAAAAGAAAGAAATGAAAGAGAAAGGAAAATGGGTGCCACTTATGTTTTTTATCCTAAGGATGGGGAAATATAAGAAACCCAGGTAGATTAAGAGAGATATATAAAATAGATAGGATGTTCTTGCTAGAATTAAAATTACACACTTTTAATTAGAAAGTAAAAAATTATACTTACACTTCTCTTTACTTATCCTTATTGTTAGAAGTTAAATTTGTAAAATATAAAAATGTTTAAATAATCCAATATTTAATGACTTTAATAAGCTTACTCACGTTATAGATAATCTGGATCAGAATAACATACACCAGAGAGGAAAAGAAAAATATCTATTTAAACAATAAACAATATTTATTATTTTGCTAAATAATAAACTAGACAAATAAAACATATAGGTACATATCCGTATTAAAACAGTAAATACATAATTTCAATCATTTTAGGGACCAATTCACAATTTGGTGTTTGGTTACTCTTAAAATAATATCTAGGTATATTAGGTTATTATTTCGATGTACTTTATGAAGCAAAAAATGAAACAATAGGGATCTAGACTAAAAATTATTAAAATTCACCTTTAGCTTTCTTATTAACTCGAGTTAAAAGAGTCCTTACATATTCTGTTAAAACTAGAAAAGCATACCAAAAAAATACAGGTAAAAATACCATAAAAAAAATGAATCACTCACTGTGTCTGCTGCTTAACGGTGACGATACGTAGATAATATTAAAATTGAATACAATAAGATTCAATCTCCAAAGAAATAAATAGTACCTACTCTTTTTCTGGTAGTGAAGATAATAACGATATAATAAAAAACTTACAATTGGCTCCGTAGCGTCTCTCAGGAAGAATTAAAGATTAGCGACCAGCTTAATCTCGGAAATGCGGTAGGAATTTGACCCTTCTTTTCTTTAGTCTCATCCACAGGTACTTACAGGTGGTATTTACCAAACCATATCATAGAAATCATCAACCTTTTAATGGTCACTCGGAACACAATTACTTTTTTATTTCAGATAAAAAAACCGGGAAAATTAGAGCTAAAAAGTACTCGAGATGCTTCTACTTAGCCATCTACCTATCGAATGAATTCCGTTAGAACAAAAGGCGCGTAAGATACCCCCCGCGAAGCTCACCTGATTTTTAACGCAATCACTGATTGGTCAAAAAAAAAAATCGATAACTTCGCTTTGAAAAGTTCGTTAGATTTAAAAGTACCTGCTGCGTTTTTTATCTCGTAGAGACCAGGACTTTCGTTATTTATCAAACAAGGCCAGACTTTACGGAGACAGGGTCGGCTTTTGATTTAAAAAGGGATTATAAAAAAGTTATTAACAGGTTTTTTAAAAACGCTACAGTATGAATAAAATTGAAGTTTACGTAACAGGTCCCGAAAGTGGTCTTTTACTGGACGAGTGGGCAAATTGCAGGGCGAGTTTGAAGTTTGTTTTAGTGGCAAAAAGATCCCCAAATAAAGAAGTAAATATATAAGATACTAGCTTTTGCCCGCGACTTCGTCTGCGTGTAATTCGAATAAAAGCAAGGTCTTTATGTATCAATAACTGGTGCCCGCGACTTCGTGTGCGCAGTATTAGTATTTCGAGTAGCTTATATTAGCGTGAAAAGAACTAACATTATGACATTAAAATTATAACATACATAATTTTTGGGTCGTATTTGAAAAATATAACAGTCTGACAATATTGAGATGTTACATTCGCACTGTAATAACGTAACAATATTGTCAACATAAGAAATACAGTAATTTTTTCAGACTTAAATGACATTTATCGTTATATTTTGGACAATTCACACAATATCTTTATAAATTATAGCCTATATGTTATTCTGATCTATAAGCTACATTACTGTAAAGTTTCATTAAAATCCGTTTAGTAGTTTTTGCGTGAAAGAGGAACAAACATCCATACATCCATCCAAACAAACTTTCGCCTATATAATATTAGTAGGATTAACTGCGCCACCTTACGGTGGCCTACTCAGGGTTGAAACATCATTACTGAACCGCTAGATGGCGTTGAAGAAGCTAGTTTTTGAGATTTTTTGACAATTTTTTTATTTTTGGTAAAAAAATAAAAAATATTTTTTTTAATAAAAAGTATCCTATATTACTTCTAATACCTCCAGGAATATGAGTACAAAGTTTCATGATGATCGGTTGAGTGGTTTTCGCGTGAAAGCGTAACAAACAAACTTACATTCACATTTATAATATTAGTAGGGATAGGGATTAAGGAGAACATTTTCGTTATACATGATTTCTGTATAGCTTTAACCATTAAGGTTGCACCCGCGACGGAAGCTTAAAAAATGGAGAACTTCTCCCGTTTTCCCAACATTTCCCTTCACTGCTCTGCTCCTATTGATTGT
Organism: Altica lythri; assembly: GCA_964028335.1. Classification (NCBI taxonomy): domain Eukaryota; kingdom Metazoa; phylum Arthropoda; class Insecta; order Coleoptera; family Chrysomelidae; genus Altica; species Altica lythri. Next base: position 76,388,651 of record OZ034800.1, on the reverse strand, counting down.
AACGTAAAGAAAAGTATACTATAACCTGCTTAGGAGTAAAAAAATAATTGTACCAAGTTTCGTTAAAATTCGTCAAGTAGTTTTTGTTTCTATAACGGTTATACAGACAGACAGACAAAAATTTTACTGATTGCATTTTTGGCATCAGTATTGATCCCTAATCACCCCCTGATTGTTATTTTGGAAATATATTTTATGTACAGAATTGACCTCTCTACAGATTTATTATAAGTATAGATAAGTCAGTATGTTTTTCTTCAATAGCAAATAACTAAAACTATTTAAAGATTAATATTTCGTTTTTTTTTGTTGATGTGCTTACTGGAATTATATTTTAAGATTACCCCTTTAATGATGAGTAAGTTCTTATCAATATAATTCAATATTTAATCAATTTTAGTTTGATTTACTTAATGGTCTTAAGTGTTCATTGAAATATTTCCTTAATATGGGAGAAAGCTATTATCACGTACTATAAATAAATAATTTTTCTCTTATAACCAATTCGCTACTATTTTCGAAACATCTTAGCTAACCAGGATTTCCAACGGAAAATAAGTTAATTGGAGTTAAAGAAAACGTGAGCGTAATTCATGTTATACGTTTCCGTCTTTATTTCAGAGACTTTAACGAGTAAATTAAAGCAACGTGTCCCTTATCTACAGCTTAGTGTTTTCTAAATTACATTTACTAAAAAAAATCTTGTTCTGTAGTATTGTGTAATTTAAAATTGTTTTATAAGGAATTATCTTTTAAACATTTACAATTACATTAATACCTCTACTCAAATTAAACAATTAAGAAGTACAACATATAGGAGACTAATGCCCATATTAATAAACAATTCTCAACATAAGTTCGGTCCCAACTTCTGCTATAGAGAAATTTTAACGTCATAAAGTAAGAAAAGCTTAGTGCTTAGGCCAACAAATTAAGTAGGTAAAGTTTAAACGTTAGTGGTCGCCTTCGCGCACTCAAATCAATCCGCAACCTATCTTGTGTAAAACTTGGATTTGAAATTATAACCTACACATTACAGTTGGTTTGTAAAGTAAAAATAAACTAAATCTTGTTTTTGAAGTTTTTTTGAAACTATTGAAATTGTAGATGATTAGGACGCTAATACGAAATTTTCACATTACTATAATGGAGACGGACTATCTTAAAATTATAGATTTTCATAAAAAACGATTTCAAATAATACACTAGGTATACAATTATAAATTTTGTTAAACGTTTGTTTTACTAGCAATTTTTAAGATACATATAAATACGATATAGAAAAGGAAGATCTACCTAACTGTCTTCGGCCAGCTGTGCCCACATGCCCACATGCGGTTACCATTCCTACTCGTGACCCTATGATCCTTTTTGCGTACATGCCCATTAATTTGCCCATTTTGTTTGTCTCAAGTACGCATACTTGGCACCCTTTTTTGTTTTACATCCTGGGTTTGAAACGGCTCAAACACAAAGAGTCCGTTTCGCCAACTTAACGACGCTGGTCGTAGCCCCAAAATGTGGGCACAGCTGGCCGAAGACAGAAATGGCGATAGGACTCCTGTGTGAGTTTCGTTGTTTGTGTTTTTTGACACATGTTTCCCTACCATCCTTTGCTTCCAATTACCCAACACTTTTGCTAGCCAAGTGCAATACCTTACTTGGTTATGCCGCACTGATGACGGCTAACGAGCCAGAATCATGCATGTCTGCGGTTACCATTCCTACTCGTGACCCTATGATCCTTTTTGCGTACATGCCCATTAATTTGCCCCTTTTGTATATCCGTTCGAAAAATATCCAATCTATTTTCATGATCACATGAAATCATAAACACGAAGAAAATTTGTTTATAACGTTATACTACTCTTTTATTTGTGTTTTACCCATATATATTTTTGCCCAAAAAAGTTTTATTTGTTTTTCTATCATAGTGACGCATAGTCGACTTTGGTGATTTTGTTGTAGAGCGTTATTAAATAGCTGTATTGCAATACTGCCAGAAAAGTATTACGTTTTACCGTTAATGCAAAAATATGTTAGGAGTAACAATTCTACGTGTTTGTAAAATAGGCTTACGGTCTAGAAAGCTACTTCTGTTGAGATTAAATGTACTATTTTGCAATTGCTGATGTTAGAGTAGATGTACCAATCAATAGCAAGAGTAATTTTAATTGAATATTTACTGTTATTCTTTTAACGGGTACCAGAAATGTTTTATAACGAAATTTGAATATTTATACAAATTTTATCAAAAAATGTTTTTTTTTAATATCAATTTATAGTTAACCAAAAAACCTTAACCTTAACTAAAAATTAACGTAATCTCTCGTTGTACAATAGTCTATTATTATTTAGTATTACAATACGGTTTATAAAAAACCTTTCAAATTCATAGTAGGTCCTATGTACCTATATGTCTGGGAATTTACAGATGTTCAAATGAATAGGATTATTGTAATGAAACACAAAATCATTCATTGACCATTATTATTTTCATAATTTATAAATGTATATTCGTTATTGATTATTGCATGGTGACTATAAGATACAAATATTTGAAACATACATAGTAGTCCAGGGAAGTTAGTTTTTCTCGTGACTTCGAATAATCCAGGTATCTGACAAGTTTTTTTGTTATTATAGACCTATAGGAAGAAAACCTACTGGTTTCCTGCAGAGATTTCGGAGCGGTATTTTAATTATTAACAATTTAGTGCAAAAAACGTGATTTTTTCGGTTTTTGCATCCCTAGTAAAAAGGTAAATGGTTGACATACAATTACAAAATTTTATCTTTAAGAACATTGCAAATGCTTTAAAATGGCGTTTTTTAAAAATTAAAAAATCAATTTGTTGCTCCGCAAACTGCAAAATAAAGCAAAACCGTTATTTGTTAATAACTATTATTAAAATAAATCTGGACCTTTAATATTTTACCCAAAGTTGGGCATTGGGGTACTTAATAAACCCTCAAAATTTCAGACCGATCAATCATTTTAAAAGTTATTCTATTTGTTTATCCCAGAGAACTTTTTTTTGCAATAACATTAGACAGAAAATAATAAAGATAGGGCAATTCTGCGAATGCCAAATGAAAGTAGAAGACTTATAATATTAATATATATTAAAAAAAATTAAAAAAATTATTTATTATAGTCCAAAATTATAATGCAAAATTATTAAAATTTTTAGTTTATAAACATTTACAATAACTTTAAAAATATTATCCGTAGAAAAAATCTTTTTACATATTCGAAAAGCTGGCATGTTTACACGAATTTTCAAAAAAAATAATTGGTCTAGGTCAATTTGGAATCTGAATATCCTCACCAACACAATCGAAAACATTTTTAAGTAAACATCATTGAGTTGAGACGTTTTAATATTTGGATTACTCAGATTTCAATATTTGAAAATATTATTATTTTAGGAGCAGTATTTATTTGTATATACATTTAAATCTTTATATATTTATATAAAACATACATTTTTTAGGTAAAATTTAATAATAATTAATTATTTATTAAAGATAATTTATTTATAAAAGTGTACTTTAAGTTTTTATATGATTATTAATGATAGTATGATTAAAAAAATAGATTTTTAGGAGAAAATTGTTTTTTCAAAAATTGTTTAAACAAATTAGACTGTTTATTAATTAATAAATTTATAAACAAATTGCATATTTCTAATGTAGGAAAAAGATACATACAAATGAAAAAAAAGAAAGATCAAAATCCATTGAGTAGATCTGGAGATATAGAAAATTGTAGTAGTTTGAAGTTGCTTTTTCAGTTTTTGAAATCGAGGATCTGTCGGTTCCCCCTCCACTTACCACGACTAAAATTCGTAGATGGTCCTGTAAAGGTGCATTGTTTGTGCAATTTTTTTCATAAAAAATACTAACCCCATTCATTAAAATGGCACCAATTACGTTCCTTAATTATTATAAACAAATTAGTTGTGAATTTAAAAAAAAAATGGCTAACTTTGGCCCAAATTGACCTAGACCATCTTTTTTTTTTGAAAATTTGTGTAAAAATGCCAGCTTTTCAAATATGTAAAAAGATTTTTTCTGCGGATAATATTTTTAAAGTTATTGTAAATGTTTATAAACTAACAATTTTAATAATTTTGCATTATAATTTTGGACTATAATAAATAAATTTTTTAATTTTTTTTTAATATATATTAATATTATAAGTCTTCTACTTTCATTTGGCAGTCGCAGAATTGCCCTATCTTTATTATTTTCTGTCTAATGTTATTGCAAAAAAAAGTTCTCTGGGATAAACAAATAGAATAACTTTTAAACTGATTGATGGATCGGTCTGAAATTTTAAGGGTTTATTAAGTACCCCAATGCCCACCTTTGGGTAGAATATTAAAGGTCCAGATTTATTTTAATAATAGTTATTAACAAATAACGGTTTTGCTTTATTTTGCAGTTTGCGGAGCAACAAATTGATTCTTTAATTTTTAAAAAACGCCGTTTTAAAGCATTTGCAATGTTCTTAAAGATAAAATTTTGTAATTGTATGTCAACCATTTACCTTTTTACTAGGGATGCAAAAACCGAAAAAATCGGGTTTTTTGCACTAAATTGTTAATAATTAAAATACCGCTCCGAAATCTCTGCAGGAAACCGGTAGGTTTTCTTCCTACAGGTCTATAATAACAAAAAAACTTGTCAGATACCTGGATTATTCGAAGTCACGAAAAGGGTTTGTTTTTGCTTATTACCCTGGACTATAGGTATATAATACACACATACATCGGTCGTGTATGCTAAAGCGAAACCCGTCTATGTCTAGAACAATATTGAATGCAGCTTCCAAAAGTTGATATAACTGCCTAACAAAAATCTAAATTTGCACAAGGAACAATATTTAAGGGCGTTCAAAGACGTCAAAGTCGCCATTTACTGTAAACTTTAATGGCAGTCTCACGGAATGTGTGACGTAGTTATTAATTCCTAAGCAAAGATAACTCTTATTAGGAATGTAAATGGACTTTAAGATAAAACTTAACGGAGATATTTCTCCTGACATTAAGGTAACTATGTAAAGGTCAAAATAACATCTTCATGAAAATCTTTATTTTTGTCATAATTGAAATATCTACATTTTTAGAATTCTATCACAAGATCTGATAAAGATTTAAAAGTAGTCACTATTGGCGATTCAGTCAACAGTTAGCCTCTATCACATTAATATGTCCTTTGGGTAACTTTAGTTAAACTTTAAAGTGTTTTTTGGACTTAATGTAACTAATGACTAAAACGGAACAGTATCCCTAAAACCCTTTTATGACTTTACAAGAACTTGTAATACATTCTTAAAAATGTAAATTCTTTGAAAATTTTATTTTTGCTTCCATATGACCTTCACAATTAATTTCAAAGACAAGGTAAATATCTTTACTTAGTGTTTTCTTACATTTTCCAATCACAGTCGTAAGAGTAACCCTTGCCTTGGTGCTATTAGCTACATAACACATTAGAGTCTATAGCAAATGGGACTTTCTCGACTTAGAATGTCCTAAAATAATGCTTTTTGAGTTTTGTGATTGTAAATTTACAAATGACTTCTCAGTAGGTAATAAATGCCGAAGCGATACGGATTTTCTTACTTTTCCCCAAAGGATTTTCTGCTGTTGCTTCGTTACAATCTAAATATCGAAATAAGTAGTTCAATATTTTTCAATAAAAATTTTATAAATTGGTTTTATTAATTATGTTTTTTTAATTTACTGCGCCCCCTCACCAACTTAACACGCTACTTACCTGGAAGCGCGCCCCACAGTTTGAGAACCGCTGGCTTAGAGATTAGAGCGTAACCGCGTAGACGCAAAGGTTGCGGGTTCGAGTCCTGCTTTTCTTAATGTCATTTCATATATTCTTGGTTATGTACCTTCTAAAAATTTCAAAAATTCAATGAGAGATATCTCAAAATAATCGTTTACTATTAACAAGTGCTCTTAACAACAAATTCTGTTAGACAAATTATTGTTTTTATGGTAAATATTGAATTTGAATTAATGCAAATTTTTTTTATACTTTTTTAAATATTATTGCAATACCAAAAAATGTAAATTGTCTACTATATTAATTTTCTCTGTAGATGTTGCTGTTGCACACGTAGAAAAAATATTGTATGAAACTCATAAACAAACTACTAATTCAAATTTTAGTACCAATTCTTGCACAGATGTTAAATTTACATACTATAAAAATAAAACATTCTTATAACATACACAAGGAGATAACGACGGCCTTCTTCATACAGTTTTTAATATACATTTTAGCATAACATAAAGACAGTTTTAAGAGCATCAAAAAGACGTAATTATAATTGTCTCCTTTTATGGTAACATAAATTTGACTTATTCATGATAAGAACTGTTTAAGCAGCCTCGAGCAAGTTTTTGTGAATACCTAAAAATTTAACTATAAAGGTGCTTTTGTAAACTGTATATTCTATATAATTATAAATCTTAATTAATAAAACATATGAACTTTATTCGAGTAAACTCACAACTGACGATATTAAAAACTAGATAAGAGGTACTAAGGAACAAAACTATAACAGGTATTATACAAAAGTGTTATCCAAATGTTGATTTTGTAACTTTATTCGGTAACATAATATATTTATTTTTCTTAACTATTTACATTTACTTTCAGTTAGAGTTGTTGGAAACTTCTAATTTGAAATTTGCTTATTTATGACGTTTTATCAGCAACTACGTATTAAGATCATGAGCCGAGCTTAGAAATATAAGTACAAAGGGAACCCAGTTGTTACTTCTACCATAGTTTGAGCATTAACGCAACCAACCGAAAATTCTTTTCTGGCAGTACTGAGGTGCAGTCTTTAAGAGCCACTGTGTGACGAAATCACCAAAATGTTTATGCACATGTATAAAAAGGAAACCAAATAAAACTTGTTAATTGTATCAATGGTTTTTGGGCTATTAGGCCGGCGTCGATTGTCTTGCTGACTTGACGTTTCGCCAACACGAGCGGTTGGCATCTTCAGAAGTTGCTTCCTGGTTGACAGTCTGCGACTTACAGTTCTTTTTTTGTTCTTGTTAATGAAAAACTATATCCGAAGTACTGGTTTTTTTCTTCTACTTATTTTTAAACTCGGTTTACAGTTTACGTGGCGTCACAAAGAGTACACAACAATTTAAAAAATTATATGTTTATACATATTGGATATTCTTTATAGATCGTTGAATCCAAATACTAATTTTATGAATGTTTGCGATTAAAAGAACAAAGTTTTGAGGAGGTGCATTATTCTGTTGAAATCTACTGTCTTTGTTACTATATCAATCTATTGTTTTCTGTTGTCTAAGTTGTTGACCAAACTTGCCATCTGAGAAAACTTTCTTGCCTTCTAAGATTGCGGGAAACCTATGTAAGATCATTCTGTTTATTGGGTTCAGTCGAATAATTGTGTACACAGGTCAAACTCTTGCAATGAACCTAAAAACTATCCGATTTTTGCTTTTGTGTAAACAAATGTTCCTTTAACATTTATACGCACTGTCATTAATTTTAATTTTACCATTATTTTCTACGATAATTGAATTAATTTTACTTGTTATGTACTTTATGTTTTAATTATTTAATTAGAAATATATTTTGCTAAAATGTCCCTTATATATGGAAAATATGCAGAATAGTTAAAACAAATTATTTTATTAAATTTTAAAGCTTACAAAGTTATTATCTTTCTTAAATCAAGTTGTTACTACCGCTCTTGTTACAATCAAATAGAAAAATAGAAAGCACGAGAATTATACGTGAACAAATTTCATAACCTCTAATAAAGAATCTAATCTCTTTATGAAAAAAAATAACAGTTATTTACATTATGACTCTGTACATTCCTAGTGTTGTATTATAGCGGAGTAGGTAGGTATTATTGAAGTCGTAAACCAAGCACATACAGGTAGTTTGTTAAATCTTTTATGATTCTCTTTCACTCGCACACATTTTAAATAATTTAACGTCAAGAACGTTTTAGGGGATTTTATTGTCGCTACTTGAGTATGCTAGCTGTAAAAATCACAAGAGCTGCTGATGTACTTGCAAACATTAAAAAGCATACTTTGGTGAAACTCCTGATGCATATTTTAAAACATGTCTATTTGTGAAGTTGGATCTACGTTATATACGCTCAATTTTGGCAGCTGTATTTGAAAATTAAACTTCTGGGATTTAAAACCGCCTTGGTGTACATAAAACACAATGTATTTTATATAAGAAAATATATTTTTGGCTCATATTATACTATAGTATAAGGTTATTATAGCAGGATCTGAATCTTTAAGGTTATAAAGGCGCAGTAACTACGGCTTTTATTTGGAACGTGATTATTGGTTGCCAGATTTAATAACATTTTCCTTTATGGTTCCGAAACATGAATTACTTATATTTATGAAATTTTTACTTTTACTTTTATTATTTTTTAAAAAATAAATAGGTTTAATAAAATAAAAATCTTGGTAGGTTTTGATATCTTATTTTGATGTTTCTTAATAAGAGAAATCATATATAGCAGTATCCAATATCTAATATGATCATAAGGACTAAAATAGTTCAATTAAAGTAAAAGTTTTATAGGTACAGATCTGAGCATCGCCAATATTAAACACTAAAATACAATCACTAAAATACAATTTATCTAATTTTTATAAGGTCAAGAGATAATTAGTACAATTTGTGGGCAAGAATTTAGTACTACCACTCATATGAATGATACATGATGAATTAGTTAAGTGCAATTAAACTACTATCATACGTTTTTTGAAATTTTCAGAATGTATACAAACAAAAATATATTAAGTAACATTGTAGAGAAATTAAAAAAACGTATACAGCAGGAATCAAACCCGCAACCTTTGCAAAGGATCCGAAGATATTCCAGCATTTGTTATACGTGACTGGATACCTATTCTGACTTAACCGTTTTGTAAAATATTTAGCTTAATAGTATTCACATCTACATATCCTAAGAAACGGAAATTTTTTAAAATTATTCCTGTTTATAGGAAAGGTGATAAAAATAATGTGACTAACTATAGACCTATAACTATTACTCCAAACTTTAGTAAGATTTTTAAAATATTTATTATCAAATATATTTACAAATATGTTGTTCTCGAACAATACGGATTCGTTCGTGGCAGGTCTACAATTACCAAGTCTGCCATTAAAACACAATTTATTGCAGATCGGCTTTACCATAGCATATTGTTATTAAAGCTAAAACAATTAAATTTTGTACAAGGAATGATGGAACCAATTAAATCATACTTAACTTATCGTTGCCAATACACACACCCAAGTTAGGGGTCATAAATCTAATTTATTTTTGAAAATCTCAGTAGTTTTACAGAGCTCTATCTAGGGCCTCCTCTGCTTCATTATTTTCACTAAGGATCTTTTTACTACCGTTAACATAGTATATTTAATCTACAAAGATAATTTTAAAATAATATTAAGGATTAATAATATCAATGACTGCAGACTCTTACAGTCTAACTTAGACAAAGTCTATGAATGGTGTGAAATCAACAATATGATGCTTAATCCAACTAATTGTAACTTTGTTTCCTATACTAAGAAAACCCATTGGATAAAATTTAATTACAACATTAATGTTTTTAAACTGAACAGACGTTTAAGGTCCTTGGAATTGCTTTTAAACCAAAAGTAACTTTTGTAAATCAAATAAATGGGGTAATTATGTCATGTTATAGAATTCTTGGTTTCACTTTCCGATCTATTAAAGATTTTGTTGACGTTGACACCTGAAAACTATTATATTTCTTTTTAGTTCGATCTAAAATTAAATATGGCTTAGTTATTTGGGCTTCTGTGTATAATGTTCATATTTTAGCCTTATAAAAGGTACAGGGCAGATTTCTTAAGAGCCTATACTATTACTCCTAACAGAAGCTATCCTCAAGACTAGCTTCTAGCAACCTTTAGGATGCAGAGCAGATAATATGATAATATTCTCATCCCTGTTAAACCCAAATTTTTTTTTGAATTATTCTTTAACTAATCAGCCGTTACTAAATAATTACCTTTATATATATATATATATATATATATATATATATATATATATATATATATATATATATATATATATATATATATACAGGGTGTCCCAGAATTAACTACGGAAACTTCGTATACGTATTCCTTGATGACAAATAAGTAGGGTCTTTCCTATAAAAAAAAAATTTTTAGAGACTCCTGTCAGAGTTATAACCCTTTAAAGAGGGGTGGTAAAATACGGTTTTAATTTAATATCTTCTGATTGGTCCAAGATAAAAAATTAAAAACTTGGCTGAACATCATTTTTATAAAGACGCATTTCTCCTGCCACTTTTCACCTGCCCTACCCCATTCTAAGGGTGCAAATCAAGGAACCCCTCTTAATATTTTTTTTGTAACTTTCTTAGCAATTAATATTTGCAATAACAAAAAACTGTTTTAGGAAGTTTTGATTATTTAGAAACTTTTTTGTTCCTTGTCGTTTTTTGCGAAATCGTTTCGGTTTGGAGTAAAAAAATAAAAAGTAGGACCATGTCAATTGCGTATCGTGTATCGCGATCAAGTAGCGCACATTTTACCACCCCTCTTTAAAGGGTTATAATTCTGACAGGAGTCTCTAAAAAAAATTTTTTTATAGGAAAGACCCTACTTATTTGTCATCAAGGAATACGTATACGAAGTTTCCGTAGTTAATTCTGGGACACCCTGTATATATATTTATATATGTTTCTTTTATTCTTGGGTATAGGTTAATGTATTAAATAAAGAACACTGATTTACAACGTTTCACACATCCTTTACTGTGCTTTATCAAGTCTAAAAAAATTAAACTATATGTTTACAATATTACAATATATATAAATTGTACAATTTTAACATATTTAATAGATATTAATAATTTAAGCCAAATCTACAACAACCTAATGACACAATAAACTAAGTATAAGTAGTATAGATATATTATATGTTTAATAACAAAAAATAGACTTTTAAATAATTTTAATTAATGACATATTCAAAGTAAATTGAAAACTTCAAGATAAAAATTTAAAATATTTAACTCCAAGGTTGGTACACTGTTTTAAATGAAATTTTAAAAGAATATTTAATATGTTAAAATTGTACAATTTATATATATTGTAATATTGTAAACATATAGTTTAATTTTTTTAGACTTGATAAAGCACAGTAAAGGATGTGCGAAACGTTGTAAATCAGTGTTCTTTATTTAATACATTAACCTATACCCAAGAATAAAAGAAACATATTAAAATGGTTAAAGAAAATTAAATACATTATATTATATATATATATATATATATATATATATATATATATATATATATATATATATATCTATATATATGCAATACCTTACTTGGTTATGCTGCACTGATGACGGCTAACGAGCCAGAAACATGCATGTCTGCGGTTACCATTCCCTATTCGTGACCCTATGATCCTTTTTGCGTACATGCTCATTAATTTTCCCCCTTTTGTTTGTTATAGGTACGCATACTTGGCACCCCTTTTTTGTTTTACATCCTGGGCTTGGAACGGCTCAAACACAATGAGTCCGTTTCGCCAACGCGGCGACGCTGTTCGTAGCCCCGAAATGTGGGCACAGCTGGCCGAAGCCACAAATGGCGATAGGACTCTTGTGTGAGTTTCGTTGTTTGTGTTTTTCGTTTTTTAATACATGTTTCCCTACCATCCTTTGCTCCCAAGTACTCAACACTTTTGCTGGCCAAGTGCAATACCTTACTTGGTTATGCCGCACTGATGACGGCTAACGAGCCAGAAACATGCATGTCTGCGGTTACCATTCCTATTCGTGGCCTTATTGATCCTTTTTGCGTACATGCCCAATAATTTTCCTCTTTTGTTTATATTAATACGCATTTTCTTGGCACTTTGTTTATATATATATATATATATATATATATATATATATATATATATATATATATATATATATATATAGGTAATTAGTACCATTGTGTGACTAAAAAGATACTTTCCTAATGGTTATAGAATTAGATAATAGTAAGGTCTATTATACTATACGTAACCTTTTTTCTCAGGTTACTCCTACAAATCTCTCATATCTCTTGTTAACGCATTCTGTGATTGGGTCACGTAGTTATATAAATTTAATAAACAAATAAATAAAAGATAAAATATTGATTCTGTGTAATTTATGATCAATTAAATTGGAAAAAATAAAACAACACAGAAATACGTTACTATTATTTAAGTATCATTGACATTTATTTTTCTAAGCGAGGCTTTTTATATTAAGGTCGACCCAGAAAAGCGAACTAAAAAAGTGTCACTTGACCACGTTGTTACCGCTCGTAACCCACATAAACTTCTTTTTCACTTATTCTTTCTTTCTCTGTACTCCCGACATACTTTAAACTGAACTAATATTGGGTGCTGACAGAGTTTATATGTTTTCACTTTCTGTGCATGACACACTCATTTTAAAATTCAAGAGTGAAATACAAAAACATCTAATATCACGATCGCTATAAAACTAAAACATAAATAAAACTTTAGGTTTGTTACCTACAACGAAACAGTGTACAAAAATTGTTAATCTATGATATTAGCTAACTTAAAATAGGTAAAGTAAGGAAGTGTGAAATCAAGAAATTGATTAATTTAATGAAAAAATATAATAAATACGACAAAAAAGCACGCGTTCTAAAAACCACAACTATAGGTACTACAACTATATATACATATATAATTTATTTATATTTCTTTAACTATTTTACATAAATCCAGCAGTGGATTGATAATGGCTGAAGATGATGATGATGATGATGATGATATAAAATATATAATATATATATTGTTTTTTCAAATTCTTACGATTTTTGTTTGATCGTTTTTAACATATTTTCTCGTTAGTTTACAGGTGTTTAAATATATGAGATATTAACTGCACCACCTTCCGGTGGCATCGTAGTACTTAAGTAAGAATTTCTCGTTTAAATGTATGTGATATTTTTAAATATATATTATATTACCTGTGCCACCTTACAGTTGCATCGTAGTACTAAATTAAGTACGCGTTGTTCGTTTAATTACTTAATTTGAAAACATATTTTCTTGACTTTGTTTTTTCTGCCATTTTTTCTGTTTTTAGTTTCTCGTTTATCTATTTACTTATAAATCGAAATACAACACTACCTACTGGGTTTTCTCATAACATAGATGTTAAATAATCTAGAAATCAAAACACAGTGCTATCTACTGGATGTGTATCCAACCTACATGTCAAAGATTTATAGAGTTACATCAATTAATTTAAACTGCTATCTATTAGGAATTCGTAGAACAAAACAATAAATGTTACTTCGGCAGTATGGTCACTTTACCATCGAAATATACAAATACGTAAAAAAATAATTAAAAAAACATTTTATAGTGGACCAAATAGTAAATCTAACCATTCTTAAATCCGTTAAGAGATAAAACCTACCAAATTTTGTGAGGAGTGCGGTCGTTGATAAAAAGGTTTAAATTAAAACTCTTTTTTGACTAGTTGAGCTTTCGGAATATATTTCCTCATTAGAACATCTTAATGTTAAAAATGAATCATAAACATAGATTGTTTTAACAAAACTTCCAAAATGAGTTTTAAAGATAAACGATCTTTTTTTACAGCGTTTCCAATAAATTTCGCAAAAATAAATGTCACAACAGTGTTTGTTAATATGAAAAAAATGAATTAAATGTTATATTGTGTAACAAGTCAACTCTCGCCCTCGTCAGAAATCGTCTTGTTTCATCCCGTGCCACACACTATATTTTTCATATCACGTGCATTAAAACAGCGAGTTTTGATCTCTGTAGCCAGTCAAACATTCTGACAGACTTGAAATATTGACATTTGTTTCTGCCCTAGGGGAGAAACAACGTTGTTTCTGACTGATAGTTGCATTGGTCTGAAATTTTATTATTTCGACTGGCAAAACAGAGATCAAAACTAGCTGTTTCAATGCATGTGATATGAAAAAGTATTTTTTTGATTACAGTGACAAATCATGAGTTAAACTAGTAAAGTTCTTTTTATTTGAAAAAAATTCTGTCATTTTAAAGTGTTTTTATTTATTAAACGTTACTTACATATAAGAAAGGATTTTAAGAATTATTAAAGCACTACTCGAACAATGTCAAATGTATTTTTTTAATTTTACCCCTTTGATAATATATATTGATACCGAATTTCCAAGATAGGATTTATTATGTAATAAGTATTTATAAAATATTTAACGATACTAATTAGTGATAAATTAACATTAATCGATGACAAACCAATACTCGATAAATTGGTGACAGAACTATTATTTCAGACATATCATATAGGAACAATATTCAATCGAACGCATTAATACAAAACCAATACACTGAAGCTTCATAATTTATACAGATGTAAACAATTGAAAATTAATAGTGAACACATGAATCAGTAATAAAATTCTGAGTAAACATATAGTCAAGAAATTGATTACACTAGGTTTAATACCATGTTAATTATTTGCTTACACAATCTGCTGTATTATAAAAGTTATTAATTTTTTTGTCAATAACCTGTTACAAGACTGATCAAGCGAATTTTTGTATTCAACAATAGTAACTCAAGTCAAAGTTAGTAGGTATACTGAAAAAAAAACTTGCAGTCGAGAGAAGGTATGCTGCATGATAAAGTGAGTATTTGACGACATTATGATTAAATACAAATTCTTACGTTTTTATTAATTTTTCAGCATTTTTACAATTTTTTTCACTTTCCGAACTTTCCTCCTATTTTTTAATTAGATTTTCAGATTAAATTTTTTAAAGGTTTTTTCAAATTCATTTTTGTTTCTTAGAAATAAGATTATATGTACCTAAGTTTCAATAATGCAAAATATTTACAAATTTCTACCTCAGAAATTGTAATTAAATTATACAAGTATGATATTTTATTTAAAATATTCTAACCTAATCATCACAGTTCCTGTATAGCTTTTATTTTTAATGCATATCTGTGACAAAGTAACTTCTAGAACACCTTATCTTCTTTTTACCCTAAAACAACCCTTTAATTAATTCTAGTAGTTCAAAGCGGGGGAAAAGTTTTCCAATTTTGGTATAAAAATCAGTTAAAGAAGTATGTCTCGGGTATATCAGTTATCTCTTCGTAACATAACCAGCATAATCTCATCATGGGGCAAAGCTCTCAGGGCTTAACGCTCAAAATGCTAATCAGTTAATCTCCTATATTCATATTTCTATTTTAGTAAAGCGCAATGTATGTAATCGAATAAACGCATATAAAATTAATTAAAATCGTTTTATTTGTTTACAATTTATACGAATGTCAATACTAGGTAGGTAAATTATAGGTGAATGCCATATATTTTTGGTAAAACATTAAATTAGGAACATTGGAATAGTTTTCACATAAATAGTTGCTATATACACAATATTGTTTATGAATATATTACCCTAACGAAGGGGCAGGTCTAAGCAACAAATTAAAACTAATAATATTTAGATTTATAGTTCGTATTTTAATACTTTATTATTTACACAATGCGGTGCTGTAAAAGGAGGTGAAATTATTGTGCAGCTTTTGTATTAACATTAAAATTCAGATCCAGTCAGTGTCAATAAAAAAAAATAACCGATTTCATGGAAAAATTTATTACAGCTATTGGTAAAAGATCCAGAGTATTAGAACTGTGGTTGGCAGCTCTGGGAAAGTAAGTGGGCTTGTCGATTAGTTGGGACAGCCCATGGCTGATTGCAAACTCTTCAGTTAGCCTGCCTTCTCTGTCCGTTTTGTTAGACTTAAGCCACGAACATTAAAGTCCCCAAGCACAATTATCTCTGCAGAAGGGTACTCACTATTAAGGTAGTCGATCTTTTGTGATAGATAGTCTAGTAGTTCGTCGCAATTATAGTCTGATGTCCGATAAATACAACATATAAATTTGCTAGAGGCTTTTGGTGTTAATTTTAGCCAGACGATGTTGTTTCTGTTGTTTTCTAGATACACTGTAACGTTTGTAACTTTGGTTTTCGAGCATTCCATCCGGACTATATATATTTTTATATAAATTATTGGTATCGCACCGATACGAGAGGGGATTGCCAGTTGGTAGGAGAGAATATGTCTCGTCGAGAGTTTTTGATTTAAATTCGTTCATTTTATCGGTGAATTTGATTAAATTCAGAGTAATTTCCAACTACCTTCGCCCTTCTGTTCTGGTGAGTACCATTTTGCCTTGGTTTTAATTTTATTAGTTAGAAATAATCCAATTTGCGGTGAATATATTATTTAAAGTATTTTACTAACACTGAATTTTCGAATACAATGCTATTGTAAAAAAGTCAGTTTTTTTGTGATGTTAAATAAAATATAAACATAGATTGTAATTAATTTTTTCTCGAATGTTGGAGAAACTAGATAGCGATTCGATAGAAATTACTTAAGGTCGGAGTTTTGATTTCAATTTTTGTTGCTAGGATTTAATGCCAAATCAGAGAAGGGCCCTACTGAGAATTGCAGATATTCATTTCTGAAAAATATTGCTGAGAGTCGACGGCCATTTTGAAAGCCGACCATCCATTCCCGGGATTTTTGCAGAGAAAGTTCTCTTAAGGAAGACCACTTTCACCCACTTGGGCAATACTGTTCCGTCTCTACCGAAAACACCGACAGGAAGATCACTTCCATCCTCTTGGGCTGATTTCATCGCTTTTAAAAACTCCGACAGGAAGACCACCAAAATAAAAGATAAGAGATTAAATTAATTTATGAATTTAAAATTTTTTGGCTTAATTAATTAAATCTTGTAATAAATTAAATTAAAACTGATTTTTGGAATTTTATTTGTCTATCTGTACTTGGCGCCCTTTAATACTTGTTTGGGAGGAATTAAGCAAAACACAGAAGGAAGGCACGACCCTCAGGAGCTAGCCTAAGGAAATTTTAAGGTTACAAAGTTGACGCCCAACGTCAATTTAACCTTTAAGGGGCTAATTAAGCTACAACACCATGGTGCCGTTTAAAGTTGTGGTAAAGTTCGTAACCTGGAAATTTTAGATGATTCAGACTATTTTTCCCAGAAACCTGTGTTTTGGTAAGAGCAAGAGCGTGAGGTGTTACAGACTGTATATAGTGATGGGTTGCATTAATGTTGGCATTTAATCCGCAGATGTTTGTAAATGTTAATGTGCAGTCTGTTTTGCGTTTTGGCGTCTGGGTAAATTAGGCTGAACTAGTGTTGGTCTACTAGTAGACTGATCGATGGCTATGTTATTTCCATCATGACGTCCCCGATATTGAAACCCCCCCCTTCCCCCACCCCCCGCCGGAGATCCGAATGGAGAACTATTTTATTTCCGGCAAAAAAAATAATTTTCCTACTTTTACTTTTGTTTATAAAAAATAGAAGCATATCTGACGGTACTTTGATATGTATTTCATCAATCATATCCTTCCTACCATTTAAAAACATCAGATACCAGTAAAAAAATTATTAAACTTTTTCTTTATTGGCACTAGACAACTCCCCATTATTCATTTATATGTAATTAATTTGTCAGTAAATTTTATTAAACCATTTTTTTATGAAAAATTTGTTGTACTTAATTAAATTTGTTTAGAGCTTTTAAACTTTAAGTATTATCACCCTGTAGAAATACCCATCCTGATATCTTCAGTAATTGCCGAAGAAATGCTCCTAATTGTCAAGAAACGTAAAGCGAAGTAGTATTTTTCAATTAGTATAATTGTAGGGAGCTTTTGGTGTTGTCTCGAGCTAAAATGCCGCTATTACAAAATTAATGGTATGCGGATGTGATATACAAACATGTGAAATCGTTTTAAAGTATTGTACCCTGGGCAGAGATTAATTGTATTTGTTTATAAGTTTCTAACATTAATTTTATTTACATTTCGTCCTTATATAAAAAACAATTTAAATGGTTTGGATTTGATCGTAAATTATTTGTATACCAATAATTTAAATTACTTTACTTATTTTTCCATTAACAAAGCATTTTATACTTTTTGTATACAAACAAAAAAATTACCCATAATAAAACACAACCGTGGATGTAGTGATATTAGTAGACAAAATAGAAATACATACAAATAAAAACCACCAGCTAGAAACAATTAACAGTTGATTTTAGGGTTTGGTAGTTACTAATTTCTCACCAAAATGTAAGCCAGATAGTATCACTGATGTAGAAAAAACAATCGTGTGTTTAAATAAAAAATATATCTGCAGGACTGTAAAAGAAATAGAGTACAAATTGCGTAATAATAAATTGTTTTTACAAACCACTTTTGTTTCTTCGTGAAAATAATTTAATTATGATTTAATTTTTATTTGCATGTAATCAACGACATTAGAAAAATAAAAAATAAACCTTCTGTAGCAATTTGTTTTATAAACATCTTGGCATTTCTCGTTTCACCAAGGTGATTCTTTTTTTTTGCCCGGAGTACAAAAAAATGTTTGTCTTTAATTAATTTTAACATTGAGCTTAACCGAAAAAACATTTTATCGTGCCTCAGAATCGAACTGCTATTATTCGGAATATATTTTCGGAGAGCACATTCAAATTGGAGTAAAATAAAATTTATAATTCAGTACGAAGTGATAAAAGCTAATCGAAAAGCCTTTCTAAATTTAGGATATTTCTTGTCAATACGAATTTTAATTAAACCAGATTCATTAATTCTGGAAGGATTTTTAATGTAAATAAAAGTTTATTTGATAAAAACAAAATGTTAATTAACGTTATACACTTTATAGTACTTTCAAGGATGGCGTATTTAGTGTTTTGTTATTTCCCAGTACTATATTTTACTTCGTATACTTGTTTCCAGTGGTAAGAGATTACAAATATTAATTTTTTATTATTTCCTGAATATACCTAGTTAGTAAAAATTTTGTTTGATATAATTGACCGTGTAGCATTCAACACGACTAAAATAAAAAACAGTGTTATAACGATTTTGATGTGATTATAGGTTTGTACGAAGCAATCCGAAAATTGTTAATCGTACCGTCATGTTCATACACAATGCATAAAAAGTGTTCCATACGAACGATAACAGTTTTAGAGACAGTCCCGTCAGTGTACCAAGCGAAATTGTTAAATTGGTTTCCGTACGGCGCTTTCAACACACAACTAAAAGGAAAACCAGTATGATCTGACCTGCGCACAGAGTTTTTGACATACCTCATTATAATACAGCACAGGGGCATAATTTGGTTTAGCAGTTTAATTAGTTAGTATGTGTGTATGATTAATTGCATACCATAATTAACACTAGTATTGCCTTTTATTAATATTAATTAACTAAAATATAAAAAAAACAATGCAAGCCCATTATTTGTTTACTTAATCCACATGTTGGCTTGTTGGCTTAATACCATCGAAATACAAATACAACAAACCCAACAAATCATTAGGTAAATGAGAATGGTTTATATATATTACGTCTATGGTTGGCAAGAATTTCGTTTACCTATGTATTTTCACTGACATTAATATACGACTAAATATAAATCTGTTTTTTTACGCCATCTAACGATATTTCTTTGAGTCCAAAGCAAATAGAATGACAAATTAAAAAAAATGTCTCAGGTGTATTTAGATGAAAATTTTTTGCTCAATTAGAAATCCAATGAAATCAATTAATTTGTGGTCATCTGATTGAATACTACCAATAAAACCAACATTATACTGAAAACAGATCCCATGGGCTGTTTTCACTCAATCATGTAGCAATTAGTTGGTTATTTGGAAGGAAATAGTTTGCTTTGTGAATATCAATCTGGTTTTAGAAGCAAGCAGAGCTGCGAGACTGCATTACAAGGTGCACTGTTTGATTGGAAAAACAATATAGAAAACGATTTTATTACTATAGCTGTGTTCCTGGACCTACAACGAGCTTTCGAGACAATTGACAGAGGGGGACTTATAAGGAAAATTAAGGGTGTTGGGATTGATGAGATGGCATTGAACTGGATAATTGATTATTTAACAAATAGATAACAGAAACTAAAAATAAATCAAATATATTCCGGGAAAATAGACAATAATGTAGGTGTTCCCCAAGGCAGTGTTTTAGGACCATTGCTTTTTTTAATATATATTAATGATATAGTAGGGACTGCGGGTGAATGTAAGTTTCGTCTATTTGCCGATGATGCACTGGTAGATTTTGCTTGTGAAAGCTTACAAAATTGTTTGGATGTAGTAAATAACACCTTGGAAGAATTATATAAGTATTGCTGTGCAAATTTATTAAAGGTCAATGTGAGTAAAACAAAGTGGATGATATTGGGAAATGATAAAAAATATGAGTTGAGCAACAATTTGAACTTAAATATAAGGATAGTGAACAATGACATAGAAAGAGTTAATAAATTTGTTTATCTCGGTGTAACAATTGATAACCAATTACATTTTAAAGATCATGCTAACCAAGTAATTAAAACAGTAGCATATAAAATTAATTATTTGAGAAGATGTTCACCATACCTTAGTCAGTGGTCAAAACTTACATTATATAATACACTAGTTTTACCACACTTCAATTATTGTTCTACTATATTATATATGTTAAACCAGAATGAAACAAATAGACTGCAAAAAATGCAGAATCGTGCTATGCGCATTATTTTGCAGTGTTCAAGGTTCACCCCCATAAACTTAATGCTAGAAACACTTAATTGGTTGCCAATAGTAAAACCCCTTAAGTACTACACACTCATTTTTATTTTTAAAATCAAAATTGGTCAAGCACCTGTATATCTACAGGATAAGTTAACTTACAACAATGAAATTCATGACTATGAGACTAGAACCAGGAGTAACTTTTATGTACAAACATGTAGGAAAAATAGTACATTTAATTCAATTTTTAATAGGGGTGTGATTATGTATAACAGCTTGCCAAATGATATAAAGGACAGCACATCTTTGTATACTTTTAAAAATAAATTGAAGGATTAATTTTTGGCTACATAAGTGTGTTAGTTTTAGTGTACTTGTGTATGTAAGCTTTATTTATTTATATTTAAAAATTGTGATAATTGTCTGTTTTTTTGTTTTTTTTTTGTTGCAAAATTATGTATTGTAAATGAATTAGTTTTTTTACTAAATAAAGAGATATATATATATATATATATATATATATATATATATATATATATATATATATATGGATACCTACATTTCGTTTCATTTCGATTTTGACATTTCAAATATTCAATATTTCAAAATGTCACGATTTGGTTGTAATACTGATGAGAATATTAATGAAATTATCGAATCAAATATACCAAAGAATACTGTTTACAGTAAAAAATTTGTATGGAAAGCGTTTATGGACTTTTGCAATGATAGAAAATATGAAATATAACCAGCAAAAAATTTTCTATCCGAATAACCCTTGAACATTGATAAATGCTCAAAAAAATTTTAACAACTTTCTCAAGCTTTCGAAATCTGTTATAAAATTTTTTTGAACAATTATCAATATCCTTGGGTTATTACTACTGATAATTTTATGGTTAAGCATCAACTTTTTAGCTTGTTGTATCTATTATTTGATCAACTAAGTTACAGTAATGTTTTTTGATGAATATACAGTAAAAAAATAAAAAAGCAATGGTGACCAGATATGTATATATTACTTAATTACTGACTTAAGTACTACGTTATTTTAGCTATTACCTAACTGTTATGTAATCTTACTTTAACTATAATGAAGGTATGTAGAAGAATCTAATCATGAAAGGAAAAAGCAAGATTGGAAAAAATAAATATAGGACCAACTTTAAGATATACTCTATATAATTATAAAAGAAAATTAAAATTGGAATACTCTGTAAAAAGGTATGTGTGGTAAATGTGGTAATACATTACAATCAGTGAGTGAACAATCAATCAACCCCTGGTTACCTACCTTAAATTTAGATTTTTTATTTGACATTTTTATGAAACCAACTTTGAAATATACCCTATCCAATAAAAAAAATTATCAAAATCAGCCTTCTTTGTAAAGTTATGCGTGTTGAAACATTTCAAAAGGCTCTTCTCACAAGGACAATGAATGAGCATTTAATCAATTTGCTTGCTCACTGCGGGTTGGTGATTTCAGACAATTAAGTCCACGTTTCATCACGATGTTTTCCGTCACCGTACGTGCATGGTGTTTCTAGGTGTCAGACAATTTACTTATGTTTCCAAAAGTCACATTGGTACATGTTGGGATTGTTGGGGATTGAGCTCAGTACCTCTTGCACGGAATGGAAAGTTTTGAAAATAGTACATCATGAATTTGCGCCCACATCTGACAAAGCCTAGTAGCAACTAAAAATCTTGAAATAAAAACTTTTTTTTTTAAATTGAACCGCCTTCAAAAAAAAATGCACTAAACAGCCAGAAAAAAATCTTTATTTCTTAACTAGGCATCTGATTTCGATTTTCATGAAGTCGGCTTCAAATTAATTAAACCAGAAATTTAATCAGAGACAGTTATTGACTGTTTTCCTTATACATAAATTATAATCAACAGGTGTTTATATTTGATGCTGTTCAACAGGAAATTATGAATTTATTAAGAAGTGTGGGGAGATAAAGAAATGTTTTTCTCGTAAACTAAATGCAGAGGTTCTGTTTAAAAACAGGCAAAAATTAAAAATTTCCTCTCATTCAAGGACTTTTTTGGAAAAGCATAGACGATAAATTATGAAAATTGATTTTGTGGGGATTATTAAAAAAAATCAAGTTTTATAAGTTATAAATAGGTTTTTTTAATTTTTAATATAAAAATTAAAAGAAGTTCAAGAATAATATCACCCTTATTACACACTCACAGAAAATTTCCATTTTCGATTTGACATTTTTTATATGATGTAATTTTCGCTGAGACACAAAAGATAAAATTCTGACAAATTTTTTACATTTTAAAGTCACCAACAAAGTGAAATTGCCAAGACATTCTGCCTGTTACAATAGTTTCTTGATCCCACCGATAACCAAATTACTTGTAAACTTAAATTTGATGGTTTCCTTACTTTTACGTCTAAATCCATTAGTGTTAAGATTAAATAAAATTTAATAAGATGCAAATAACGTATTCCGAAATACAGCGAAAGAATACAAAATGACGAAGAAAACGACTAATTGACACTTGATTAATTTGTTAAGGGTCTCTATTTTTATTAACAAATATTTCACTTAAAGTGAACCTTCCTGAGTGTTTTTGTATATATGATATGGAATGTAAAATTTATAACTTGGTATTTATTTCAAAATAACTTATTTTTTTTGCAAACGGTCAGTAAGTCAATAATGCTTTTTACTAATACACGTAGTAATTTACAGAGATTGTTCATTTTCAACCCAATTCTGGAAATTAAATACAATTAGACTGCGAATGAGACTTTATTTTAATTTGATTGTCACAGTAAACTGATAGGCAGGGTCTGATTGTTGCTGATGGTCTGTAAAAGTCATGACGCTTGATGAGTTTCATGCGAAATTTTGTTATTCTGTTTGGAATTTTGTATTGTGTTGGGGTGTTTAAATTGCCTTGTCGTATTTTATTCACCTGTCTTTAACGACTATTAGGTGTTTTAACAATAATATTGAGCTTTAGATATTTAACCGCTTTGGAAACGAAATATAAAATTCGGTTATACTATCATCTTGATTAAATGAAAATTTAACGTAGACAGCATTTAGATGGTGAATTTTAAAACACGTTTTAGGCGTAGACTCTATTCTTTAAAGGCTTTGTTTTGGGATACAATCACTAATTTGTCGAATTTGCATCCGTAAATCCGTTTTCTTTATGTCAATTTTTAATATTGTTAAAAATAAACATACTTTTAAGCAAGAATTTGATAAACAATGATTGAGTAAAACTTTTGAACAAAATACTAGTCCGGAAAATGTAGCTCCAGAGTTTTTAAAACAAAAAAAAATGTCCAATCAAAATAAGGTTTCCTCGAAATAATAAAGTCAAGGAACCAATAATTACCAGAATAATAACACTCTCCGAATTAAGGTAATATTTATATAATTATTTAAATAATAAATAATTTAGATTTTTGTTTTCTTGAAAAAAAAAATGAGTGACCAAACGGTAACTATTAAAACTTATCTAATTCAGGCACCTAACATTGCATTGTCTCAATAGTGCATAATTGTAATGTACTGCATCTTGGTTCTCTGAATCATTTTAATAATAATTTAATGTAATTATCCGTTGACTTTATTTTGAGTAGCTAATAATATATAGGTTCTACATATAAAGTAATAGATAGTAAGTCTGTATTAAAAAAG
Organism: Altica lythri; assembly: GCA_964028335.1. NCBI lineage: Eukaryota > Metazoa > Arthropoda > Insecta > Coleoptera > Chrysomelidae > Altica > Altica lythri. Next base: position 76,364,183 of record OZ034800.1, on the reverse strand, counting down.
TAAAAATGCACTCGATACATCTAAAATGTCTTTAGTTGGAACTTTTTATATAAAATCAATTTTAAGAGATAAATTCTTCAATAAACGACTTTGGATCCAATATAAACGAGAAATACACTTCAGCAAGGAAACAGCAGCTTAAGAAGCAAGAGCCAAATGAAGGAAAATTATGATAAGACACGTAGTCTCTCTTGAAATAGTATATTACTCTTTTCCAAATTCGATTAAAGCGCCTTGTATTGTAATCTTAAAATTACTATAAGACAAACTTGTTTTTCCTTAGTATACAAGATGATTAATATACACATATTCTAAATATAAGTAAAACAGTAATGCAAACTACAAAATTTAAAACTATTAAAATTGGAGTTATTTAAAAAACTCTCATGTTATGTCTGATTTCATACTTTAATGATTAGAGTATTGATGGTAAGATTTTAGACTATAAGTGGGGTCAATTGGTGACCGTACTACACTCCGACCTACATGATCTTTTGTGTATACCCTATATCTATTTATGAATTCGTAAGTCTATCTATTATCCGCGTAAGATGTCTTTTGTAGCCTGATTAGGCTCTCAGAAGATCTGTCCCAGATATTTATGTCGTTGGTGAACAATTACTCTGTAGTTACAGATATGAATACTCTTAGAATCTGCATTCTCCATTGTCCTTGCCAATTTTACAGGAATGGTACCTCAGTACAGAGAGTCCTGTGAGAATTTCTGCGATTATTCTGAATTGAGGTTTCTGAACCCTTACAGGTAATTTAGATTAGTACGGCAAAAGCATTTCGTGATGCAATAGAAAGGTTCAAATGCGATTAAAGGATTACCAGCTCGTTCCTTTGCGAGATTTGTTTCCCACAATCCCTTTAAGCCCTGGTACCTAGAACACAGTTACTTTTAATGCACTCCTGATCAGAAAAGTCTATTGCTAAAAGCTTTGCTTGGAAGATTGTAGGTGTGTTTCTCGGGTCTATTGAGAGCCTAACGTTATGTAGGACCTATAACCCCTTTACCTACTCCTTCTGGTATTTTAGAACAATCAATACCTAAATGTGTCTAAACCATTTTTTGGACAACTTTCTGATCGCAGGACACACGCAAAGGTATATACTCAAAAAACGAACGATTTGAAAAATAATTTAATGTATATTTAAAGCATTATTATAAAAAGCATTCTGCTTTTGCGCGCATGGAGGAATCTGTGCTTTTACTACGTACAATCACAGAATCCTCCATGCGCGCAATATGCTTAAAAAGGATATAGACCAGGAAAATTAACCTTTTAAAATCGAAAAAATACTGGGCTGCTATTTTATTGTTGGAAATGCGAGATAAAGTAAATACAAAAGTCGTCTCATCTCGTGAGTTATAAAAAAAAATTTGTGTCATTGTTTTTATAAATATTTATTACCAAAAAACGTCTTTTTTTTTCTTGCTCTAAATATTCTGAAAAAAGTACCAACTTTAGAGAAGAATGGTCAACAGATAATTTATTTGTCTTGAAATGAGCTTTAATTTGCCGGTTATTAAATTCAAATTGGTTAAAAAATCAAAAAGTTATTGCAAATTAAAGTTGAAAAACGGCCAGATTTACACTTTTTTTATAAATTTAAAAATTATTGTTAAAACTTCCTCAAATTTTCTTCAAATGAGCGTTTTTACGAGGATTTTTAGTCACCTGAAAAGTGAGCTAAAGATGGGCCGGATCGGTTCAGTAGTTTTTGCACAATTCAATTTGTTTGTTAGACAATTATTAAAAAGGACCTTTTTTAAACAGCTGTACATCCGAATAGAAATTGCCTACAACGTCCATTTTGGTCTCATTCTCTTCGTTTTGACTGTAGGTATTATCTTTTTAAAAAAAAGTTTATTTTTTTAAACAATTAGTTGTCTAAAATAGTTAATTTAAAATGTACTGATTTTAGTCTATAAACAAATTGAATATCTCCGCCGTTTATGACTCGATTAAAAAATTAGCTACGCCACTTGAAAGCTGGTAAAAGGATACACATTTTAAAAAAAAAGAATTTTCTAGGACCATTAGAACCAGAGATAGGATTTTTTGTAAAAAAATCACAGAACAGTTGTTTACAAGAACTGAAAGTCTTAATACTAAATTTAAAATCAAATTAGTTTTAATTTATAACAAATTAACCTTTTGTGAGCTTGTTAAAGTTAAGACGTTTTTTAGCAGCTCCTTATTGAGTCGTGGTGAGGATAACTTTTTCTCTTTTAGTGAAAAGCGAAAACAGAAGTTCAAAACGGCGCGCGTTTAAAAATTTGCTATATCTCGACTTCTAGACATTTTTTTTAATCTGGGGTAGCTCATCGAGAAAATAATATGTGGCTAGGTTACAACCCCTCAAAACCACTACCAACCCCTTAAAAAAATTATTTTTTTTGCATTTTTTTAGTGACTTTTATTTTCTATGTAATCTATGAAATTAAAAATTTGTTTTAATAATGACTTGCACCCTTTTACCAACAAAATAAATAAAGGGTAGGTATATACGATATTCGAATTATAATTCTTTCGTGGTGTTGTTTGAGTACTTTTATTTGTATCCGCATGCTCCAGTTTAGAATGTCCCCACCAGGCATCTAGATATTTTTTCAAATACGCAAATAAACAGTTATTGTTACCTACAAATACATTAATATTTTAAAATTCCTAACTCCACAATAAAAATAAAATAATCAATCAATATTTTGCGACTCTGCCTTGGCTAATAATTTAACTGCGATTTTCGGTATTCTTTATTTTTACTTCCTAGTTACATAATATAATATTGTATGAGTTTTAGTCTAAATAAATTGTATAACTTTCTAAATTATTCAACAGTTATAATAAAAAGGTTTGTTGCATAAGGGTAAAAAAGGTGCAAGTCATTATTAAAACAAATTTTTAATTTCAAAGAATACATAGAAAATAAAAGTTAATAAAAAAAATGCAAAAAAAATATAATTTTTTTTTTAAAGTTGTTTGGGGGTGGTTTTGTGGGGTTGTAAACTAGCCAGACATTATTTTCTCGACGAGCTACCCCAGATGTAAAAAAAGAAGGTTCTACGATGTCTAGAAGTCGAGATATTGCAAATTTTTAAACGCGCGCCGTATAGAACTTCTGTTTTCGCTTTTCACTAAAAGAGAAAAAGATATCCTCACCACTACCTGATTTTTTAAATATGGTCCTAGAAACTCCTTTTTTTAAAAAGTATTTTTTTACCAGCTTTCCTGTGGCGTAAATAATTTTTTAATCGAGTCATAAACGGCGGAGATATTCAATTTGTTTATAGACCAAAATCAGTACTTTTTAAATTAACTATTTTAGACAACTAATTGTTTAAAACATAAACTTTTTTGTAAAAAGATAATACCTACAGCCGAAACGAAGAGAATGAGATCAAAATGGATGTTTTAGGCCATTCCTATTCGGATGTACAGCTATTTAAAAAAGGTCCTTTTTAATAATTGTCTAATAAACAAATTGCATTGTGCAAAAAAAACTACTGAACCGATCCGGCCCATCTTTAGCCCACTTATTAGGTGACTAAAAAACCTCATAAAAACTTACATTTGGAGAAAATTTGAAGAAGTTCTAACAATAATTTTTACATTTAAAAAAAAGTTTAAATCTGGCCGTTTTTCAACTTTTATTTGCAATAACTTTTTGATTTTTTAACCAATTTTAATTTAAAAACGGTCAAATTAAAGTTCGTTTCAAGATGAATAAATTGTCTGTTAACCATTCTTGCGTAAAGTTAGTAGTTATTTCAGAATATTGAGAGTAAGAAAAAAAAGACGTTTTTTGGTAATAAATGTTTAAAAAAAAACAATTAGCAATAATTTATTATGACTCACGAGATAAGACGACTTTTGTATTTACTTTATCTAGCATTTCCAGCAATAAAATAGCGCCCAGTATTTTTTCGATTTTTTACGTGATTTTCCAGCTTAGCTTCTTATGGTCTAATACAAAGCTTTCTCTTTAAGTATTAATATGATGTATATAAAACCAGTTTTTCATTTTACCACAGAATGCACAATAAAAACGTGTTCTAACTTAAATCTTATTTTATAAATTAATACTGTTCAATATTGAATGCAGGTGCAAAACATATATTTATGCTTCAAAAACCTATAACTATAAAATGAACGTTATCTGTCAAAAAATAAATAATGAACAATAATGGGGCATAGATTACAATTTTTTCCACTCTCAAATATATAGATGTGAAGTACACGTTGTATCCGATCGGTTTTATTTTGCTTTTATGTGTGTCATAATTTACAATACTTTGGCTCTTCTACACCCTGTGGAATAGATGGCTTTGGGTATACAGTAAGCATCTACGATTCCGTTACAAACAAATCTTATAAAATGTTGAAACCACTTGAGAGTTTTACTTGAAAAATGGAAGCATGAATATGGCAAACACACACGCTATACGTTGAATGATATGCAGAACGTATAGGTGTCATTTTACTCAAGGTGAATAGTTTCTACAGTTACGATAATTTACCCCATATACGTACCTATCGCTTGTAAAAGAAAAAAAGTGTGAGGTGTCAAGGGACACCCGGATGGAACGAAGTTCCTTTCGATTAATTAGTGAAGGAATTAGTAATTTGTAAACACAACAGAGTGTTTATACATACATAAGCATTTATTATTGTCTGTATAAAATCTCTACTTACCTAACAGTTCGTTTCTTTTAACAAAAGTGTCCATTCATACAATAGCAGAGCTTTAGATAACACATCTTTTTAGAATTACTTTTTATAATTTAAAACAGGAATTAACAATTCAATACAAAATTTTAAAATTAAAATATTTGACAGTAACTGACAGTTAAGGTAATTTGACGTAGGTACCTAAATACGAACTATTTTTAAAATGTTTATGAATTTATTAATTTATAAAAACAGGATGAAATAAAATGTAATACTATTATAAATAATTATTATTTTTTCTACAGTATTTTCTTTTTAATGTACATTTTCTTTTAATTTAAAATAGTGTATTTTTAATTGTAATATATCTATCTATGAGAGAGAGGGAGAGAGAGTTATTTATTTTTTGGTCTGTGAGAGAGAGAAACATGCGTGTGTCGTGTCATAGTGTCGTGACAACTTTTGGTATGAATTTTTTTTGGCTAGCTCCTAGCGTCAGTCGTAACTGTTCGTAACGCGTGAAAGGAAACTTCGTTCCAAAAAGACCACTTTTTTCTCAAGTATGGGTTTTTGATTTAAAAATATATTTACCTCTAACAATGCTTCTTAAAGATTAGCTCGAGTTTCATTTTAAAGTATACAAATCGATTTATAACCAATATGTAATCCCGTTTTGTCCCATATGCACTTAACGGATTATTTGTTATAAACGATAAATCAGCTCTCTAGTATCTGTATATTCACATACCTAAACAATTTCTCAGGGATCTGTGAGTGAAACGGACCGTTATTGGTTAATGTAGGTAACCTAAATTCGTATCACCACAGTTATGTCCACAAATATGGTTAAAATTATTCCAAAATTAGAAATGCGCAACGAAAAGTTTTAATACATGAATAAGTTAATGTGAGTCCTATTAACATAATATTTATGGTCTCGACTAGCAAATTGAATACGGGTAAAAATATAAACATTTCCTTGTAAAATGTATAAATGGTTAAACAATTTTAGGAACCAACATGCAAAATATTAATTAACTGATTATTTTGATTATTTACGATTACTAATCTATCAAGATAATGTATTGAAGTAATGGGAGCAAATTTATTAAACTAATCCTAATAGATGATTACAGAAAAAAAATATTTTTAATTTTTACAAACAAGTCTTTGTGGTAACGACATGAACATTGTTGAGGGGATTCCGCATTAATAAATGATTTTCTGACAATTTAAAAGATTTAGAAATCATTTTTTTTGTTCTTCTTTGTATATCATGTAAAGTTTTATAATAGGAATCGTTGTCCTTTTGGTTTTAAAATATATATTAAAAATATATATTTACCCAAAAATGTGCTTTTCATATTGAATATATCAGCATAAAAAATTGCATTTTTAAATAATAATACTTTATTTGTTTATTTCTTTAAAATAACTGCTTGTAAAAATAAAAACATTTAATTAATTATTTGTTTTTGTAGACATAACTGTTTAAACACTTACTTAACATTCAGTCCAGCAGTACCGAAAAATGATTTTTTATTTTATAATTGGAAATTTTTTTTGAAGGACTTCCACAAGAAAATCTGCTAGTGTGTCATCTTTTTCGTAGAGTACATAAATGTTTATTAAACGAATATTTGAGATATCAATATCACTCACGGGATTCTTAAAATTTTAGAAAGTATACAAACAAGAATATATTAAATTACCTACATTAAGAAGAAATTTAAAAAATGTCGCTTCCAGCAGTCTTTGCCTCTACGCGGCAACGATATAACAACTAAGCTATAAACGCTTAGTAATTATTTTGTTTTTTGGTCATTAAATTCAATCAGAAAAATTATATCGACATAACCTTTCCTTATAAAATATTACAACAATAGATAATTTGCTGGTTTCAAAAACACACGTATTTTAGACAAAATACATCCATTAATGTTGCTCTGGAATAATAGTTTTCAAACCCTCAAACTATTTAGTATGTCCGAAACAAACCAGTTTTGCACAATCTTTCATTAAAATTGTAAAATAGATTTCGGTTTAGTTGCATTGTTGGACATATTTCTGAATATCAATTTTGATTGCGGCGCTGAAACTTTCTCTTAATAGTATATGCATATTTACCTAACATTCTTAAAAATAAACCTTTTTATTTTTACACGCTACAAAATAATCTTTTTTTTTTAGTTGTAGTGAATTTTTTTATATTATTTGCGGCTTGTAAAATTTAAATAAAAAACATTTATAGTTAGCGATAAATATTCTTCGGAAACGCAAATAGAGAATAAATTTTAATTGACATACAAGGTAGTACAAAAAAATTATAAAGTTATAAATTTAGTTGTGACTAATCTATACCACATGATTTACAGAACACCATGTAATAGGTGCTGAGATATGGAGTTATTGCAAAAACTGAGTGTCCCTAATTGAAAAATTAAACCATAGGAACCATTAATCTACAACTATACATTTCAGGATGAAAACACTATAATAATATATTTGATATATTTCTAAAAGCACAACAGTTGATTGTAAAGTCAGCTATGGGTTAGCCTTAAAATTTTATTGGTTATTAAAAAATATTTGATTTGAGTTAATATACTTTTTTCTTTTCTAAATTCTTAAAATTTGCATTTACTAAGCATTGTGTTTGTGTAGTAATGACCAAATTAAAACAGTTTTAAATTTTGCAGTGTTCTTTTTTCCTGTGTACAAAATCTTAAAATTTTATTAAAACTGAAAATAACCAGAAGCACTTAGATGATTTAAACAAAGAAATAATCTTTCTTGATTTTTACAAGCCTTTGGGCACCAAAAGAGATTTTTAATTTTGGAAATAATAATTAATTTAAATTTACCTAAAGTATATAAAATTTCTTTTAAAAATAGTACATTAACAAATAAGCATTTTTTTTTTTCAAAACAATAAGTGTGTTTAAAACATTAAATTGCCGGAAAATCGTATGAAACTGAAAATGAATGTTTTACTTTAATAAGATCTTTCTTTAATGGTTTTCCGCATATGGTTTTCTGATATAAAAGTTGAATTTTTAAGTTTTGAGCACGAAAATCTATCAAAGGGTAAAGAAGGAAATATTCACACACAGATACTGGACAGGAAAATAGTACCGATGCGGAAAGTATTTTAATTTTTTCCGAGAAAAATGGTATTTTTGTAGAGGAATGTATACTAGTTAATTCAACTTGAAGTAACCTGGAATGTTGAGGATCAAATGTCATCACTTTTCACCTCAGGTAACACGAGCATACTGCGCAACTTTTTAAAAGCTGAAAAATCGTAGGTAGGTATATTTTAAATTATTGTTAATAAAAAAAATTTTGTAGTTTCAAAACAGAATGTCAAAAGACAGGTATAAAATAATTTTTTTTATCTGATGTAAAATAAAGTAGTATTTCTTATTGGAAAATAATTTTTGTATTTATTACAGCAAAAAAGCACTTAAATAATAAAAAGTATCAATAAACCAATCAAGAAGTTTCAAGCAGAATAAATTTAAATTGTGGGCAATATTATTTCCATTTTTTTTCAATCTATTTCGTTTTTTATGTTAGTAATTTTACATAATTGATTAATTAATAAAATTGTACAAATAAAAATTAAAAACCCTTATTTATAATATAACCATTACCTGTCAAGTTTAATTTAATATGAATTATGTTAGTTTTAATAATATTTATAAATATGCATTTTCAAATTAAACAAGTGAATGAACATCCGCAAGTTAAAATAAAAACAAATATTTAGGAGCAAATAATATAAACAAATAATAATTTTCATTCCTGATTTACAGTGCTTATTTTATAGTGTTTTGGTATATGTATAAAAAAATACTTTTTAATTCAACAATGAAAGAAGGAATTTGTTCTAAACGAGTACGTTTTCACATTGTTTGATATAAGTAACCACCAGTGGCGGTTGGTTCAAATGAGCACAAGATTCCCCAAGGTAAAATATACGCATTTAACAAAAAAAAAACGAAAACATATTTTATTCTACTTATGTATTAACATTTATTCAAAGTCGCATTCTCTAGCTAGTCAGTTATAAATAAAGTGTAGGCATTCCGAGTGCAGTGCACAATGCGATACGGTATTTGATTCGTTCAAATTCTACGTCATATCTCCGTGCGTCCCGCGACAGTGGCAAATTTGTGAAGTTGATGGGAGCACAGTGGCATTGTGATCTCAGTGATTTTTCGTCAGAGTAGAAGTACGGACGTACATCGTTTCGGTTTTATTTACGCATACGTTACAATTAACCATCCAATATTTAAAATTAATAGAATAGAATAGAACAAAAATTTTAAATAAAAAGTGTGAGTCGCCCTAAACCGAGTTTGGAAATTACGAAAATAAGTAAAGGAAACAATCGGGATTAGAAATCATCTTTTAAAATATATATTTATAAATAAACTGACTCTGCAATTTGCACATTTCTCTTTTTAAATAAAAACAAATTAAAGACAGAATTGGAAAGAAAATATAACCGATTAGATTTTTTATTGAAACTCATTTACAAAATAATTTCTCAGAGACATTTCGAGTGCTGCAAGCAATTGGTACGATGTCCATGACAACCACCGAAGCCGATCGTTGCTTCTCTACATTAAAACGCATTAAAATTTTCCTTAGTACAATTTGTCAGAATAGACTAACTGCTTTAGCAATTTTATCTAATAAGAAACAAATGGTTTAAGAAATTCTAAGTTTTAACGAATTGGTTGTTGAAGAATTTATCAAAAAAGGAGGATAGTTGACTTCACTTTTAATATAAAACGTGCTTGTTAAAATTAAACACTACAATACGTGCTTGGCAAGGTACCTACTGAACGGGTGAGTTTTTTTTTATTTTTAATTTTTCAATAAGCTTTTTTATGCCATTTAATATGCTTAAATAACCTCGTGTTCCGGTGCCAACTAGAAAACCTTTGCCTCTGGCGTTTTCCCTATGACACCATTTTTTCACAATTTTTTAATTTGTGCACCCCAAAACATACCACTACGCACCGCCACTGTAAGCACATAGAATTATTTAACCAATGGCAGAAACAATATATAAAACAAAAAGCGAATTGACTAATAATGATCTTGTATTGAACTTCATAAATTAGCAGACAAGCTAATAAGAATTTATATATTTTATAAACAGTAAACATTCAGTAGGTAAACCATATGTATGAAAATTACAACTGTTAATTTACAACCTAACGATTTTACTTGCTAACTTACATACAGAATACTTATACACAAAAATTGACGTAAACTTACGATTTAAAGCTTATCGTAGGTATATAACAACACAAAATATTTTAACCACGACTCATAAGTAAATTGCGTATTTTTTAACCTATAACTCTGTCAGTAAGTGTCAAATTATTGAGAAGTTGTGTTATAGTTTCATTTACTAAACTAGTGGAGTAAGTAAATAGAAACCTGTTTTATTATGTTGGTTACAGTTTTTATTAAATTAAACAAACATTTGACATTTCTCAGATAGAACTGTCTACGAAATCGAATATTTTTGACAACTTATGCCAAAATTTAAATTTTATATTTGTTAGTTTTAGTTTTATACAAAACCATTTGGTAAGTCGTGGGTAAAGCATAGTACTTCACTCCAGGAACAAATTGCATATTTAGCTCGTTTCTTTAGCCCCTTCGCTCTCAAGCTCGCTCATGGGCCAAACACACTCGCTGTAATATGCAATTTACTCCACTCGTAAAGTAATATACTATTTTTACAGAGCCAGCAGTGACAATCCAAACTTTTTGTTAATTATATTAGATTTTTCTTTATTATTATAATTTTTGCTTTCGTAATAATATATCTTTATTAATTTAGAAAATGTAACTTATCCTAAACCTTTATTCTAACCTTTCAGTGTATAGATTTTGTTCAATATGACGATCATAATGTTGTTTTATTCCCCGAAACAACTCAAACCAATTGTATTGACAGTGATATGGGGGCCGTCGCAAACTTTATGGCCATGTTCACATAAAAGTTCATTTATAAGCTAAACAGAATTATTGGCTTGTTTAGTGACAATTGTTTAATTTTTGTTGTTTTTGTATTTCGTATCTTTTGTGTAAGCGATGATATATTTCCAAAAGAACCGTTTTTTTTTAATTAATAAAATGTATAAATGATTTTCCAAAATTATTAACATAGAAATAAACTATTCCCTTAAGGAATTGGAAGTAGCAGTCAAGTATCTTTTAAATGCAGCATTAAATTACATTTCGATATCCTTTTTTGACATTGCTCATTCTATCTACTTGTTATATACTGTCAAATATATAAGTTTTATGTAGGTATAGCAAACTACCGACTTGATGTAAAAAAAATGTATTTTAAAAATTTTTCACATCTTAAAAATATATTTTCGCAGTATTTTACAAAGAAGTCGTCTTTATTTTATAGGAAATGCATAACACTGTTTTTTAAAGACTGTCCTTATATATGTACTCAACTTTCTTTAGTTTTTCATCAGAAAATTTATGTTTATATTAAACATTTCTAATTTTTCTTTTAGTTTTTTTTTTCTTGATCATTTCATAAAGTGTAACAGTGTTGTTATTGATAGTTCTACAACGCCGTCTTTTTTATTCTATTGCAATGCTAAAAGTAATTTCTATACCTGCTTTGTCAATAACCATAATAAGGAAAGTTGTTTTCTGTTTGTTAAAGTACTCCTAAAAATTGACTTTAATAGTAAAAAATTAATTGAACGGCAAATATATTGTAACGGTTTAACGGAATAAAGAAAAGACCTCTACTTAAAAGACTGTTTTAAGGTTATGTAGGTATTTGAGAATCTTCTAGATGTAGTTATTAGGGTAGATTATGTTACTCGAAAATGCTAGAATGTTCGTTTTTATTACATAAGGGGGTGTATTAGCAACTAAAGGAAGTTCAAATAGTTCATTGTTATTGTAAATTAGTTTAAACGTTATCCAGCAGAGTTCTGTGTAGGTATCTGTAACAATTTTGGTAAATAAATTGTGTTAAAATCCCCATAAGTATTTTAAATTGGTGTCAGGTGTGGGGTGAAGATACAAGAATACCTGAAAAGAAAATAAATGAACTAATGGTGACTGAGCTCAGATGGGAGCTCGAAGAATTAGAGTTGGAAACTACTGCAAGCAAATCAATATTGTTGAATAGGCTTCGTAAATAGGTAGGTACTACTTGAGTAATAATTTGGACCCTGGCGCTGTGGAGTTCGAAGACCCGGTTCAAAAAGCAAATTCTGAACTAGCGCCACAACTTTCCCGGCTGTCGCAAGGAATGAGGAGCCAGCAAAAGGAGCTATTACAACGAATGACGATCCAGAAAGAGGAGTTATCCAGCAAGTGGCCAACTTGAATCAGCAAGTGGACAACTTGAACCAGCAAGTGGCCAACATGCGAGACGAGTACAATTAGCAAGTGGCCCACTTACGAGACGAGCAAAATCATCAAGTGGCCAACTTGCAAGACGAGATCCACCTGGAAATACAGTCTGAAATAAGGTGCCTCGATCCAGCAATCTATTGTACTCTTTAACCAACCAAACTTCTGAAAGTTGTCACCTAATGTAAAATTGATATATTAATTCCACGTAATTAATTAAATTACGATAAAGTATTTATTTAACCCATGCGCGAGTTCAATTAATTTCAGAGCCAAACATCCTTCGCAGCATTGAGCGGATATTGCAAAGTAATGAAGTCCAATTGCATCACCCTAATTATTTGTACTAACTACTTTGTAACTGGTGAGTTTAATCATTTATCACGTATTACTTTGACAATTTGTATTTTGAGAATACTGACTTTCAAGTAAAGCTTTGAAGTAAATTGATAGAAACTAAACTATTCACAAAGTTGTGTAAGTATTTCTGAATTACATCTTAGGTGACCGACGTAATTGCAGAAATAAAATGCAAAATTTAAGGTTCGCCAAGCACTAATAGTACCGTAATGATTTGATATTTATCAACTTGATGTAAGAATATATAACAAAATAAACAGCAATTAGGGAATATGCAGTATTTTTAGTTTTGTTTTTATTTTAAAGAATTCCATGTAAAATAGGTCATAAACATATTAAAAAATTAAAACAATCTAATTTAACGTAAAAAATGCAATTTTAAATAGACCGTTTAAGTTTTCACGCCAAAACGGACCTGTAGTTCCGATGACGTCATTCCTGTCTGTCACTGGTTGTGCTTGCCGTCGTTAGCTTAATAAATTGCAAGTTTTCTCGAATTTCTACTTATTTTGTTGTAATAATTTAAAATGGACTATCCATCAACATCAGGTGATCAAAATAATACCCCTAATATTCCAAAAAAAAGTCGTGTTAACTCATGTTTTTTGCCAATTCTTCCATCTACTTCAACAAAATTTCCAAATAAATTGTTTTGAACTGGACCTTCTGACCCAAAATTGAGAAGAAAGTGGTTTCAAGCTGCAAAGAGGAATAACTATTATTCTCCAAAACTATTATTCGATGCTGTGAAGACCACTTTGACGTAATTTGGCGAATACTTGTTATTATTGCGTACTTCTCAATAACATATTTTTAATTTTACAGTTTGGAGAACGACGTCGAAAATTGGAAGAAGTTTAAAATGTTTAGGGGGAAACTTTATCTGAAAAAAGATGTGGTACCTCATATTTTTGAATGCCAAAATATAATGATTCCACTAAAACCTAGATCAGTAATAATAAAAAGGTAAAAACGTGAAATTCTTGATAGCATTGAAAATACTGCAGCTATAATATTAATGTCTTCTTTCAGATTATTTTATTCTTACACCGAACATTTAAACTCACATTTTTATAATGATATAAAAGTTTAAAAACTATGATTCATGCATACCGTAGTAATTTAGTCCCTTTCATTTCTACACTTGAAAACTCTGGACTCTCGACAAAAAATTCGAAAAGAGGTTGACCTTAAAGGCCATCCTTGCAACTTCCCGCTAGTTTTAACCGCAAAGCTATCGTAACTTGACGTATTTTGACGTTTTTGACTTTTTTTGAAATGTTTAAAAAGCCATAAGTTTTTAACGCCTTATTCGATTTTGATGTTCAAGATGGCATTCGGCGCAGTTTTTTGAGACCTAAAAACGTTACCCAGAGTGCAAAATCGGTTAGTCAAAAAAGCTCTAAGTTATTGAAAAAAAAAACACTTTTTTTAAAATTTTTCGACAACGATATCTCACGAACCAATCAACCGATTTTAATTTGCAAAACGGCATTCGACGTGGCTTTTTAAGCTTGAGAGCTGATTAGGTTATGAAATTGATCGATGCAATAGCCAAAAAGATATGCCCAAAAAACATCATTTTTACCAATTGTTTTTTTCGGTTATTTTGAAATTTCTCGAAATCTACCGGCTCGAATCGGTTCAAACTTACAGGTAATCTAAGTTAGATGGAACTCTTTGGAATGCTTTTTATTTCATTCCGATCGGTCAAGCCATTCAAAAGTTATAAGAGGTTTACATACATCCACACACACACACACACATCCACACGTACTTACAGACATACAGACACCCTCGTAAAAATAGTCAGGGGAGGTTCCTAAAACCTCAAAACGTTGAGATCCGATGAAAACTCGATTTTCGAAAAACGGGGTGAAACCAATAACTTCCCGATTTTAAAAAAAAATTTAATTTTTTTTTAGCGGGAAGTTAAAAAAGTTACTACCATGCCGACAGTAACTCTTGCTAAATTCCTGGAGTCTGTTTTGATAAACCCAACTTCTATTTTTATTAAAAACGTAAATAATATTGACTGCTAATAATCGATTTAACACGCAAAGTTATCCCCCTCGTTATCCCCTAAAAAGTTGACATAGCAGGAGTGACGTCACTAAACGCTGATTGGTGTTTTAAAATGCGTTTTGTTTTACGTAATTTTAATTGGTAATTATTGTTAAAAATCAACATGATATTAAATAAAAACTTTAAAGTAGTCCTTCTTTTATATTTTTTTTAACTTTTAATCATAAAATTTTTATAAATATCATATTTGCATCTTCCCTATTTAAGAGTGTGTTGTTTCTTTCGCTTGTATATATGTTAAGAAATATAACATGATTAATGCAATTAAATAATCTTTTGTATTTTTTATGAGTAGAATTGCGATTATTATCGTATAAAATACAGTTGAAGCAATAGAATCTGAAAAGCATACAAAAATTTATCATGCAGTGTCGATATTATTGAGAAATTATTGCTTTTACACATCATAAATCATCTTCAATTAAATTGTAAGTTTAATTAAAAGGGTTGGTACAGCTTTGGAAGCGATTTTCCAATAGAATGGTTTTACCGAAGTCCCTTAACACGGCTGTATTATTAAACTGCATAGAATCTTCATATTTTCATTAAAATTGGGGTCTTTTAGCTAATGGTCAAATTTCACTGGTATATATAATATTATATTTATTAATCTGGTTTAAAACTTACATAAATGTATATAGCAAAAATTGTTAACATTAGTTCAGTGTTTCAATATTATCTATATTTAGTTTTTGTATTTAATGTGTCTTTTTTCTTGTTTTGGCTTATGGCTTGTCACTACAAATATAAAACTAATTTATTTTTTAAAAAACCTTGCGTATGTTGATATTGGTATTTTGATAAATTGTGCCGCCTACAAATTCATAAAAAGTTTCGGCTATAATAATTATAAACTGCTTTAATAAGAAAAATCGATTTATATATATAAAGGTTGTAATATGTCGAAAGTTCAAAAAGAAAATACCTAAACTCTAGTAGGTATATTTTTTGTATATATTCTGCATTTTAAGGCAGTTTCAGTTTTAAAAATAAAGAATACCAAGTTTCAACATCTATTATCGGATATTTCAAAATACAAAAACCACAGTAATTTGAATTTATGTTACAATTTTGAAAGATATTTATGTAAGTAAGTACAGATAAAAAATATACCTACCTCTAACATTAACTAATTTTATTAGTAACACAATCTTGCTAAAAATATAGATTTACAAATAGCAGTGATAGGAATACGAAAAAATACACCACATCTAAAAATAAAATTATTTTTAACCATATCATAAAAAATTGGTGACAAAGAAATTAAATTGAGCCTAACTAAGGTTTTTTTCCATCTGTAAAGATATATTTTTTTTTTTGCTCTTTCTGCTAAAATACGTTTAAAACGTAACGGAACTGTTCAAAAACGTCACTGGATTACAAACTATATCTTCTACAATTTTGATCATCTTAAATATAAAATATTTGAAGACCTTGTCCCAAAATCTAAATTATTAATTTCAAGGTACTTCAATGTACACGTTACAAAAATACAATACACATGAATTGTACAGACAACCGTGCTTAGACACAAATTCTCTGTTTAAAGTAATTAGAAATAAATTAGAAAAAAATACCTGTTAAAATATTTGGTCCACGAAGATTTTTTGCTAATATTACTAATTAAATGTAAAAATAACAGTTTTTTAACATAAATAAATTATTTAATATTTTATATAGGTTGTTATTTAATATTTAAATAAAATTAACCCCGCCGGAAAAATTAAACTAATTTAAATATTCAAATAATTTTGTACCCTAAACAACAAATAGTTGTAGGTAAATATACAACAACGTAAACATTTAAATTAAGTTAACACCTCACGGTTTTCTCTAATGAAATCTTATATTTATTGTAACCCCTTTACCTGTATTTGAGATGAAAATTGTCACCGCTAGGAAGCTGCTAACTGCTGAGTGCCACATCGTTTAAGTTAAGTTCTGCACAAAGTTAACTCACATTACAATAGACACGATTTTTTTCAAAACTAACCCAAATTCAAAAACACCGCAATTTTTTATAACACTTTTAAAATGTTTTCACCATTATTTTTATTTTGGAAATATAATGCAGTTTCTGCAGGTTTAATGTCACTTATAAGAAAAAATTCTTTTAGTTTAATTTTTGAAACCGCTTGTTTGAAATCCTAACAGTGGACTAAACCGCGTGTTTGACAGAGGCGAGATGAGTAAATACAACGACGCTATAATATGTGCGTCGGTTGGAAATCCTCGTGATACTAACGGCGTCGAGATGCTAGTGATTCCTCTGCGAATTTCACATACCAGCGGTTGCGCCCTCTCGTGCCCTGATGTCTAACCGGAACAATCCTATGTTTTGTATCGACCTCTAGTGTGAATTTTAATGTAACCCCTTATTCTTTTACTAAACTCTATTACTCACCTACGTATTATGTATTAAATTGTAAATTATTTTGTACCAGCCGTGCAATCATTTCAAGCTGCAAATTACTTTTTTACAAAATTTAGGCTTAAAAAAACTAAATTCAATCCTATAAGGGGATAGTCAAATCTGTCCTTACTCGAAATATCCAATGCTTGCTAAAGTTAAGTAAGTAGAAGAATTCTGATTATTATTACCAGTCACTGCGTCTTCATAGGTATTTGGTATGTCTATCTTTGTCAGATTCAATTCAATCGTACAGTCAGATCACTGGATTGATCAAAAATTATGTTTCTAGGTGGATAATATGTAACATAATGATCTTCTATACTCTCTATGCTATCATCTGATGATGTGTCTATATGCATCTGATTTTTCTAATGGTGTTATTTCCGGAGTCATATTGTGTTGGTCTTTTACATTTGGTGTATCAACATTTATTTCAACAAAATTTTGTCTTTGTTTCATTACACTGCTGTTCTCATCAAACTTCACATCCCTTGACACAACTATATTTTTAGTGTGTTGATTACACATTCGATAGTTTTCTTGCTCATATCCCACTAGTATCATTTTTGTACTTTTCCTATCTAATTTCTTCCTTCTTTCTTTAGGAATGTGCACATACCCAACTGATCCAAATATCTTAACATGTGACAAATTTGGCTTCTGATTATGCCACAGTTCAATACATAGACAGCACAGCTTACTGCCTCAGCCTACAACTGTAAAGGAATGTCTTATGCATAAAGCATGGATCTTGCACTTTCCATTATTGTACGTAATTCCCTCTCTGCCCTGCTATTCTGCTGCGGGGTGTAAGTGGCTGTACATTTATGAACTATTCCTTTTCTTTCTAAGTAATTCTTAAAATCATTTTTCACGTATTTCCCACGATTGTCTGTGTATAGGATGCGTACATCATGTTGAAATTGATTGTTGACTAAAGCATTATATTTCTTGAAACACTCCAGTACTTTATTCTTGTACTACAGGAAATAAACATGGCGATAACCTGTGGCACCATCTATAAATAAAACGAAGTAACGTTTTTCTGACACAGATGGTTCTTCGATGGGTCCACAAACGTCACTGTTAACTATATGACCAGTCTGAGTGGACCTCTTGTTGATTTGTGGAATAACAATCTTGCTTGCTTGCCATATTGACAAGCCTCACAAATGAAATTATCATTACCTGTCAACGTTACTGAAATTGTTCCATTTTTGCTCATTTGCTTGAAGTTCTTTGACATTAAGGTGTCCTAGACGTTGACGTCACACTTTAATATCAGACTGAACGATATTACAACTTTCTTGAATGACTGTTAAAGATTGTTGTTTTTTAAATATGCAGGCATAACTACTGAATTGTTCTTCATCATTTGGACACTTTCATTATTTTTCACAATCATAATATAACCTCCTCTGGTTGCCGCGCCCTCAGAAAATAGGTTCCTTCGCAGCTCAGACACATAAATTACATTCTCCAATATGCTCTCCTCCCACTGGCCATTGATTTTCCTTTTAATTAATATTGATCCTTCTCCACAAACTTCAACATTTTGCTTGTTTCCTAATTTCACAATTCTGTCACTATTATGGCTGTGATATTCACTAAATTTACAAAAGAACCGCTATCCAATATCCACACATTATCGTCACTCGCAGATAATGAATATTTTTCTGCACTAAATGCTAACATATTTTGCTGCTCTTGTTTCTTATAAACAGATTTCTTGGGTGCTCTGCATTCCCTTGCAAAGTGACTTTTTTTGTTACAGTTGAAGCACACAAACCTGTGACTTTGATTACTTGCATTATACGTGGAATTCCTTTTTGACTTCGCATTGTGTTTGATTTGTTTGGAGTTTTTCTTTGACATGACTAATGCTGACTCACTTTCATTAGACTTGCTGCGTTACTCAACTTTTCACCACATTCTCTGAGCTTTTTAGCCAAACCTTCAACTTTTGAGACATGCTGCGCCATTGTGTCATTTGAAAAAGGAAATGATGGAGCAAATGAAGAAAGATAAAAAGAGGGAATTAAAAAATGTTGAAGAATGACATACACCACAATGTTTAAATTACCTATAATCAAACGAGAAATATACTCTACAGAGAGCTCGTCCATACGAATAATCCGTGCGATGATTTCCACCGCGAAATCCTAGTTTTGTAGTTGAACAGGAAAATAACCTGTACGAAAAATGTTCGTACAAAATTCCTCGTCAATTAGTATAAAGACTCACCTGAACTAGACATTCCGCCATTACGACTGATCATACGCAACGTAAATAAACAATAATAGTTTACAAATTTGCATGGTCACACTAGAAGAGATCTAGTTGTGCGTATTACTGGATTCGATGGAAAAACTTACAAGTTTAAAGATTACCCAAATTTGAAGATATTTTAAAAATCATTTTAAGTATATGAATATAAAAACTTTCTCTTCGATTACACATTTTTAGGAGGGGGTTTTGATATTCCAGATCGTCTGTGACAGTGACAGCAGTCCCAGCTCCCAGCTTTTAAATATATCTTACATAAAGCTTTCAATAAGAAACAATAAACAATATTAATGTGTTAGAAATTTCATAAAATATTTATATATTTTGTAATGTGGACCGCGTATTACTAACCGTTCTCAATAATGTCTGCCATTAAAATGTACTTTCGTTGCGAGCAATTTGCACGGAAAGCTAACCTATAATAAACATAATAAACACTGATTATTGCATCTTGGTGGCTCTGCGATTATACATACTTTCTTTAGAACTTAATAACGTAATTTTGTTTATTTATCCTTCAATAATAAAAATATGAACTTCCTATATTTTTGTAAGTGCAATCTCGTTTTTACCAATTTTATTTTATTTGTTTTGGTTATGTCATTTTTTTATATTTAATTGAGTTTCAATATGTAAAAAAATCCTTCAACAATATATTTTTTAAAACTACAACGTAAATAGTAATTAATTTGGATTTTATTATTATTACTATTATTACTTAGTTTGTGTTTCCGTACGCCTATATGCCGTCAGTTTTTGTTTAATGACCACTAAATGATTAAATATATACTTTTATTATACACTATATATATATATATATATATATATATAGTATATATAGTGTGTCCAATTAAGTCGGCATCATATGGAAAACTTTTTTATTCTTAGTTTTATGAAAAAAAGTTATTCTTTTTGACAAGTTGTGCATGGTCTTAAACTTAAAATACAACCATCAGATATCAGTTTTTTTAAGCCTTATAAGAAGTGTGTCAAAAATATGAATTTTACTTAAAAATAAAGTACTTTTAAATGCCTGAAAATAGCGACAATTGTTATTAAGAAAAGTTGATCATACTTAAAAACTATTGTCAAATATCCAATATTATTATCCGCCATGAAAAACGATCTTTAATAATTTTCGGTATAAATTATGCAAATTTTGTAAGCAATTTTATAGAAAAACATGACATGATAAAAAAAATAACAAAATCTGTTTTCTCATGGCGGATGAATAATATTGGATATCTGACAATAGTTTTCAATAACGATCAACTTTTGTTAATAACAATTCATATGAGTTAGGAAATTCTAACCACGCACAAATTTGACAGCATTACGCAAGATATTTTCTATCACTTTTTTCTCTTTATATATATATATATATATATATATATATATATATATATATATATATATATATATATATATATATATATATTGAAATGGATCTTTCTTCTGGAACACCTTCCTTTAACATAATTATTGGTCGTGGATTCCAATAATTTCAAATTGATTGTCCTAAAAACAAATTAAAAAAAACAATATAAATATAAAAAAATATTTTCTTCCTTTTCTTTCTGCTCTACTTCCTTTTTCTGTTCTTCAAGGCTTTCTTTATACCTTCAAAGTTCTGGTTTCTTCCTATTCGCTGCTTCTTTCTGCTCCTATATTTTCTATTTCTTGCCTCTTATCTCTTCCTACCACTTTCCAACCCTGACCTCACTTCTTTTCTGGTTTACGTCCAATAATTTTATTTTTACTTATTTGTAAACTCTTCTTATTATATTTTTATTCTATTCTTTTTATTTAAATGTTGATATTTCTTACTTAGTTAATCAAATTCTATGTATTTTCTCAACTTTATTTTTTATGAATTTTCAAAATTACAACTTTCTTGACATTCCAATCAATAATAATCAACAAAAAACATCATAATTTAAACAAAAACGATCCAAATACAAAAAATACTTAATCTAGACAACCAATTTACAAATAAACTTCCAAGTTGGAAGTTTAGCAGCCGCAAAGGAAGCATCACTTGAAAATGCCAGCTGAGATGTTGGCGGAACGTCGTGGTGAAGACACAAACAACCAACGGATTGAAACCCGGAACACCACTACTGTTCATATATATATATATATATATATATATATATATATATATATATATATATATATATATATAAAATCTAAATAAATTAATCATTACAATGTTTTGCTTTCCTACTGTGTTAAAATAAATACCATAGATACATAAAAAAACATACATATATAAAAAAGAAATTGAAGACATATTAAAAGTCAATCAAATAATAAGTTTTAAACGTATATGTTTTTATGTATTTTAATAATATGATTTACTTTAATTTTATCAAACAGAATTCGCAGCTTTTTTCATAACCTCACGTATTAGTAAGTTATCACATATAAAACATTATAAAAAAAATTTTTATTATATAAAAAATTTTTTCTTCACTATAGATGTCCTGAAAAAGAATTAAATAAATTCGAAAGCTTGACAAAAATAAAAGAGTTTTCTTCATTTACATTGGCCATAACATTGACTGCAACTCCACTATTGACTTCACCTTTTATATATATATATATATATATATATTTCACTTAAAAGTTATATGCATGAAGGATTATTTACGTATATCTTTATTTAAAAACATATAAGTTCCTTTCAAAAGCTAATTTCATTTTCTCTCAAAGCAGAAGACAAGTAACTTTACCTTAATATTAATTAAACAATAAGGTGAATTTTTTAAAAAAACGCAGATAGGTACAACTCATAATTCCGGCACTTCAAAAGGAAGCAATAAAAGGTGTACTTTTTTTTAAATTAAAATTCTCGTTTACAAGCTTCTCCAGGAGGACTACTTTGTCATCCGTTTAATAGATAATTAAAGTATTAATAAAATTTTAGCTTAAAAGTTCAATTTGAGGTAAAATTTATTCTTAAAGTTTTTTATTATTATTATTATTTTTTTTGTAAAGAGCATAAATCTTTTGGCTAGGTTTACACAGTGTACTTTTAAGGGACAACAGTAAATCTAACTATAAATGAAATTTCGAAAGACGTATATAAATTTATAGTTTAAATAGAGCATTATCAATAACTTGCTATATATTAAATATTAAGATTTTTAATAAAAGTCTAGACATATTAAATTAACTAGCTGACTTGGCGAACTTCGTACCGCCTACTGATGTTTTTTTACCATTTTTCCAAATTTTTACAGTTTTCTAAATTATCGATTAGATATATTATATATTAACTGCGCTACCTTATGCTGGCATCATAGTACTTAATTACGCAAGAATTGCTAATGTAAATTTATATCATCTTAACTGCGCCACCTTACGGTGGCGTCATAATACCTAATTTAGTAAGAATCACTTTTTTGAGATTTTTTGACAAACAATTTTTTTTTATTTTTCGTAAAAAATAAAAAATATTTCTTTTAATAAAATGTATCCTATTTCATAATGATCGGTTGATTAGTTTTCGCGTGAAAGCGTAACAAACAAACTTACATTCACATTTATAATTATTTTAAAATTGTAATATCTTCTAAGATGTACATTGAAATAATTAAGTGATGTCAAAGACAATTTTGTTCACAATTAAATACTCTTAATCAACAACACATTTATTTGGATAAAGATTAATATTATTACGTTGATACAACTCTTAACAAATAATGCATTAATTTCGACCAAATTTGATTACCATTAAAACGGTTCTAGTGCGTTAATCTTAAAAGATAGACATATACTGTCGCGGACATTTTTTTAGATCATTTCAAGAGGAATAATTCTTGCATACATATATTTTTGGTATCTTGAACCGTTTTCGCAGCGCACGCAATGGAAGCCCTCAAGGATCAATAATTTTCCCCGTTTTTTTCACATTTTCCATTACTTCTTCGCTCCTAACAGTTGCATGGTGATGTTATATAGCCTAAAGCCTTCCTCGATAAATGGTCTATTCAACACAAGAAGAATTTTTCAATTCGAACCAGTAGTTGCTGAGATTAGCGCGTTCAAACAAACAAACAAACAAACAAACAAACTCTTCAGCTTTATAATATTAGTATAGATTATTAAAAATGTTGAAAAAAAAAATTGACTCTATAAGAAAATAAAAACACCCTTTATACATGCAATGTGACGAATTGTCAAATTACACCGTAAATTTTTTAGTATGAAGTAATTTTTAATAACTACAAATTTACATAATTTTTAGGTACGTAAGTACAACCGTTTTGTGCCATTAACGCAAAATCTACCTGCCTCCAAGTGTCAATCTGGACCAATGGATCCGGATTAAAGACTCTTTACTGAGGGATTATTATTGATAGACCGACCAAGTTGTAACCAGAACAAAATATCTGGAAAACCTAATACAAAAAGTAAAATACAATACTTCATATTTTCTAGTTAAAAATTAAATTATCAAAAAAATATTTGTACAGTAATAGAAAGCCTGAATGATATCAAATAACATTGAACATGTAACTGAATATATATCTTTGCTTTCAATTCTATATAGCATGTTAGAAACCTATATAAACGGAAACACTTATAGCACTTCAAATTTTGTGTTAAATTGACTATATCCTGTTATTGATTAAAATAACAGTTTTGTATGTTTTCCTCGATCCAAAAAAAAAGTTCGTTTCACTTGGCCTTTGGAAAAGCTATAGGTAAGTATTTTCGCGAGAAGATAGCTAAATGAGGCAGTATAGATGAGCAAATCGCATGTTAGAAAATAACTTTCCATGTTCAAGTCTTTTAAGAATCTTATATCGTGACGATAATAACTGATACACAGATTTCTCCTTTTAATAATGCTTACAGGAAATATTGGGAAATTGCTACTTTTAGCAAAAATAACTGTTAAACACATTTAAATGCCGATAACAATTATCGTCCTGAAAGTGTAATAATTCTTATTTTAAATTAAAAGAAAAACAAATCGGGAAAAACTCCAATGTTTAAATAAATCATAAAAAATGTAATTTAATAGTTAAAGCTTTTAGTTGCTTCGTTATATTAATCTTATTTTAAATGTCACCGTACGTTTCAGCATCTGGTACCATTTATTAAAATGAAAACGAAATCCCTGGATACTCACATTAAAAAAGCTTACAAATACTTATATTGTTTACTATACAGTATAATGATAAATGTTAAGAGTTTAGAACAACATAGCTAATTTAGATCAGGGGCATCGCAATTACAAACGTTTCTATTGTCCATTTTGGTCAAGTTATTTCAGAGATGTAAAGCTTTCGACGTAGCTTATTTCCTAAGACTTCTACTCCAATTAATTGAAGACCTTGCTTCTGCAAATCATTTGCATAACTATGTTTTAGTTAGTTTCAATTCTTGGGGTAACAATAGTCTTATACAATATCCGACGGTCGATACAACACTTTTAATTATTTCCCACAAAGGGTAACTTAAATTAACGGACCCGGTGCCCTATTTGGGAATTGCTTTCTCAACGAAGTCTTCGTGGTCAAAGCAAAAAGGGCGAATAATTACAGAAAGAATATTGCGTGCACTCACATCCCATCTATCCGTTCGTTTAATAGAAATTTTATAGATGTGCCACTCCAGTAAATAAGTTGGGAATAAAAAAATATTCAGGTCAAATACGTTTTTGCAGCATTGTAAAATAATCATTAATGACTATAGAGGCTTTTCTCTAATGCTTCCCTCATTTACATCCTATATGAAAGACAACCTTTTTGACACCCCTTTTATGACCTTTTTTTTTTGGTTTGTAAATTTTAATTGAAAAATGAGTCCTAATAAGTTTTTTGGAAACTTAATCATGAAGTCGGCGTTAGAAAGCCGGAAAAGTTGGCTGCCCTCTACAACTTTTACTAATTGTAGTCTCCTTCTTTTTAGAAAAATGAATTCGTTTACCATAGTTAAGAGTACAAATTGGAAACTTTATAAAGTGTTTTTTGTTTTGTTTTTTATTGTCATATGAATGCGAAATAATGAACGGTATATTGTACTATTAATTATTACTATTTTTATAAATAATTATAAAAATAATTCTATTATCGATTGTTCCCGTAATAATTACCTATCAATTTGAATATTTCATTTATATATATATATATATATATATATATATATATATATATATAGGTAAAGAAGCTAAAAAGTGAGGATACAATAATGGTAAAATTCTTAAAATTGCCTGACGTTTCAGAAGTGCTTCATCGGTAAGTCGTGTGTAGATTTCAGATTGTCTACTTATCATATATAGTACCTACAATGTGTTTGTATTTAAGAATTGTTTAAATGCGAGGTTCGAGTTGTATAGGTAGTCTTAATCCATATAAAGTAGTGCAGATAAGTTCAACTACTACATAATATTTCTTATGAGGTAATTGTTAAAAATGTTTTTTTTTTAAATTAGTATTAATTGTAATATTTCCATAAATCTCATTCTTGATTCTTTGTATACAATTATACAATGTGGAAGTAAATAGTCACCTTGAAATACAATATACAAAAATGGAATTACTTTTACTTCTTTCGTGTATAAATTTAATAAAAAAACTTAGATGCCAATAAGAACACAAGCTATTTCAATGGAAGATGAAGTACCTAATGTAACACTTCGTTTGACAGGTCTATTAATTCTCTTAACAACTGTTACATCTTTTTAAAGATCTGATTATAAGTGGTAATATTATCTGTATTAATCTTTTATCAAATCTTTTAAGAAGATACAGAAAACGTATTTCTATACTTGCTATTAGACAAGTTATACCTATATTTTGATTTTTAGAATTCAAAAATTCATCTACTCGGATAGAAAGAAAGCTTCCCTTGAAATTAAAGAAAAATTTCTATTTTGAGCAATTTTCACGAAATTTAAAGTCAATTTTTTAAGCATTTTGTTGAATTTCAAGATGGAAAATACATTTGGAATAATAAAAGTAATAAAAAACTCTCTGTTTTTATATAACTTTCACTTTAATTAAAAATTTTTTTTAAAATGACATGTTTCGCTGAACTAGCATCGTCAGATTGACATATAAAGTTACATTTTGTTTATTTGTATCCAACTATCTGATGTTTATTAGGTAATATTAAGGCTAGATTAGGTATGGAAGTAATAAGATATAACAATATTAAAGCCTAGATGTTATTAGTTTTTTCCTGGTTTTTCTATATCATTGCACAGTTATACTGATCTTAGAGGGAGATACATCCAGGATAATCCCTTAGGGCTGATAACATCTAGGCTTTAATATTGTTATATCTAATTACTTCCATACCTAATCTAGCCTTAATATTACCTAATCAACATCAGATAGTTAGATACAAATAAACAAAATGTAACTTTATATGTCAATCTGACGATGCTAGTTCAGCGAAACATGTTATTTAAAAAAAATTTTTTAATTAAAGTGAAAGTTATATAAAAAACAGAGAGTTTTTTATTACTTTTATTATTCCAAATAAAAATGAACTTTCAAGTAGTAAGGGTACGATTTAATTATGGAAAATACACTTTTTTCTTATTCTCTGAAGCTTTTCATCATCTAACGTTTGTGGACGACAGAATTGTACTCTTTTAATTATGAATTAATTAAAATGTATTTAAAAAATACTATCGAAATGACGATAGAAGAACTATGGAAAGTCTTAAAAGAAACAATGATCAAAACAGCAAAAGAAACACCCAAAAAATAAGCACGAAAAATCAAACAATTTGGTGAAATGATGAGATGAAATCAGAAATAAAACTAAAGAGACAAAAATAGAAATCATATCTCAGAAACAAGAACAACGAAAATTATGCCAAATATAAAGAGCATAGAATAAAAGTTAAAATGTTTATAGAAAAGGCCAAACAACAACAATGGGAGGATTTTGGGACATAGATGGAGAATGACTGCAAAGGAAACCAAAAACTATTATATCGAGTACTGAAAACTTTAAGAACTGGAAGACAAAATAGGACTAACAATATAAAATCTGAGAATGGCACATTACTGACAGAGAACTCAGATATAATGAAAAACTATTTTGAAAGTATATTAAACACAAATGACAGTAATCTTGAACCAGAAGTAGAACAAATTATAGAAATAGAGAACAAAGAACAAAATGAAATACATTGCTAAAGCGATAAAAGGCAGCAGGACACGATGGGATAACATAAGAAATGGCTAAAAATCTAAGTAGACTTGGACTAGAAATACTAATAGACTTATTCAATAAAATATGGAATATAGGAAGGATCCTATATTTTCTGTAGCACCAACAGTTCGAACAGCACCCGACCTTGGCGAGTCTTTAACTTCACCTCTTTGTTCAAATTTCCGCACCAACTGACGAATAGTGTTGACACTGGGCACATTATTTCGACCGAAATTTTTTCGTAGATTCCGGATAGTTGCAACAATCGACAGATTAATTAAGTAACAATTTGGACACATTGTGCGATGAATTTGACACAGGTGCTTTAAACAACTACTACGGCTCCACCTACTAAAATGCGTGTATCAAAAATGGCGAACAATTCAAATCAGTCAGTTATATATTGCCCACCTTGTATGTATATAACAGCTCTAAAGAAATATAATGATTTGGTTATTCATCACTTTATCACCGCCAAACTTAAAAAAGGATCTTTTACTAACACCTAGTCACTATTGGTTCAGAGGATTCTTGCAATTAATTTATGATTTGTTGGAAGTAATAATGGGAACATATTTTTAAAAGCTTACCTTAATTGCTCTCGCTATGTTAGCACAGGAACCGCATACAAAATCATCAGTACCATGATTTTCACGAAACTGGAAAAAAAAATGATTATCACAATTAAACAAATAAAAAACATTATAAATTCATTATAACTAAGAAACAAATCATCATTGATATTCATTAATTAGTATTTCATAAGACTTTAGAGATTAAACAAACAAGAAATGGCATTAAGGTGAAATTCGGCAGGACTCAATTCTGTGATCTTTGTAGTTTGTAGCGCCTTTAAGCATTCCGCCATAGATGCCTTAGTGGTTAGTTGGCATTTTTTATCAGATCTTCATTCATTTCATAGTCTAGATCTAGAATACCTATTCAGATATATGAGTACCAACAAAAAAAATGTGTTAAATGTGTATGTTTGAATTGTCCATTTGACTAATAAAATAATCTTTTTATAATTCACGTTCACAAAGTTTCTATTTCGACACTAAAAACAGTATCGAAATAGATCCATTGTAACACTGTTTTTGGTAACTTTTTGTTTTACACAATTGGTTGCACTGCACTGATTTTCAACGAAAGAGTTCAGGTAGTAAATCAAGAAGTATATTGTAGTAAATTATTAACTAAATTATCAGCGTTATTGCTAAATTCGGAATATTTTACACAAATTTGACAAACATTCTAATTTAAAATCATTAAAACTGACAAGTGTCAAAACTGTCAAGATTGCCAACATAAATAAATATTTCGAAAAACTCTCATTTTATTTATTTTTTTATACTTTTAAAAGTTCATTATAAAAAATAGTCATTTATTGTGTGTTTTATTTAATCCTTTTTAAAAATCTTAAAAAAGGTCATAAAGTAATTAGTTTACTAAATTATAATTTTTCAATTTTTTACAATTGTTCTAATTTATACATCATTCAAAGCTTATTTATATTAAAGTAGGCCTTGTTAGGGTGATGAATTTCGCCCTGAATATTTAATCTTATTTTCAGTTGTAAATGCGCTGTTGTCACGTCCTCAATAAAATCATAATGTTAGTAACAATAAATAAAATAACAATTGTGTACTCCATTTCAGCGCCATCAAATCATTAAAACTTAGTACTTTCACAAAAAAAAGGAAATCGTCAATTAAAAATATATATTTAGATATAATAAACGCATTTACAAAATAATAGTAATTAAATGAAAGCAAACAATAAAAGCATTTACAAAAAAGTCTTCAATTGCAATTTAGAACAAATTTTCTATGTCTATATAACGATATTATAAAACATTTAAATTGGACCAGCTATAAATGAGAAAATATTTCATTTTGTGGATAAGTATTACAGCAGCTATATATTGAAGAATTTTTCGTGGAGCTTTCCAGGTAGTGCGGCATTATGACATACCAATTGGTTTCAGCTATTTTGATAAGTAAAACAAAGATAAAAATTCCCACAAAATTTTATGCTTCAAATAATGAAAATCCGTTTAATATGTGTTCAATAGTTACAGTGCAATAATTCAGCAGAAAAGCAGATGCACTAACAGTAAAATAAGCAAAGTAAAAAAAATAAAACATACAATATTAAAAAAACATATAAACAAAAATTGAAGTAACAGATTTGGTTAAAATTATTGTCACGTTCATCTATTCGTTATGTATTTTCAATTCACCACCAGTATCAAAGGTAGAATGTTGTCAAGTGAACAATTTTTTATGTAATAAGTCCAATCCGTCAAAATAATTTCTTCTGTACGCCTACAAAATTTTTTCCACATGTCTGGTGTACATTTTCTTAACGCTTCTGTCCAAGTTTTGTCCAAATATAAAAATTCAAAATGGAGGTAATCGAAGTAAATCATGTCTATGTTGGTTTAATATTTTATCTGTTACATGTCTTATTGTTGCTTCTGTATTGTGCAAGTATAATTGTCTTTTTTTAATTTTTTTATCAAATTCGATATTATTGCTGCTTAACCATCTCTGTTATATCTATTTTGTTGCTGAAAATGTAGGTGGTCTGTTTTGTTGTACAGAATGAACTGAAGCATTATCCATGTTTACTACACATTTCTCTGGAAAATTGAATAAAGCAGGAATAAGTTAATTAACAATCCAGTGTTTAAATCACCATATCACCATTTATAGTTTTGTGATAGTCAATGTCAGTATTTGAAGAGTCTAATAACAAATCACATTCCTAGACCCACCATTTGCTTCTGCGAGTAAAATTGTAAATCGCTTTTCTTCGGATTACACATGCACTGGATTACGTTTGAAATAAGATAACTGTACCCATCGACGCGTTGGAGTACCATTTTTTTTATATCCATGTCTAGGTACACGAATCTGATGATTTCATTGCGCTTTTTTAATTCCATAAATTTCTGAAGGAAAAAGATTTTGCTATGTCATCGCTCACTTAAAATTTGTCGTCAGTTCACGTTTTTAAGTTTATATATCATTAATTTTGTATAAATAAGTTTGTTCACCGTTTAAATCTCAGTTTTGTTTTGCGTCAGTCAAAAGTTTATCTGAAGTAAAATATTCGTTTTTGTAATCGTACGTCCAAATC
The DNA here is from genome assembly GCA_964028335.1 of Altica lythri. Taxonomy (NCBI): domain Eukaryota; kingdom Metazoa; phylum Arthropoda; class Insecta; order Coleoptera; family Chrysomelidae; genus Altica; species Altica lythri. The sequence goes on along the minus strand of OZ034800.1, from coordinate 76,333,610 downwards.
TGCCTCTGCAATTTTTTTAAATGAAGTTCTTAAATGTATCTGGTTTATCTGTCTTCCTCTTATTTGCCACTTTTTTATCATTAACTAAATCTTTTTTTAAGATTTTTCGTGTACATTTAACACTAACCTAAAAAAACACGAAATATTTAAAAAGTGTATTAAATAAAATTTTAATGATATTTGATTGGTCAGAGATTAATGAATGAAACATCGATTCGTCCGGTGTCCTATCAAATTACATTTTAATTATTATTATGGATCATTGTTATTAAAGAAATTAATGAAAATATTTTATTCTTAAACATTTTTAACTTTTACTATAGTGTGTAATCTGGCAACATTGTAAAATAATGACTGACAGAAGAAATGTGAGGTTAGGTATGCTCAATAAATTATAAGTAATTTGAATGTAATAAGAATGTAAAAGTGTATTTAATGTAACAAATAACTTCATATACAACTATTAATGAAACTAAAAATGTTTGGAACTATTTGCTGATGAAAACATTGGAAATAATATTGTATAGAAACACAATTAGTACTTACATTAAAAACCTAAGAGATCTTATATAAATCCAGCTTCTGAAATTTTCTGATCTTTTCTAAACATGTAATATCATCTTTGTATTCATTTTTTATCTCTACACAATTTTTTTCGGCATATTAATTTTTTTAATGCATTTAACCATTATATTTATGATATTTGTTGTCAAGCTTGTCAGTTTGTGACTTGCAATGACTTGGTAATTTTCAAACACCAACATGACAAAAACCAATACCAACGTGAATAAATAAAAAGATATATTTAAACGTTGAATCGTTAATATCTAGATATTTACACTTTTTCACGATATTTTTAAAGTGAAACTTTTATTACATCGTCCCAAACTTTTTGCTCTGTGTAGCGCATGTCGCATGTCGGTCGACCGCCGAGTAGGTATAAAGTATAAAGTAGGCGGCGCCTATAGTTTGCAGCAGCTGACCGTGTAGTGTATAGTATTACTCATTTGTGCCAGTGCTCCACGCTATATTATTTGTGTTTAATTTTTGTCAGTGTTTAATTGTTAGAACTTTTTGCTAGTGCATGTTGTTGTTTATGGATTTATTTCAATTTTGACAATTTAGGAAAATACTGGAACAAATTTTTAAAATAACATTTTATGTCATAAAAAAAATATTTTATCTGATAAACCCCGTTTAGCGGTGGCGCGCGCATACCGTAAAAGCCGTGCGGAGCCCTATTTTTAACGTCAAATTAAAATTATAAATAATGGAGATAGAGTTCCGGGAGGACGGACTTTTTTTCGGAAATGTTCTCCTCTTTAACGAGCTTTTTTCAAAATTGCTTAAATATTAATATTTTTGAGTTATTAACAAAATCATAAATATCTTTTTTTTTTCATCTTATTTTGTTAATAAAAATTATTATCACACAACGTATAATTCTTTTATTATAAACGAATGTGTTAAATAACATTGATTTATGACTTATAATATATATTTGATAGGTATTAGATTACTTACACATTGAACGTAATTCAGAGATTATATTTTAGTAGTTTTTCTTTTGTATGTGATTTAACCTATACAAAAGTATAAAAATGCAAGTTTTTGTTAACGGTTTTTCAGCGGAATCGAGATATTTTATTGCTTTCAGTCGCAAAAAAAGCTCCGAACTGGAAATAATGAAATATGTGTAAAGTTGACAAGCATTCTGTGCCCAAATATGCCTTGTTGGCATTACGGAATTTTTGTAGCAATATTTCGTCCTAAAAATGACTAACCCTTATTTGCGTCGGATCGCAATAAGATTAAGGGAACTCCGTTGGAGCGCATAAAATCCTTTTATTGAGCTAGTGGAAATAAAATACACAAATGTAACATCTGGTATAGGCTCGTAGCTCGTACATTTTCAGTCGTTAGCCACTCATAAAACCTTTCTCATAGACCTAACCGCCAAAAGAAATAATTCCATGTAACGATTTCAAAGTAGTTTTCAAACTGCCAGTTTCCTATAAAAAATGTGATATTTAGATGGAATTTTTATTATACATATAAAATAACACTCGTTAGCAGGAGTGGATAATAAACATTTAAAAATTAAGTTTTATAATAATCCACTCAGTAAACACAAAATCGCACATTTTTAATAAGTCGATTAATTTATTCCCATCAATCCTTGCTAGGATATATCATCACAATTACATTTATTATGCTTTTTAGTCATACGATACTTTGTGGGTTTTCTTATTGTGAGGATAGTGAATTTTTATATGTTGGAGTTTCAATTGTTGAAATAATACATTTTTAATTCTTGGTAATTAATTGTTGGGGATATGGTTTTAATTTTTGGGGTAATGGGTTTTTAGTTTTTGGTTGTATAAGGTTATTAATTTTTGGTCATTATTTACCGTTTATAAGCACTGTGTGTTTTTTAAACGCAATGGGTTTTCGAATATTGGGTGTGGTGGATTCCAAATTTTAGGAGTGGTAAGTTCTCTATTTTTAAGTATGGTAGGTTCTTAATGTTTGTGGGTGGTGGGTTGTTAATTTTTGTGAATAATACAAAAATAAAACCACCAAAGATCAATTTACTTTAACAATGCACAATGCTATAGTGCTTATATTTTTTGTGGATATAGTATTGATTTTTAAAATACTTTAACTAGAGTTTTTTTGCCTGTCACAATTATGCTTATATGTAAATTTTTGAAGTAAAACTTCTTTAGCGGCACTAGGGGTAACTCAGTAATTCTAACGGACGTGACGTCATTCCAATGTACCGCGTACCGGAAACAAAACCTGATACAAAATACCTAACACGATTCTGCCTACTATATTAAATAAAATTAAATCTGTAATTGTATGAATTGACAGCTTGACATCTTGTCAACCAAAATACATTGGTGGTAAATAGTTTAAATTTGTGTATAAAGTGTTTGTTTTAAATATTAATAAACAAAGTGGATTTATTAATGAAGAAAGTGATGAAAAAATATTGAATGAAAATGAGTGAGTAGATACCCTATATGCATAAATTATTTCGAGACATCACAAAGTTAAACACGCAATTAATGATTGACAAAAAATACAAATGCTTCGAGGAAGTTCATGCATATGATCAACATGGTAGCTTCCGGTTCATAGACATAATAGGGATGTTGACTAATTTTCAGATCTGCTTTTATTTTATAGATAAACTCTTAATAACCGCGAAAAAAATATTTTAAAAATAAAAATGGTTTTATTTTAAAGAAAAAATTTGATAAATTAGAATAGATTTAAAATTTCCCGCTAAAACGCCCAAAACTGCCATGTGACTTTGATTACGTCACGAACCGATAAACAATGCTCGCGATCTGTCAAACTCTAAGGAACTTGAAAGTTTTCTTGAGAAATAATTATTTTAAGGCTTTAATACTAGTTAATAATAAATACGAAGTGTGTGTGTATGTAGATGTACATGTAAAAAATGAAGATTTTAATATTCAAACAGCCCACAGTATTTCTTACCACTATGAAATTATAAATATACCTGTTTTTAAAATTTTTAAAGTTAACGAACGACATAAGTTCTATTTATTTAATTTTAGTCAAAAATATGACGGATTAATTGGTATTGATTTATTAAAACAATTAAAAGCAACTGTAAATTTAGAGAAAAAACTCCTTATACAGAAATACCAATAATATACGAATTAGAAGAATTAACACAACTAAAAAAGAAACTTTACGTAAAAAATTATTCTTTTAATATTCCCGCTAGGACATCCCAAATTGTAAAATTACCCGTTGACATAGAAAGCGGAACAGGACTTGTAAATTATATTAATTTTGGCAATCAAATAGAATCACCCTGTGCAGTTGTAAACGTAAATAAATTTTTTGCAACAACCACCATTACTAATTCATGAGAAGAACCAATAAAAATTAATATTAATAAAATTGAAAAATTAGATATCGCAGATATAAATTTTATTGAAAAAATGGAAACCGATTCTGAATTAAACGAAAACACCGATAATATTTTAAAATCTAATCTAAAAAATATACGAGTTGAACATTGTAATTACGAAGAAAAACAGGCCATAAAAAATTTATGTTAAGTTCCGCTGCACAAAAATCTTTGTTTGTAGCACAGAAATTCGCCACCATCAAACAATCGATTCTCGGCAAGTTAGAACTGTTTCCTTTGATGAATCCAGTCTCCATAATGTAAAAACAATTCGGTTTATGATAACAAGTGAGTTACAAATACTAATAGCGAGTAATTAGCAAGAGAAATCAAAGAAATAACTCGTTCACACAGTGACACCAAGCGACGCTAAGTTGTTTATCGGTTCATGACGTCATGCGCTGTGATTGGCGTTCACAGTCACGTGATAATGTGTATTAAATAAAGTTTTTTGAATTAATTTTAATTAATAAAATAGTATTAATTACGTTTAATAAATATGATTTTAGGTATTTAAATATTACCATTAATCATTTAAATTTAACTTTACATGGATTTACAACTACTGTCAACATGCCTATTGCGTTTGATACGAAATCAAATAGAGCCCTCATAATTGATCCAACGGTGCGTTTTGAAGCAAATGACGATGATCAAGATGAAAAAATAAAACAAGAAATTCAAACATATACAGCTCTTGCGTCAACCATTATGCCGAAAAATATCGAGACAAATTTGGTGAAAGAAATTGATCTGTCCATGGACTATGGTTTGGCGCTCGTGGTTCTATTGGAAAAAGTGTACTTGACTTTTTCAACGAATTTAAGCTTGACAAATCAGCGATTCCTGAAATCACTGAAAACATTTTAATCGATTCTATTAATATTTTACATTGTCACATCTATTCCTGATTAATGCATTAATTATTAATAGTTTTTAGTTCATTATTTTTATCAATTTTAATTATTTTAGTTTATATCTAATGTTTTGAAGTATATAATTGTCCTTTGGATTAATCGGTATGCTGTGTATTAGCAACCTATGATATGTAGGCAGCACATCCTAATAAAGGAATTTCTGTCTACCTAATTATTTATATCTATTATTTATACCTAGCTATTTTCGTTTTATAGACCTAAAGAGCTAAAAAGAAAAAGAAATTGTGAACGTCAAAGGGCATATTATAAGCGCCAGAAAGATTTGAAGAAAAATGAAAATGAAAAAAAGACGAGACATCGACATTCATTATGATTTGATTAAGTAAGTTTATATACATACATACATATTATGATAGTAAATAATTATTTATAGGGAAGCTTTACGTTAAGTAAAGAAGTATGTTGCACGTTTTTGTTCATAAAATAATAATATTCGAAATGTTTTAACACGTGCTTATACTTATTTTAGGTTTGGTTAGGTAGCCATAAAGGCCATAAAACCACTAGTCAGGAGTGCTGATCTTTTACCAGCAATAACATATCCTTCGTAGAACTGAAGAAAACAAACTCAACTCAGGATTTTAAATTTTATGGAATATGCTATAAAATGCTACAAGATGAAATGGTTATCTAACTATCGAAGGCTCTTGTGTTGTGTTGTATTACAATAAGGTAGATACAGCTACAAAATCACACATTCTAAACGTAATGTGTGTATATTTTTAATATTGTTTACCTATTATTGAAGCAAAAGTTCTTTAGGCGCGACTAGGGGTAACTGTAACGTTAGATTCTAACGGAAGATTCTGATGGAAGTAACGGTGTGATTTCAGCTATGGGAGGAGCTTAAATTTTCAAAATTTATTTATGAAATTTTCAAAATTTTTAAACGGTTTCAAATACGTTAATGGTATTTAGAGAGTAAAATCTATGTTTCACATTTTAGTTATCATAAACCTATTATTTCATATATAAAAAATAATGATAACTTTCAAATTTCTATTTCTAATGAATAATATAAATATAACATATCATTTTTTGTAAATTATATAGACAATAAATATGATTGAATTGTAATTAAATATTTATTTTTCGATACGTACGTCAAAAAGTTTTACTTCAATCGCGCGTAAAGGTTACACGCACACTCTTTTTTTATGACTGAGCCGAAATACATTTCTACCCCTTTACTTAAATGCTATAATAAAAATTACGTAGCGTTAACAATGTTGCAATATGCGTTGTTACTGACCAACTGTCTAAGTGACAGACTGTCTTCAATTTTTCGTAGTCTTTTAGTTCTAGATATATTGTTTCTATCTACTAGCTTTCGCAATCAATTTGTGCATACACTGTTGTTGAAATACAAAAACTATTTATTTTAACTAAGCTCTAAACATTTAGCAAATAATTACATCTTTTTATTTTTATTTTTAATAAGTATTATTTTTACAAATTTCCTTTTACCATTAACACTTTAAAGAAATTTAAAAGTTTATATAACAACAAACACTATTAAAATAAAAAGTTCATTTTATAACGCCAAAACATGATTTAAAATTACCAATAAAGAAATATTCAGAGAAATTGAAAACAGATAGACTGGATTATTAGTTCTTTCAGCAAAGGGCTCAGTAACTAACATTCACACCTTCAGCAATTAATGAACACCTTTGATTATAAGTAAACCTAACAGAAACCCACTTTTTTGTAAAATATATGCAAAGAATTTTAAAAGCGACATCACAAAATGAATATGAATATCATTAAAGTATAGGAGAATGAAAACTAACTTTTTAAATGAATTCTAAAATTATATGATATTCATTTCGTTACAAAATATAGATTATGTAGCTATATCAATAAAAAATTTAGCATACGGATAAATACAAAATCTTGAATGGTATGGTGCAAGCGAGGGAAATACTTGCAAATCTTAATAATCTTTGTAATTTTGACAATGAGACCTTCAAGTGAAACATGACTGTCCCGTTGAAATGAGCTGAATTTATGTGAAGAGAGGAACCAGCTTGGGAGCATCAGCCATAATTAATATACAAACTGGAAATTTCCAGGCTTGGGTAGATCTTACATCATCTAAATGTAACCAAGATTAATTAAATAATTAAGATTATACAGTGGCAGAGATTACAAATAAAAAAATTAAAATTAAATATGATTGTAATTTATTTAATAATAAACTTTACCAGCGACAAATCTGAAAAATGTATGCAATAGAACTGCTATAAATAATTGGTATTATAATCAATTTTGCTTTCTGCGCTTTGTTTTCATTTCCAATGATTTATTTCGGTTAATATTATACCTATAGTTAAGTTAATATTTTGGCCAATGATGTACAAAATACTCAATTAGCTGTGCTGCGTTCACAATAGTATATTGTAATACAAGTGTTACAATGACAGGTTTCGTAGTACGAGTGCAGTTTGTGAAACGAACCGCGAAGCGGTAAGTTTCGCAAAGAACGAGTACTACAAACCGTCATTGTAATTCGAGTGTTACATACTATTTTTTATAAGTAAAGAAAAATAAATAAAATGAGAGTTTTTTGAAATATTCATGTTGGCAATCCTGACACTTTTGACACTTGACAGTTTTCATGATTTTAAATTTGAATGTTTGTCAAATTTGTATAAAATATTCTGAATTTCGCAATATCGCTGATAATATAATGTAGTTAATAATTTACTACAACATACTTCTTGATTTACTATCTGAAGTCTTTCGTTAACAATCAGTGCAGTGCAACCAATTGTGTAAAACAAAAAGTTACCAAAAACAGTGTTACAATGAATCTATTTCGATACTGTTTTTAGTGTCGAAATAGAAACTTTGTGAACGTGAATTATAAAAAATTTATGCCTGACTTTAACAGAGTGTGACTTGACCAAAAATCAAAAAGTAGAGTACAAAATTAAAAGTTTTCTGATGATAGGTGAAATAAAATCCAATTATTACATTTTGTCCACAGATTTTAAAACTAATTATCATCATATTTTAGCTAGTTAAAATCTGGTTTTATATTGCAATGTGACAGTGTTTCCAAGAGAACAAAATGCGTTGATTGACATTTCTGTCTTATCTATTTATATAAGAAAGTCGTGTTAGTTACACTATTGATAACTCAAGAACGGCTAAACCAATTCGGCTGAAAAATGGTACGTAGCTCAGAAAAAGGAGATGGACATAAGATACTTTTTATCCCGTGAAGTCACTATAAAACATGGTATGACAAAAACGCATCTGACATGGAATAACCCAAAGCAAATTACAACTAAGAAAATACTTATTACCTAAATTAAGTACCACTATAAGATAGCGTAGTTACTATCTCATATATTAAACCGAATAATTTTTACATAATTAAGAACCATGAACCGTATGGTGCAGTTGATGTCTCGTATATTTAAACGAACAAATCTTACTTAACAAAGCACCTACTATGACGCCACCGTAAGGTGGCACAGTTGATGTCTGATATATTTATACGTCATGATAAGGTGCCACGTTGATACCTCATATATTTAAATGCTCAATTTCTACGACGCCATTGTAAGGGGGCGCAAATTGATATCTAATATTTTTGATCGAAAATTTACAAAATACAACAAAAAATAGTAAAAGCGTAAAAAATAAGTAGAAAATATGATAAAAACGACAAACCCAAGAAAAAACATTAAAAACAAAAAAAAACGAGACAAAATCGTATAAATTTGAAAAAGTGGAAAATGATAAAAATGTATCAGTATAAGGCGGTACTTTTTTATATTTTCCCTGATTAGTGCAAAAAGTAGCCGAAACTAGTCGCTAAAGGAAATATTTATTTTTGAGCTTTTTTGTGATTCATTCCCGTAGTATTAATATTTCATCGCTTGAGATAACACAAAGATATGCTTTTTGATAAATAAACAGTTTAAGGTTCTGAAGTTAAATAACTACTTACTTGACAGTTTGAGAAATTCAACCAGCACTTAATACTAAAATTCACTTAAGTCTTTACTAAAAATACAAATAACTAACAAAATACTAATTTTCAAATACAAAACTACACAAAAATAAACTCACTATTAAAATACTAAGACTTCGACTGTACTAATACTCCGTATGCGACAAAATGTTCAATCACTGGCAATTCAGTTTAGACTAAAATTATCTACTGAGGTGTTCACAATAGTTAATAGGGTTTATAAGTAATAGAATCGTGTAGAATGTAGATTGCGCAAGGGTGACTCATAGCCCATGAGATTTTCAACTGCCTCCACTAAGTTTGTCGGGTCAGCTGAGTTATTTTATAAAATTTATCCAAACCTGAACTGTCACTGTCTTTGTTTATTATTACTTTCATATACAGATGCATTGGTCTATAAGGATAATGTGATTAAGATAATGAAATGTTCATGCCACATGATCTTGCCTAATATTTCCTTCCAAAATCTTCAAACGTAATTAAAAGATGTATCAGCTAATTTGATATTCCAGGAGACACCTGTAACTAAGGCATCGTTATATGCGGGAAACCACATCATATCATACAATGTATATAGACGGGTACAACACAGAAGAGCTTAGAATCTCATTCGAGGTTTACTTTGAGACATGTATAAACTATTCTAGAATTCCTATTAAGATTTTATGCCTAAAATACTTCTTATATAAAGATAATATATATATAAGAGGTAATTGTTCACGGATATAGAAAATTAATTAACATTAGATTCGTTTTTTATAACCAAAAAAAGACAATTTTAACTAAAGCTTATATTTTTAAGCGTGCTTATCTTTTTTTTATTAAAGTTGTTCCTAAAGTTCAAATAGGTTATCTATTTTAAAATATAATTTAATAGGTAACTAGTTATTAGAATCACTAAGTCATCTATCTACTTTTTCGGATTTATTAATTTTTCGTACAGATATAAGTATTTAACATTATGAATTACTAATGTAAAATATTGATGTTTTTTACTTTATTCAATTGTTACTTTAAGGCAAAGAATGTTAATACAAGTCAAATTCAAATCACGACAATTAAGCTAGCGTGGGAAATAATTTAGTGTGCTCTTTGTTATAAATGTACAAAATATTCAATCTTACAGTAAAGTATTTAAGTTCCCAGTTGAGATAATTCATATCTGCAATACTGCGCTTTGCTTGTGGTCTTATTTTCGTCATATCCAATTAATAGATTCCTTTCAATGTTACGAGGGTTGTCTTTTTAGTTTTGTATATAGCCGCTCAGAAAGCGTCACCAATGGAACCTTCAGACAAAAATCTAACTTCAATCTTTTGTTGACGTAAATCCAGAGTTTTATTGCTATACAATAATTTTTAGTCGTGTAGGTACAGTAAAGTTTTAAAATTAGCATGTCGGTCGAAAAATTGATCTTAGGTGAAAACATTTTCGAGCAATAATATCTTACAATTTTCGGAGAGGATTATTCCAACAGCAATGTCTGTGTGTTTAGAAATAAAGCACCACACTAGTCAAGTATTTCCCGTTGGTATTGCTTATTTCTACGTGGTTCATCCAAAACAGCAGTCACACAGCATAACATTGATGCGGTTCGTCAGTTAATTAAGGATGACCGCCCTGTAACATATCGGGCATCTTTGGGCACTTTAAACACCTTGATCCAAAACATTCTATGTGAAGGACTGGGTTTTACGAAGCTGGTTTTCCGTTGGATCTCTCATTTGCTTACACAAGAGCAAAAAGTGGTTCAAGTCAATTGGTGTCGAAGTAAAGTAGAACGGTTCAACAAAGGAAGCTCAAAAAACCTTTATAGTATTGATAGTGGTAATAAACCTTGGATTTAGTCCTACGAAGCAGAAAATAAATGCCAATCTGCTGTGTGGGTGTTTCACGATAAAGAAAAACCAACAAAAGTGATGCTTTCTTGAAGTGTGTCAAAGAAAGTGGTCGCAATGTCAAAATCTGGCAACAATTGCTTTAGAAGATCGAAAAATGGGTATTTCCGATTAATATATAAACATTTGTGTACCAGAATTTATCGTGAAACTCCGAGAAAGCAATAACAATGGGCGAATCAGGACAATGCGATTGCTCAGACTGCCTAAAAGACAATCGGTATTTTGGAGCTTTAAAACATCGATTTATTAGACCGTCCACCGTATTGTTCTGACCTAAGTTCCAACGAATTCTTCACTTTCCCAAAGATTAGGAATTCAATGCGTGGGCAGCGATTTCAGTCGCCAGAATAACCCATCAATACCTTTACAGCGATTCTGCAGGTGTCAACTAAAGACTGGTATGCAAAGTGTGATTTCGGTGGGACATATTTTGAAAAGCAATAAAGAATTTTACACTTGTTCGTACACTTAAAATTAACAAAATGTTATGTCTGACAACAGTTTCTATTCTTCTAGTATATTTATATGTTATACTAGCAGCCCGCCCCGGCTTTGCACGGGGATTAAAGAAAAATAACAAAAGCCATTAAATTTATTGGGTCAACGCTTCCCTGTAAACAATATTACATGTTTTTTTATTTTCTGGCAGCAAAATAAATTAATTTTCAGGTGCTCCGATCCGCCTTAGGCGGTTGGCCATGAGGAAAACCGATCCCTACTATTTGGAAGGTTTGACCTTGAGACTTATTATTAGTAAAAGCGAAAGATGTTTTGATAGGAAATTGAAGCGGTTTAAATGGATTTGGTAGATCAGTTGGGATCATCGGTATCCTCAGTGTATGAAATAGTTGACCAGCTAGTGGTTCAGTTATATTGGTTGCTACAACTTAATTGCTATTTAATTTCTTTATAAGTAGCCTCGTCCCATTGCACATGCTAAATTTATGATATATGTCGTGATTATGAAATAAGTTATTCTGATAAGGAATAATACCAAGATAAAAACTTTTAAAAAATTAAAAATTAGTTAGTGTGACGTAACTATAACAGTTAGACATATGCTGTCGCGGCATTTTGGTAGATATTTATATATTCTTCAAAATCGTAGTACCTACATTATTTTATTCTATAATCAATAGTATTCTCAGCGCACGCGATGTAAGGATTTTAAGGTCATTTTTGGTTACATTAATGGCATTTTAGTAAGGATCTCTATTTTTTTTTTAAATGAAACATAGCCTATGTCACTCGGGAATAGTGTAGCTTGCGAACGGTGAAAGAATTTTTTAAATCGGTCCAGTAGTTTCGGAGCCTATTCATTTCAAACAAACAAACAAACAAAAAATCAAACCTTTCCTCTTTATAATATTAGTAAAATTTTGATTTATCATTTTATTATTTTGATTTTAGTGGCAAAAGTTCCCCGAATAAAGAAGTAAATATAAACAATTTTAATTATTTACACATTTATTTAATAATCACGATCGGTAACGTGCTGCTAAGTTATTAGAAAATTTAATTGTAAGCAATTTAGGGACATTTTTGTAGGATTTAAAATGTTAAAAATTTAGTAGTAATTTTTTCTTTTTGTTCCAAATTTTGGTTAAAAGTTCAAAAAATTATATAGAAACGTTATGCTTACTAACAACATAATGGCTTAGGATAGATCCAATTATAGATTACGTCAAAGAAATATCTTAAATAAACGTCGTTTATCTAGGATGTGTAGGTGTGTTAAAAGGGTATATATTCGATTTAGTTTTTTGTTACTACAAAGGTGGAGTGAAATCGGTTGTGAAACTTAAAGAGAAACACTAGAAGGATGCTGGACTGAACACGGTATAATACTTGACTGAATATTATATAAAAAGAAAACAAAATCCAGAAAAATATAGGACGAGCAATTTTTCTTATCAGATTTCGATCTCTGATTTCTTTCAGATTTTGGCTTTAACACGTTAAGATGAATTGTAGACATAAATTTACGTAATAGATTTTCAACTTATAGATTTTTTTGTTAACGGATATCCTGGATATATATTTATTTAAAAAGGAAGCAATTTTTTATAAAGATTTATACAAACGGAAGATTTTTCAATATAATACGAAATTCATACTTGTCATTGATCTTCCTTATTTATAAAAAAAATAAATAGCTATTAAATGCAAATAGAACTTTTTGGTACTGCCTTTTATATGTTCATTATTACATTTATTAATAATTCATTTCTTCAATTTCCCATTTTGTCATTAAACATAAAACTAATGATACCTATTTTTTGTAAATGTTTTCAAGGAAACAAAATAAACGAATAATGTAGTTTGTTTTTCTAATTACTGCACAGAAATTTAGAATTAACTGTCACAGGATAATTGAATTACTCTCACACTCGCCTTGTGTTACCTTTATTTAACTGTACACAGCTTACATTTTCATCAATTTCATTTGTGTTTTATTTTTGTTCTGGATATCAGAAATTTTTAATATTAACATAAAAGAAAAACTAATATAGTCTAGGATGTATTAATTGTATCCTCTCTACTTGTAAGATAAATTCTAGATGTTTATGGCCATGTCTTCCATAGCTGTGAAAAAATTTATTTAATTTTTCTATACGTCACTTCTAGATTATACTTTAACACGAACACTAATTTTTTTTAAAGATTGATTAGAGTTTAAAGTCAAGTTAATAGTATATTACGTAACAAGAGTGGTAAGTAGGACATTACGTACGAGTGGAAAAGATACGCACGAAGCCGCGTAGCGGCTAGTGCGTAATTACACGAGTACGTAATACCTCTTACCACTCGAGTTACGTACTATGCTTTATCTACGACTCAATATTTTAATTTCAATTCTAAATATTTGACATCTCTAAAAAATATATGACGTACGTACTGTACTGTTATCTACTCCTTTGACAGTAAATGTCATTTATACTCATTCTCACCATGCAGGGTAAGTAAGGTATAACGCACAGTTGTGCGTAATGAAACGAAACGTCATTCCAACATGACTTTTCATTACGCACGACTGTGCGTTATAGCTTACTTACCCTGCATGGTGACAATGAGTATAAATAACATTTTCTGTCAAAGGAGTAGATAAAAGTAATTACAATTTTTTATTAGAAACTCTAATATGCAAACAATTTTTGACACCTGAATTACAATATTTCAATTACACTGTTTGTTTTTTAATGACTCTCTACAGATAGCTGTTATTTTTTAGATTAAAATTTTAAAGACTACAGGTTATATATTTTAAAAAAGCGTGACCAACCCCCTAATTTTTTCGCTGAATGGCGACAAAGGGTCGCTAAAAATGACATAGCGTGAATCCGGGCATTATACTTTGCATTGAGCTTACTCCTAACGTGTCTAAGCACAGGCTTCGTTCAATTAGCAATTATAGTAACCAAGTAAAAACCTTTTAGCATGCAATGAAAGTAAGAAAGTTAACAATTATTCTAATAGTTTAAAAGTAGGTTACAATCCTAATAAGAGTCTTTAATTAAATATTCCAATTAGTTAAAATTAAGATCTTTGTTACACCTAATTTTAACATTTGTATAAACTCCACAGAGATCCGTTGTTTGATTAATTGTATCTATTGTTTTATAAATGATTTCTTTTATGATAGTCTAATAAAAATGCCATATTGTTGATCTAAGTGAGCTTGAGAGAATAATAAAATGAGCGTAATTCAATACGATTATATTGTCACACCTGTGACAGAACTGGTGATTAAAACATATCCAGTATAACCTTTTTTACCAAGACGTGCCAAAAGCGTTGTCTTATGCTCAAATAACAGCGGCTCGTGGAAGTGTATGAGAAAATTAGGAGTAACAGATACCCCTGCGACCTATAAGATCTATTGTGGAAGAGTGCAGCGTGCTGCTTAAATTCTATGAGAAGAACCAAAATTTTTTTTAAAACATCATCACAAAAAAGTCATGGAACTTTCAGTATGACCCGGATACGAAAAAAGATAGTGCGGAGTGGCACACGACAACTTCAGCGCGTCAGAAGAAAGCAACAATGAGCAAGTCCTGTTTACCATCTGGACAGACCGCTAAAAAGAAGTTCTCCAATAAATCAATGACCAAGTTACTCGTGTCCGATCAGATATGTGATTATTCTGGAGAATGTACCATGACGCCTTAGTTGCCAATTCCTATTCCTATGTAACACTTTTAAAATGAGAAAAAACATTGAAGTTTAAACTTACGAATCGTAAGATTGAAATCTATTTGTTTTTTATTGTTTTGTCTTGTTTTTTTTTTCTGATCTTTACCAATGTATGTAGGTATCCTCTTATCCTGTTATAGGATAAGATGTAAGAGTCACAGAACATATCATTTTATTGTCTTGTCATATGAATCTTTTCGGACTCGCCACTTGATGTTTATGGCGAACTATATTTCCGTAGAGATCTTTTGGAGCAAATGACCTTAAAGCTTGTCCTAAAAGAGCAGTTTTAAAGCGTTGTTGTAGAATCAAATAAGATACAGATTATTAGTTGGGTCGGCTTATATACTTTTGAAAGAGAAACCCGCAAATAATAATCAAGGATCATCGTATTATACAAGATTAAGTGAATAAGAGAATATTAGTTTTACATTTTAATAATGAATGTGTCTATAGAATATATAAAAAAAATACAAAGGTTTAGCCTCAGTTACTTTGACGATTTACGTAGGTATGCTATATTGAAGCTGATATACATATAACAGAAACACAACTAAATAATTAAATCCAGATTGTTGTATCTAAGGCATTAAATATTAATACTTGTTTCACATTAACGTGTTTATGTGCATATATATGACAGATATAGTTATAGCTCTAGTTGTATTAGTGTATTAAAGGTTTAGTTTAAACTTCTTGCAATTATACCTACACCAGGAAATCAACGCTAATATCAGTTCAGTGACATTAACTCAAATGTTTGCTTTATATCTCGATATCGTCACTGAATTGGTTATTCGCCTGTATTGGTGGAATTAATTTAATTTAACATGTATACACTTATACAGGTCAAAAGTTAAATCCAGTTATTGCTGATTGATTACGAAATATTTCAAACAATGCCGTATAATCCGTCTTTAATTAAACTTACTCCCTCTTAGTCAGATTCTAATCAACTAGACCCCAAGCCCTAAGGTTAAAGGTCCTGTTAATTAAAACAAAACTCTGTACAGTAATAATTTAACTAATAATTGCAAATTAATCAACTTGTTCTTTTTGTATAAATTTGTTAACGTAATTTTTTTCTATTATTTGGTAAACTTTTGCTACAAACACTGTTTGAAGGTGAATATAGATTTGGTGGACTAGTTTAAGAAAGATACCAGATTTGCAAAAAGAAATTAGCCATTTAACGGGCATATATTATTTTTGGAGAGGGATATTAAGTCTGATGGTACTCGAAGTGTCAAAAATCATATAATTTTGTTTTTGAAGTAAAACTTCTTTAGCGACACTAGGAGTAAAAATGTTATTCTAACGGACGTGACGTCATTCTAATAACAGAAACCGGAAACAAAACCTAATACTGACACGATTTTGCATGGGAGCCGGCAGCAGGGTGCAAGAGGGTGCGCTTGCACCCCCCTGCTATGAAAGAAAATACCTGAATTTACCAGAAAATTATATATTTTTTTAATTTTTTTATTAAATTATTGTTTGAATAAAAACTAAAGGCGTCGCGGTTGCTGTCCAAATCATTTTACATTCTATATATATTAGATCATAATAGTGTGTAGATGCAGATGCACCCCCTGAAAATAATCCTGGTGGCGCTCATGCGATTTTGCCTCCTATATTAAATAAAATTAAATCTGTAATTGTATGAATTGACAGCTGATCATCTTGTCAATCGAAATACATTGTATAAATAGTTTTTTGTGTATAAAGTGTTTGTATTAAATATGAATAAACAATGTGGATTTATTAATGAAGAAAGTGATGAAAAAATATTGATTGAAAATGAGTGAATAGGTAGGTACTCTATATGCATAAATTTTATTTTTGGTGTGTAATTACACTATTTATACCTAATTATTTATACCTATTATTTATACCTAGCTATTTTCGTTTTATAGACTTACAGAGCTAAAAAGAAAAAGAAATTGTGAACGTCAAAGGGGATATTATAAGCGCCAGAAAGATTTGAAGAAAAATGACAAAAATGAAAAAATGACGAGACAGCCACATTCATTATGATTTGATTAAGTAAGTTTATATACATACATACATATTATGATAGTAAATAATTGTTTATACGGAATCTTTACGTTGAGTAAAGAAGCATGTTGCACGTTTTTGTTCATAAAATAATAATATTCAAAATATTTTAACACTTTCTTATACTTATTTTAGGTTTGGTTAGGTAGCCATAAAGGCCATAAAACCACTAGTCAAGATGGCTGATCTTCTACCACCAATAACAGATCCTTCGTAGACGTGAAGGAAACAAACTTAACTCAGGATTTTAAATTTTATGGAATATGCTATAAAATGCTACAAAATGAAATGGTTATCTAACTATCGAAGGCTCTTGTGTTGTGATGTATTACAATAAGGTAGATACAGCTACAAAATCACACATTCTAAACGTAATGTGTGTATATTTTTAATATTGTTTACCTATTATTGAAGCAAAACTTCTTTAGGCACGACTAGGGGTAGATTCTAACGGAAGATTCTGATGGAAGTAACTGTATAATTTCAGCTATGGGAGGAGTTTAAATTTCCGAAATTTATTTATGAAATTTTTAAACGGTTTCAAATACATTAATGGTATTTATAGACTAAAATCTATGTTTCACATTTTAGTTATCATAAACCTATTATTTCATATATAAAAAAAATAATGATAACTTTCAAATTCCTATTTCTAATGAATAATATAAATATAACATCTCATTTTTTTTGTAAAGTATATAGGCAATAAATATGATTGAATTGTAATTAAATATTTATTTTCCGATACGTACGTCAACAAGTTTTACTTCAATCGCGCGTAAAGGTTACACGCACACTCTTTTTTTTTTTAGAGTTAGCTATTCGAAAACTAGTAGGTATCTAGGATCAAGCTGGAAAAGTTTCATCTGACAGTCCAACGTGATACCTACAACAAATGTTATGAAGCAGTATTTTGTACATAAATGTTCACCACATTTGTAAATAGAAACATTGCCAACGTTGTCCACGATTTTTGAACTGATATCCATTATGGATTTGTTTTAGAAATTTGGACATTTTTTGTATGAAACTTTCATTGCTAGAACCTCTTCTTTTCTTCATTGTTTAGTGTTAAAAGGATCAATTTTTCCGATTAATTTAATTTGGTTAGATAACTCTAACTCTCTCTTACTGTGAGAAGTATTTTTCTTACGGTTTCAACTGAAACATTCATACCTTTAGCTTACATAAGTTGTTGTTGCAGTTTTGGCTGAGAAATACTGGGATTACTTTTAGCAATTTAAAATTCAAATCGATCAGTTGTGACTCTTTGACGACATTGTCTAAATATGTTATTGAAAGCTTCTAGTTCCAAGTACCTAGCATATATTTTCGATACAAAACCCTGGTTAACTCGTACTACTTCTGCTACGTCTTTTTGAAGCATTCCTTATTAACTGAGCTTAACAGTTCAGTTCAGTTAAACAACAACAAAATATTATATATGTTACGTATCTTTTTAATTAAGACAAGTCGACACTCTTGTACAAAGCGGATTACACTACTACAAACCCTTCTGAGATGTTGGGGTTAAGTAACCCTACGTGCTTACATGTCTCCAAATTTTCACTTTACCTTTATTCTTGTATAAATCGAATTATTATTTGCAGACATCTGAGCTAATTTAGTAACGCTATATTGATATGTATTCTGGCTGTTTATTTATTACTTTACTTTGATGTTAACATCCAGTAATATGTACCTAGAAGTAGATGTAGAGGTATATTAAACCATGTTTATCAGTACAATAGCTTGTTTGATCTTATTTAATTAAAGGTAGCGATTAGTTTACTACAAACTTTCCGTGATGTTTTCCTGTTGAGCTGTTCTTTACTCAAAATGTACTTTTACCGATTAAAATAAAGTATATCTGATGAATATATGTTGAATATTGCACTGGTAAATAATAATAATAAGAACCGTTAATTAAATAAAAAATATATAATAATTTTGAAACTTGACAATTAATCAAAAATTACAAACATATTTAGATAAACAAAACAAAATCTTCAAGCAGACAAGTTAGTAAGTTTGTTTACTTCTTCGGCAGTGCATATATATATATATATATATATATATATATATATATATATATATATATATGTTATGATGTAGTATATATATCTTCTATAATATAAAATTCTCGTATTACAATGTTAGTTGCCATAATCCTCCGAAAGAGCTTGACCGATGATTTTTTTATGAAATTCTATATTTACACTTGGTAAGACTATTTTTTATACCCCTAAGTGATAAGGATGGCCACATCCAAATTAATTTTTGAAGTAAAACTTCTTTAGGCGCGACTAGGGGTAACTCAGTAATTCTAACGGATGTGACGTCATTCTATTGTAACGGAATAAAAAACCTGATACAAAATACCTAACACGATTCCGCCTACTATATTAAATAAAAGTTAAATCTGTAGTTGTATATTATTAGGCAACATAATATACTGATATGGATTTTTCTTCAATGGTGCACGTTCTTTCAAGGAAGTGTTGGAACGTGGTCATGATTTTTAAATCGGTTGTCTTGATTAAGTATTTTTTTTGATATTATATTTGTTTTTGTTTGAGTTAGGAGATTGTTTTTAAGTTGTTATGTTGTTAAGATGTTATTATTGATTGATTTGTCATTAGAATTATAACACCGTTGTCATTATCAGAAAGTAATAAAACATATTGAATTGATTAAATGGATTTGAATTTATAAATACTAAAAGTAAAGAAAAAGTAAAAAGTAAACAAAATAAATATTAGAAGAATTGATAGAAATATTTAGGTAGCAGATATTAAACAGAAAGAGCAGAAGGAAGTTAACAATTACAGAAAAGCAGTGTGGTCAGGGCTGGAAAGTGGTAGGAGGAGATAAAAAGCAAGAAATAGAAAGTAGCAGAAAGCAGTGAATAGGAAGAAATCAGAAATTTGAAGGTATAGAGAAAGGGTTGAAGAACAGAAAAAGGAAGTAGAGTAAAAAGAAGAGGAAGAAAATAAAAAATTTTATATTTATATTTTTGTTGTAATTTATTTTAGGACAATCAATTTAAAAATTCTTGAATCCACGACCGATAATTTTATTGAAAGTGGGTGTTCCAGAAGGAAGATCCATTTCAATACATATTTTGCTGACCTGTCAAATTAACAGCTTGTCAACCAAAATACATTGTTGTTGAATATTTTTACAAAGTGTTTGTTTTAAATATGATTACACAAAGTGGATTTATTAATGAGGAAAGTGATGAAAAAATATTGAATGAAAATGAGTCAGTACTCTATATGCATACATTTTATTTTTGGTGTGTAATTACACTATTTATACCTAATTATTTATACGTATTATTTATACCTAGCTATTTTCGTTTAATAGACTTAAAGAGCTAAAAAGAAAAAGAAATTGTGAGCGTCAAAGGGCATATTATCAGCGCCAGAAAGATCTGAAGAAAAATGAAAATGAAAAAAAGACGAGACAGCGACATTTATTATGATTTGATTAAGTAAGTTTATATACCTACATAGATACATATTATGATAGTAAATAATTGTTAATAGGGAATCTTTACGTTAAGTAAAGAAGCATGTTGCACGTTTTTGTTCATAAAATAATAATATTCGAAATGTTTTAACACTAACTTATACTTATTTTAGGTTTGGTTAGGTAGCCATAAAGGCCATAAAACCACTAAGTCAGGATGGCTGATCTTTTACCAGCAATAACAGATCCTTCGTAGAACTGAAGAAAACAAACTCAAATCAGGATTTTAAATTTTATGGAATATGCTATAAAATGCTACAAAATGAAATGGTTATCTAACTATCGAAGGCCCTTGTGTTGTGTTGTATTACAATAAGGTAGGTACAGCTACAAAATCACACATTCTAAACGTAATGTGTGTATATTTTTAATATTCTTTACCTGTTATTGAAGTAAAACTTCTTTAGGCGCGACTAGGGGTAACTCAGATTTATTTTCTAACGGAAGTAATTGTAACGGAACGTTACAATTCTGACGTCATATTCTAACGTTAGATTCTGACGGAAGATTCTGATGGAAGTAACGGTGTGATTTCAGCTATTGAAGGAGCTTAAATTTTCAAAATTTATTTATGAAATTTTGAAAATTTTCAAACGGTTTCAAATACATTAATGGTATTTAGAGAGTAAAATCTATGTTTCACATTTTAGTTATCATAAACCTATTATTTCATATATAAAAAATAATGATAACTTTTAAATTCGTATTTCTAATGAATAATATAAATATAACATTATATCATTTTTTGTAAAGTATATAGACAATAAATATAATTGAATTGTAATTAAATATTTATTTTTCGATACGTAGCGTACGTCAAAAAGTTTTACTTCAATCGCGCGTAAAGGTTACACGCACACTCTTTTTTTTATGTTTGGACATTTTTATTTATTTTGTAGTGTGGCATTAAAAAATACAATATAACTTCATTTTTACCATTGTTTCATCAAAACTTATT
Source organism: Altica lythri (assembly GCA_964028335.1). Classification (NCBI taxonomy): domain Eukaryota; kingdom Metazoa; phylum Arthropoda; class Insecta; order Coleoptera; family Chrysomelidae; genus Altica; species Altica lythri. Next base: position 76,312,084 of record OZ034800.1, on the reverse strand, counting down.
TTTTAAAAACAATGTTAGTACTTTAATAATTTTTTTACACTAGACAGTCCATACCACTCGATCAGTTATTTTCGCTAGGCCTACCGGTGTCACATCTCACCCCGTAAACAGCACAGATTAGGGTTGAGATCGAAATCGGTCTTTCTCGCACAATAAGTTCCCTCTCACTTACTGAAATTTACGGCCTAAACCGTTAAGGGTAAATCGTATAAAATTTTTAAAAAATTGAAAAAACTGTAAACAAAGCAAAAAAATTTCAGAAATTAGAAAAAAATCCTTATAAATTTACAAATGTCATAAAGTTTCAAAACAAAAAAATAGAAAATTGGCATAGTTTTTAAAAACAAAAACCATGTTTACAATTATACCAAATTGTTAACAATTAGAAATAATCGTTAATAATTAAAAAATATATCAAAAAGTCGAAATAATTTGAAAAAAATTATAAAAGCGAAAATAACCGTAACTTATTTTAGAGAATCGCAAAAAGATAAAAAATTGAAAAAATCATAAATGATCAAAAGAAATCATAAAAAAATTAAAAAATTGTATGCCATTTAAAAATAAACATTAAAAAGCAAAAAAAAAAATAAATTGGTAACTTTGTAAAATATAACCCTTAAGAGTTTTACTATCGTCAAATTATCCTAGGTCGATATTAAAAGATTATAGTTTAACCCATATGATATTTTTTCTGAGTATTGAAGAACTGAGTGCAACTTGTCAGCAAAAAACATATCTGAACAAAACCATTTCACTGCAGTCCGTCATTTTAAAATCAATCGAAATATGCAAATTTCTACCTTTTTAAATATTTATGACTAAGAGTATGGATTTTGTCAACGTATATTCGAACAGAAATCTTATCATAAAAATATGAACTCCAATCAAATTTGTAACTTTTATTTATTATTTTTATTACAGTACAACTGATCTGGTTTTAATACACCTACGGATTAATTATTGGTAGGTGAATTTATCGTAAAAGAATTTCATTCCATTTTTCACATACACACGACAATATCTTCCGTTGTCTTGACATTTATTTTTCGATTTGCCGCTAATGGCGTTTACGTATAAGAGAAAAAGGTCGTCTCTAAAAATAAAACATCCTATCCGACAACCGGTAACAGTAATTAGTGTTTCTGGCTGTGACACTACCATCGCTTCTTCATATTACGAAGATGAAATGGCAGGGCCTATGTCTTTTCTTATATGTACACTCGACTAATTTACATATTTTAGTTACATTAAAGAGATGTTTTCCTCTGATGTAGGTACCCTTAAACATTGTTACAAGATAGAAATACGGAACTCTCAACTAAAATAAGTATAAAAATTAATCTGACTCTATATTAAATATTTTATTATTTTTATTGCGCCAGGTAATAAAAATTGCAGTCATAAACCACTAAAACAATTTTGTAACTACAATTCCTCCGAACTTTAGTACATCTCCCTAAAAAACGTGATCAAAACATATTTATATTTCTCTTTTTTTTTTATTTTATGACTTCATATTATTTCATTGACTATTATCGCATATTTACTATACTCTGTTTCTTCAGTACGACAATTTACTTTTTTATTCTCTTATTAGTTTGTTAAACACACCAACAGAAGACTGAGTATTTATTAGGAGATATATTACACAATTTTCTGCAAATTTATTGCTTAACAATATTTTTTTTTTAATTATTGGTTAAAATATAGCTGAATACAAATTGTGATGAAAATTACTTTCAGAGTCAAATATATTATCTTCTCTTTGTGATGACAATTACTAATACACTAGGAATAATTGAGACATCAAACTTCTAAGACTAATATTTTACTATAAGGTATTCTGTGTCACCTTTAATACGGTTATATCTGTTTTATGTCTTTGCTTAATTTGTAATTTTCCTTTTGTTCCACTTTCTCCCTCCTGCAGTTCATACCGAATATCTAGGTTAATATATGTTGATTTTGAATTATTACTTAGTCGCAAGAGTTTGTTGCGGAATTTTAAAGAGAAGTAGAATACGTCATCATCGTCCAATTCTGCTTCAAACCCGCACTTATTAATTTAGCAATTCAGATTTAGATAAAGTATTATTTCATATGACAGACTCTTTTTTTCATCTATAGTACCTAAGTTATTTGTTTCAAATTTTATAAAGCACTACACAAAAAAATTATCAGTAGGTAGTTCTGACAGACCAACTTTTTTATATGTTTTTAATGCACTGAATTCTAATCTAGTGTCCGTTTTTCTCCATTAGGCTTAAGATTTAAGTAAACTGCAGAAAACACTAAAAATCGTGTTAGAATGTTTTGGACTAATGTGAGAAGTGGTCAAAAGTACTCATCTTTTTTATAAACCCAATGAATGAAGACTTTATATTGATTCGCAAAAAACGTTTTAAAAACACATATGCATCTATTCCGTTAGCTCATTCGACGAAACTAATAGAGAATTATGACTGTGTGCATAAAGTATTGAAAAAAATAAGAAATTCAGAACATCAATGGACATCCTTAAATACTATTAGTGCATGTGTAAATAATTAAAGTGATGACCGCAGAGACGCATTTCCGGCTTTGTGTTGTGCACATGACACTGACTGGCACTAATTTCTCCACGTATTCGAATCGCTTATTTCGGTCAATCAGTTTTTGACAACGATAAATCCTACATTTAAAATTATATGCTGTTGTCATTGATAATTGTTCGTTTGTGCAAAACACCCAATTTAGAAATATTTCGTTTAAATACGATTGCTTGTTCGACTGTTAAATTATTTTTTTTTAATTTAATTGCAAATAAATTCTGATTTATTTCCATTACATGGAAACTGTATATAAGAGTTTTATTTGGCAAAATTGAATAGTTCACTGTCTCATTCTGACCTCAGGAAGTAAGTTATTATTATTTTAAATTATTTTAAGTAAGCTTTAAAACACACGAAAGCTAGTTAGTAGATATAATGAGTTAAAAGTTTTATTCTATTCTCACATAGAATTAACTATGTAAAAGCGTCACGCAGGTAGGGCGCGAGGGATTCCTAAATAATCCGTGAAAGTAGTTCTAGACAAATCCCTTGTACCATTATGGCATTATGATAAAGTATATGTTTGGTAAGATTATCTTTTTTTAACTTTTATTTTTGCTCATTTTTATATTTTAGTATTTGTTTTTAGTTGTCATCTGTGTTCTGTTATTTATCTCACTATATCAATTATAGGCGTAAAAATATGTAAGTATTAAATTTGAATAAAATTCTTAAAAACATCGTTTGCTTATAAGGTTTAATTTAAAAATATGTAAACATATAAACCAACTTAATTTAAAAAAAAAAGGGTGTGGCAGTCAGTGGGACTGCCGGCAGAAGTTATACTTCTATGCACTGTTAACTAATAAAACTTAATAACTACAAACACAGGCAAGTAGAAATATTTTTTTTAAATTAACTTTATTCAATTAAATAAATACAGATTAGACAAATAAGACCAGTTGATGTGTGTCCTTACTTCAAACACGAAAACCAAACAGTAAAACGATCAATGTACAAAAAAAGTGTTTACAAAACCCGATTTGCTTACCGTGGGCTATTACAGATTTTAAAACACTAGAAAACAATGCAAAACATTTTCTAACAACATATAGGTAGACACTTTTACAAAATTTTAACGCACTTTGAACTGCACTTTTCAGTAACTTTGCAGGAACAGGTTTTAACTCACACGCATGTCTTCGACTCAAAAACATAGTCAAGGATATAATGCAACCATGTGACGGTATTTTAGACTACAATACTTACAATACTCATTACATTACTGAATATTATTATTAATATAAAATACTAAACTTCACCTATATGTTTATTTACGTGACAGAATTATAAAATAATATGTCAAACATAATGCGATACGTCAATGTAATACAATAACAATAGCTCAAACTGTTTGTTGTATATCTATCTCTTTTCAATGCAATGAATGTTTAAACGGTATTCAAAGGACTTATAGTGATGACCAATAACATGTAGTAAATATTTCATCTTTGTTTTTACCGAACAATATACCTTATATGTGATTCTGTCTCTCTCTTACTCACACCATTACATATGTAATGATTTTTCCCATTTAGCTACACACTAATTCATTCCACAGAGTGTCCGAATAGAAGTATAACTTCAAAAAGGTTATAACAAAATTTAATTCATATAATTAGTGTTTTCTTCTCAGGCTTAAATTAGAGTCCGAAGACATTTTGCTATTAAGGTTAATTAACCTTTAAATATCTTATTAATGTAATTGGTCTCATATTTCTTAAAAAGGCGCTTAAAGCTTTGGACCAGGAATCTGAAAACGTTTTTCGTGGTGTACAATTATATTGAGATCGAGATTGTAAGCTGGTGAGTTCATAAAGTCAATCATCACCTCTTGGTGATCTTAGCATAGTGTGGACGCACGTTGTAGACAAAAGTTATCGTCAATAAGAATAAATTTGAGTCCTATGAACGGAGCAAAACGCTTTATATGTTGATCTAAGAATATTGTTTTGTACCTTTCAGTAACCATAGAACTTCGGTAGCATATTCTTTTCGCAATATTGCATTAGGTGAATAGCCTTCCTTATCTTTTGCAAATTCTTTTACGGTCATTTTTTCACCTCAGATAAGACTTGAACATATGAGTGAACAATACATTGCCTCATGTTCTATGGGTAAAAGTGGTAATAGCACTGGTCTTCTGGATAATAGATTCTTTTCAGCAGCAATATTCATTTTGTCTAGACAATTTGTCACTTTAAAGTGAAGTTTCCGGTTTTATTAAATAACTGGATTGCTTTTTAAAACGTAGAATGTAAAATCTTACGACTGAATTGAAATCTTGACAAAATGTTTTTTCCTACAAAATTTGAATGCTATCCCACGATTAACCTTTAATTAATAAATGAACAGTCAAAAATATCTTAACTATATATACATACAATGGGTATTGGCGCTTCCGGCTGTCTTTCCTGAATAAATGATAAAGAAAATAAACACTATAACATTGTAGTTGATTAAAATTTATTTCTCTTTTAAGAAAAAAAATCACACTTTAAAACTTGTAAATGTAAACAATGGGAGTTTGCAAATATAGGAACTAGCATAGTGTGTCTAATAAAGTTACGATAATGATAATGCTCGAATCTTTTAACATTTTTTCTTATATTTAGTAAACTTATAATTTTGAGATATCTCTTATGAGATTGTTGAAATTTAGAAAATAGAGATAAAAAAATACCATTAAGGAAATATCAGCCATAAATAATCCCTGTCTCGTTAACTTCTTGTATGTACATATACATACGTATACGTGCCTAAATTGATTGAATGTGAATTAGGATATGATTAAACACGCCGACTAATTACTAAGGCCTTTGTGGACTAATGGGTAAAGGCGCTACCGGCAATAGGTAGAATTTGAAGGTTTAAGTCGTGCCGGATAAAATTTTTTTTAATTTCTCCTTAATATCATTTTTAACCGACTTCAATAAAGGAGGAAGTTTCTCAATTCGACCGTATGTATGCTTTTTCATGTTTGTTCGCGGATAGCTTCGTTATTTAAGAATCGATTTTTATGATTCTCTGTTTGTTAGAAAGAAGATATTTTAAAGGTTATCTCATAATAAATAAATCAGGATCTGATGATGGCAGACCACAGAAATCGAGGGAAACTTTCACTATTAAAAAATTGGTTGGAGCAAATGCGCATTCACCATTTATTATAATAAAACCTATGATTTTTATATAAATAAATTCGATATTTATTAACCGACTTCAAAAAAAGTGGGTTCTCAGCTTGACCTGGATTTATGTAAGTTTGTCCGCGATTATCTCACAATTAACTGAATCAATTTGGTTCTTAAAGGAGTAAATCATCTGAAAGGATCTGAAACATTCGATATGACGAATTTTTTATGACCAACGACCTATTCAACATTTCAAGTTGTTTTAAGATTGGTATGCGGAAGATATTGAAAATATTCACTCAGATGCTTACAATTTTATCAAAAAATTAAGATTTTTTGCTTTTTGATGCATTTTCGTTTTTGGAGGCGGTTAAATGTTTTTAAAAAGGTTTTAATTGTTTGTTGCAAAATTATTTGTCATAGCCTACAATGAATAAAATGGCCCTATAGAAGTTAAACAAATTGATTGAATATATATATATATATATATATATATATATATATATATTGATATGGATTTTTCTTCGTGGTGCATGTTCTTTCAGTAAAGTGTTGGAACGTGGTCATGATTTTTAAATCGGTTGTCTTCATTAAGTATTTTTTTTTTTGATATTGTATTTGTTTTTGTTTAGTTTATAGATTGCTATGTTGTTAGGATTATTATTGATTAGATTGTCATTAAGTTAATTTTGAAAAATGTCAGATGAAATAAAATTGTAAAAATTAAGTATTGAAATTTAAATTAAAACAAGAAGAGTTTATATATAAAAAAATAAAGAAATAAAAAGGTAATTGGAATTAGATAAGAGGATACAGAGAGGTCAGAGTTGGAAAATTGTAAAAGAAGAAGGTATAGAGAAAGAGTTGAGCAGCAGAAAGGTATTAAATAGATGGAAAGGCAGCAGTAAGAAGGAGTTGGAAAGTAGTTGGAAGAGGAAGAAATAGAGAAAGAGTGGAAAAACGGAGGAAGAAAGATTTAGAAAGATTTAGAAAGAATTATTTTTTATATTTATAATTTTTGTAATTTATTTTTAGGACAATCAATTTAAAAATTCTTGAATCCACGACCGATAATTTTATTGAAAGAGGGTGTTCCGGAAGGAGGATCCATTTCAATTGGCGCCCAGAACGTGTGGCTGCTTCGGCACTGAGGGTAAGAGATTTTTCTTTACTGTTAGGTGTCAAGCTGCTTTATTAAAAACAAAGTGTGTGATTCGGAGTAAAAGATTAAATAAATTATAGGTAGATTTATATGAAATTAAGAGGGGGAAAGGAAATTACAGATAGAATGTTAGAACAAGGGGATAATATTAATAATCATTGTAGTCAGGGTACTCAGGATAGTCAGGGTTATCAGGTTAGTCAGGATAATAAGGGTAATCAGGACAGTAAGATAGGGATTAGTGAGGAATCAGCGATAAAATTAATTATAGAAATGTTAAAAAAAATCAACAAAGACTATGAAGCAATGAACAAGAATATGGATTCTATGAAAAAAGAAATAAAACAAGACCTGAACAATAATATGGATTTTATGAAAAAAGAAATGAAAGATATGGACAAGGATATTAAAACAATTATTAACAAGGAATGCAAAGATGAAATAAAAGAAATTAATGATAATACAAATATAAAATTAAATGACTTAGAGATAATTATTAAACAAGAGAATGTGGAAAAGAAAAATGTAATAGAAGAAATGCAAAATACAACAAAGAAGATATGTGAGATGGAAAAAAAAAGAAGATATAAATGTAGTACAAGAAAAAGAACGTGAAATGTTATTAAAAGAAAAGGAAATAAGAAAAATAAGTATATATCAAAATAATATGAAAATAATTAGAATTAAACATAAATTTAATGGAAAATATGAAGAAAGGGGAAAGGTTACGAAATTTATAAAAATTATATGTAGGAAAATATTAGGAAAGGGGAGTCTATAAAATTTATATGTATAGGGAAATTCCAAAAGCGGGGGAACAAATCTAAAACTTAAAAAAAAAATTATATTTTGATAAATGTTAAGAAGGGGGAATGAATTTTATAAAAAAATAGTAAAATAGAAATGAAAAATTGAATAAAGAAGAACGTAAAAAGTAGATATAAAGAAGATGTAATGATAGGGGATTCATATGTTAAGGGTAGTGTATTAATTAAAATTAAAATATTCTAAATTAAAAGCTTGACAACTGATGGTGAAGAAAAATTTCCTACTGAAAGGAAATTTGATTTGGCAAGGTGAAGTAATTCACCAAGTCAAATCAAATTTGGGGGAAATTGATATGGATTTTTCTTCGTGGTGCATGTTCTTTCAGTAAAGTGTTGGAACGTGGTCATGATTTTTAAATCGGTTGTCTTGATTAAGTATATTTTTTTTTGATATTGTATTTGGTTTTGTTTAGTTTATAGATTGTTATGTTGTTAGGATTATTATTGATTAGATTGTCATTAAGTTAATTTTGAAAAATGTCAGATGAAATAAAATTGTAAAAATTAAGTATTGAAATTTAAATTAAAACAAGAAGAGTTTATATATAAAAAAATAAAGAAATAAAAAGGTAATTGGAATTAGATAAGAGAATACAGAGAGGTCAGAGTTGGAAAATTGTAAAAGAAGAAGGTATAGAGAAAGAGTTGAGCAGCAGAAAGGTATTAAATAGATGGAAAGGCAGCAGTAAGAAGGAGTTGGAAAGTAGTTGGAAGAGGAAGAAATAGAGAAAGAGTGGAAAAACGGAGGAAGAAAGATTTAGAAAGAATTATTTTTTATATTTATAATATTTGTAATTTATTTTTAGGACAATCAATTTGAAAATTCTTGAATCCACGACCGATAATTTTATTGAAAGAGGGTGTTCCGGAAGGAGGATCCATTTCAATATATATATATATATAACGAACAGAGCGTTTTGTGGCAGTCTAATATAACAAAATGTCAAAGATGATACATAACGTATCTAGTGCCATACTGTCAAAAATAATAATTCCAATTTTGAACTGGAATGGTGTCGGTTAGAATTTCTAACACTTTAAAAGACACCTGGATGCTGCGGATGGAGAGACATAGCCTATACCACACTGATGAGCTCAAATGAGAGCGAAACACGTGTCTGTAGTTTGGTTTTGCCCTGATATGAGTTGAATGATATGAATGATATTTATATCTATTTATATCGCAGCATCCAGGTGTCTTTTAAAGTGTTAGAAATTCTAAGCGACACCATTCCAGTTCAAAACTGGTATTATTATATTTGACAGTATGGCACTAGATACGTTATGTATCATCTTTGACATACATTTTGTTATATATATATATATATATATATATATATATATATATATATATATATATATATATATATATATACGTCCATGTTTGTTATCTAAAGACTGAAGTAAATCCAATTATTCCTTAAAAACTAACATGTTTATATTTTTCAAAAAAAAGTCAATTGAAAGTAAAATTTTATATCATTCCAACGCATTTACTTGCCAAAAAAGTTAAATCAAATAAAAATTGTATTATAACCGTAGTATCTAACTATATTTCATTTCAGTCCTCAAAAATCCCTACACTTGATTTATTGATTTGTTTTTCCCAAGTTTAATCAAATCCTGGTGTGAAAAGTAACAAAGTGTTGTCAACAAGCTAACCGTAATGTGTTTTTTATCCTTATACGTGTCTTTTTGTTCCTTCACTAACTCTTTGTCGACTTATTTGTCCTTGACTAGGACTAAACTTACAAGAACTAAATTAATGTCAATAGAATTAGTATAGATTTTTAAACGTTTTTGTAAAGATACTTAAGTTTGATTTCAAACATTTTAATAACATCCATATATCGTTTGAATGTGGTAAATTGGCATATATAAAGCATATCTGGTGATAGTGGTCTTTCATAATATGCAGAAAGTGCTTTTATGCTCTTAAGTACTAAGTTATGCTGCATATTTATCTATCTAATTCAATCACACTATTAGTTAATAAAAAAATAAATAATAAAGATTCCGTCTTCCTTTGTCGACACGGGATATTTATTATATCAGGAATTTTATGTCTTGTCCAGTATGGATAGCCAGACTAATTGAACTGTTTATAAAGAATGCAAATTCTATTTTAGTAGTCTGTTTAGAATACTATAGGTATATGTAAATTTTACTGGAGCTGATATTAGTTTAAACCATTTTCCAAAAGTTAGGTATTTGTAGTAATCTCTAAAACTAAGCTTGATCTGATTTCAAATATTCGTTCTTAATTCTTACTTTCGTAATAAAGGATTATCATTTCCTTGTTGAAGGAAAACCTTGGAGACATTATACTTGCTAATACAACTTTTAAAACCCAAGAGAACAAAGACGACGATGATGTTCTAATTCCGAAATAATTGAAATAACGGGTCTCTTGGACTAATCCAAATCACCATTCTATTCAGGGGCGTACTAAATGTCCTGTAAAATAGATTTGTTGGTGCTAACTTTCTTGTAGCTGTTTCCGAAGTCAAAAATTACATTATTCAATTAGCATTAATTCCAGGCTGCTGTAAGCAGTCATTTAGAGAAACTGTTTTAATTTATATTTTTAGAAATTCTTCATTTTATTACGTACATAAAATTTATAATATTAAGATTCGTAATTCTCACTTTAAAGATTTTGTCATAAATATTTAAGAATCCGATCATAGCCAAATTCTTAATAGAGTATAATAAAAAATGCACACTTTACATGTTGTTAACAATAACAACATATAAACAATAATAAATAACAATAATGCAATGTTTAGAATTATTATATAATATATTAAATTATTTTAATTATCATAAATATTATATTTATTGGTTATTGACGTGGTTTTCTCTCTTTTTCACTATTCTAACACACCAATAATTTCATCTTTCTCTGGAAAATGGATAATTACCTGTTTTTTATCGTATATTTGGTTTTTATACCCGAATAATTCCACATTTTCGGTGAAAAATGTTTGATTATGTTTTAGTGTTCTTTTCTCATTCAATCACAAATATTATTTACATAGAAAAATAGTTCTAATTTTCAAAAAATTCTGAAAACTAACCGAGATACGGTGATTTTTTCGAATTTTTTATATCTCGGAAACCAAAAATGATATCAGAATGAAAATATTGTTAGATTAAAAATTCAATCCTGAAATATGACAATAACTTGAAAAATTGCTATTAGCTGTTATTTAAAATATACAATTAGATAAAAATGAACCATTATTTAACTGATAGAGAATGACGTTTTTGAATAGGACGTGAAATGAAATTTCAATACTTCACAAGACTGAAATCATATTACAGTTGTTAAAGATAGTTATTATCCTAACAAGTGTGGAAAGTTATACTTTCCCGCACGCGAACTGCCGATGCCCGAACGACGCGAAGCGGAGTTCGGGCAAGCAGTTAAGTGCGGGAAAGTTAATTTCCGCAAGAGTTAGGATCAATATTTTTTCTACAAGCAAAATCACTTTGAAAATTATTTAGATACTTGAAAAGATGGGATTGTGACAATTAAATCTTTTATAGTGTCAATAAATACACGACTGTAGCTATAGCAACCCTACTTAAACAGGTGAGTTTGTTGTTGCTTTGAGTAAGGTTTACAGGGGTGATTTAATCAATTATGATTTTTTTAAAAACAAACATTTTAAAAATCCCTATTTTCATGTAAAATAATCTTAATTTTTTTTACTATTTGTATGTAGTCCAACAGGATAAAGATAATAATACAATAATTTGTCAAAAAGGTTATCGGAAAACATATGTAATTAATAAAAAAAAAATGCGGGCGGGAAAGAGATACTTTCTGAATTAAAATGCGTGCGGGAAAGTGTTGTTTTACGCATGCTTGTAGAAAAAAGTATTAGTGGTTTACAGTTGCAAAAAATTTAGATTGTCTAATGCGGTGCGATATTCATCTTCAATTCATAATTAAACTCTAATCATTTTCAGAAAAGAAAAAAATAGATGTCAAAGGTAATAATATTAATACAGAGTCTTTGAAAATCAAAGAACATATAGACCGTTTACTAAGAACCAACAACCAACAACCTTAGGCTACGGTTACTATGGATGCCAATTCTGACGAAATTTTGTTCTGACAAGTTCTGACAAATTTGTCCGAATAAGCAAACGCCTGTTTTCCAATGAGCGTGTTTACACTGCCAGCGACCAGCACGTCAGAACATGCACGACGTCGTTAGAACCATTTGAGCGTTCAAACAGATTTGATTTTTTCGTACGACCTGCGTCTGTTTTTGCGAAGTTACTTAGTTATTCCATCATGGAAAACGATAAATTAATTACTCTTGTGTACGAGTACAGATTACTGTGGGATATGAGAGAAAAAAAAGAGATATTTGACGGCAATAGTGGGAAGAAATTCTTCAAATAACATTTTAAACGCTCCTTTGTCGTCTCTACTAGAAAATAAAGGATTGACATGTTTTCCTCCATTTAACAGCGGTAACTTCATTTACGGACTTTCAAGAAAATAAAATTCGTCAACTTCGTCCATATTTACTGGGCGGTAGAAGCGTACTGACTATTAAAATGTCAGAAAACGCGGATAGTGTAACCGCCTTGTTCTGACGAGCATCTCGGACGTACTCCTCAGAGCAAAATTTCGTCAGAATTCGCATCTATAGTAACCGTAGCCTTGGTTACTATGGATGCCAATTCTGACGAAATTTTGTTCTGACAAGTTCTGACAAATTCGTCCGAATAAGCAAACGCCTGTTTTCCAATGAGCGTGTTTACACTGCCAGCGACCAGCACGTCAGAACATGCACGACGTCGTCAGAACCATTTGAGCGTTCAAACAGATTTGATTTTTTCGTACAACCTGCGTCTGTTTTTGCGAAGTTACTTAGTTATTCCGTCATGGAAAACGATAAATTAATTACTCTTGTGTACGAGTACAAATTATTGTGGGATATGAGAGAAAAAATTATCATAACAGATATATTTGTCGGCAAAAGCGGGAGGAAATTCTTCAAATAACATTTTAAACTCTCCTTTGTCGTCTCTACTAAAAAATAAAGAATTGACATGCTCTGTTTTCCTCCATTTAACAGCAGTAACTTCATTAACGGACTTTCAAGAAAATAAAATTCAACTTCGTCCATATTTACTGGGCGGTAAAAGCGTAGGTAAGGTACATGTGCCCTGTAAGGCCCACATTTTGCTAAATTTTAATAGCTGGAAAAGAAATATAAATTTGTGAAAACTGCCTTTATCACAACATAGTCCATTTATTTGTGAATAAAGTAATCATACAAATCAACATGTTTGGAAACAATTCGTTAAGATAATAATTGTTTTTTAAAACCTCTAAAGTGGGCTTTTTTAGGAACATAGGCACCTATCATAGCCCGATATTAATTATGTAATCAATAAACCCTATCAAAACAAAAAATAAGTATTTATGTAAAACTTGACCTAATATTATATGATATTCTTAGGTAATCAGTCTGATACAAAAGTTTTTTTGGTCACAAATTGGACGGTGGGCCATCTTAGACTTAGCAAAATTTAATTTACCTACTAAACAAAAACCTCTAAATAGAAGCAACAAATAACAATGTTGTGGTGTTATTCTAATATTCACTTTTAGAAAAAACATGTTTATTTAAAGACCAAATATTTTTTTCAAAAACATCTGAATTGTCTCATATCTTCGACTGGCCCAAGCCATTATAGGATGTGATGGGCCTTTATAGGGTAATTTACCCCGCCACAAGAACTACTTTTTATAAATGAAAATTAACAAATAATATAAACAACTCTTACGTTGAGTCAAGTGCCCATAAACCCAAGTAACGCTGTATTTAAAAAAAAAACACGAAAGCTTCTTGTTTTCTTAAGAAAATACTAAAAAGGTTTAAATTAGAAAGTTATAAATCGTTAGCCCTTTGCAACCACACTAAAAAACTGGCAACCACTGCAAAAATGACGACTGTCTTCCTTATTTATGAAGTTGCAATTTTGTCTATGGCACTAACCGAACATGGGCGCGAAATTTAAATTCATTTGAACTTTTAGACGTACAAAATATTGAAAGTGGGCCATCTTAAGAACTGGGCCTTATTAGGCGTAAGTACCTTACTGACTATCAAAATGTCAGAAAACGCGGAAAGTGTAATCGCCTTGTTCTGACGAGCATTTCGGACGGACTCGTCAGAACAAAATTTCGTCAGAATTCGCATCCTTAGTAACCGTAGCCTTAGGAAACTGTAAATCAAGTAGTTAACCCTACAAAGCCGAGAGGTTTTTTGTCAAATAGAATATCAGTTTGTGATTAGTTATGGAGATATCGCTATTATCGCACTTTTAACATTTTCTTTACTGAAGATAATGTATTTGTGTGATTTCAGACATATCTCCAGTCTAGATGCTCTTAGAGCTTCTAGACGGATATCTTCCTTGTACTGATAAGGCGCAATACGCCGAAACCGGTCTACAAGTGATATCCTTACGAATTGCAAACTAAAATGGTTAGTTCTATCTTGCAGATATACTAACTACGTTTAACTTTGAACTGAAATTCAATGTCCGTCGTGGCATATAGCCAGGGAAGTAGTTGTTGGTTCTTAGTAAATGGTCTATATGTTCTTTGATTTTTAAAAACTCTGTAAAACGTTATAATAGTATTAAACTATTATTACCTTTGACATCTATTTGATAAAAGTTTTACTGAAATGACAATTGATTAGCAGGAAACTGTAAATCAAGTAGTTAAAGAAAAAAATGTTTGTACTCTTGTGCAGTAATCATTTTATTTTTTATTTTAGTTTGGACGTAAAGATAGACAGATATGTCTACAAGATATGTCTACATGAACTTTGTTGCAAGGAAAGATTGACTGTTTTCGTAAAGATGATGATAAATCTCCCAATCTTGACAGGTCACTGCCAATTGTGACAACATCTCTTTAGGATGAAATTAACAGAATCGCCGCTATGCAGAGGCTGCGAACAAGAAGAGGAAACAATAGAACACATAATGTATGATTGCTCTGCTTTTTCTGAAATCAGAAGATCCGTGTTGGGCGAGTACTGGCTTACACCAGCCGATGCCAGGGAGAACCCTCTCGGGAGCCTCATCATCTATTTTAAATCACTAGGCCTGGTGACAGCCTGAGGTGAGGATATCCATACACACGGAAGGATGCACGATGGGTCATATGTGGCCTCAGTGCTGGCTGAGCACTAGCTCGCCCCACCCCAAATTTCCAGATCCAGATCCAGAAAGATGATGATTGGTTTTCTCTAAATCTTAAGAAATACTTTTTCAATTTATATGTTGTTGTAGATATTTAGAGTTTTATTTTTTATAATGAATAAATAAGTGACAGTAGTTCTTAAGTTTAGTTTATTTTATTTTAATTATTTACTTTTTTCTTAACACTTATCGTATCGAATCTATAAACTCTTTTAATAAGTTTTGTAAGTTTGAAAATTCTTAAAGTAATTAATGGTATTTGATGAACAAATTATTGTATTATTTTATTTAGTCTTGACCTTTAGCACAATAAGAGTGATCAAAAATCAAATTTGATATAAAAACTTTACTTTTTATTCCATTCATTACATTCCATTCTATTCCATTCACTACATGAATAATAATTTTTCATATCAATTATTGAACATATTGATACAATATTAGGTGTTGTAGCGATAAAGTTAAATCTTTTGAAGTACAATTGCCTAGAATGCTAGATCTAATTGCTATTCCTCATTGTATTTATACCGTTAACCCTATAGTTGAAAAACTTCTGGTTTGTGAACTTTAGCTGGATAATGATATTCGAACTTTCTCATCGACACTGAATTCGTAGTGTGAAGGGATTTAACGCAGTAGTGATGGATTGCTTAAAGTTTCTTTAGTAAGGGATATCTAAGAGAAATCCTTATTTAATATTAAATTAGAGTTAGAATGTGGGCATTCTATAATACCATTATAATACAGTTAAAATAATTATTGATATGGATATAAGAAAATTAATAAAACCATATATAGAAATAAAAACTTAATCAGTAATTTATATTTACAGGCCTCAGAAAAAGCCTTTCCTTTCTCGCCTGATCCACCTATAGTAGAAACACCCTTGTGCTAAAGATCACAAAATACTGTACTTAGTAGCATACATCTAACAAATATTACAGGAAGAAAGAACAAGATTTTTGGTGTTTTTTATGAGCCCAAATAGGGAACCGGACAACTTTTCAAATAGTGTTTAAAAATAATCTTTATTCATATATATAGCCATAAAAATAATATTTTAATTAAATAAATCATCGGGAGTACTTAAAACGTCAAAAACATAATTTATTTAAAATTGCCGCGAAAACAGCACTTCATGTCAATTCAGATCGCGTGACGTCATATGGAGGTAAACAAACTACGAGCCATATTACAAGTGATCAGTGCTTGGATAAATTAAGTATTTTGTGTTTCTTAATCATCATGGACCGAAAAAGATATCGTTGGTGTGTTGTACCTCGATGTGGAAATACATCAGTAACTACTCCAAATAAATTTTGTATTGATGTACCTCGAAAACCAGACATACGAAAGAAATGGTTAGACCTAGCAAGACGAAAGTGCGATGGAATATCTGTTACTTCACCAATTTACTTTTGTGAAGATCACTTTGATGTAAGTACTGTACCTAGAGTGTTATTACACAGCCCATAATACAAATAATCATATTTAGTGTGTATGTAATGTAGGTGTTATAGGTTATGTTTTACTTATTTCTTCAATCATTTCTATGGTTAAGATAATTAAAACCAGATTGAAATACTTACCTACACAAATGTTTTCACATTTCTACATTCGGTAGAACAAAAGTCGGAATTAGTGGCAAAGAAACTGCTGACCATGAAAATATCAACTTTTGGGAGATTTCTATTTTCGGCTTTTGTAGGAACCTTGTTCCATAATAAAAAATTAACAGAAGACTTCAAACACTTGCGACAACTTCTGTTATGACTATAGTACTTCAATTCGTAACTAATTACAATCAAATATTTTTAGAAAAATGCAAATAAATTATAGAAAAACGCGAAATAACATACAAAGCAGTGTTGTTTACTTATGGCTACTTACATATGACGTTACGCACTATATGATTGGCGTTTGAGTTCTTACGCGGCACAGATAATTTACGCTACCTTATTTATCGATTTAAAATTATAAATCATTGTTATTTCTTAAAAATCTTTATTGAGTGATATTGTTGTATAACAAACTTTATTTTAAAACACATCTTAGATTTTTTTTCGATTACTGTCCGGTACCCTATTGAACCTGTCTTAATCGGAAAACAGATTGTTTTAGGAAGAACTTGCGAGATGGCCTTGTAGACACGTGATACAGTTGTCACGAGCAACTGCCATAAACAAAGACAGGAATCATATTAAACAAGCCACAAACTAAAGTTCACATGCGTTTTGTAATTGTGGTGTCCTCTTTTTGATTTTCTCGAAATTTCTTATTCTATAGGTATAATAACTTTGGTCTTATACATATTCCTTTTTAAAATCTAGATATTAAATCATACTTACAAATCTTGTTTTTTCATAAATTTTGCAACTTTCTTCAGATTCATTATAAATATCAACATCTTAAATCGACATTGCTATTATAGGTATATACATTACTTTAGGCTGATATTACAAGTGTGTCTGCAGTATTTGTAATGCTTTCTATAATCCATCCTGTTCACCACTGTTTATTTTTTATTTAGGGAAATAAATACCTTATTTTAAAATTTTTAATCTTGACACCAATCCACACTACGTACTTCTTTAATATAGATTGCGTCCTTCTGTGGTTGTGTTCCATTTTACTTAACTGTAATAGGTATTTTTCTGGTTTAGTTCGTTTTAAAACCTCGATTTTTTTTATAAATATCTTTCAGACAATAACAAAACGAATTTACTTTTTTAATTTTTTCGTTTTTATTATATCAGCTGCAATTTATCTGTCTTTTGTGTCACACAAAACCCTAAAGACAAAGAACATAATTTTTTTGAATAAATCGCTTTTGCTTTTTAATGTCGTCAATCGGATATGAAACCAGAAAAAATTAAGGATGGAAGATAAAAGAACAAGGTGAACATTGTGATTAATTTCTGAAAGGTTGCGCCATCTTTAAGGTCTAAAGTAAAGTAAAGTAATATTTACTGATGGTTTCTGCTTCCCAGAATTTCAAATACAGGAATTTTCGTTTGCACTAGCAAAGCAAAGAATAGAATTCTGTACAATGGTTAAGTAAAGTTGTTTGTACTTCTAATCCGGACAGAAACTTAAATACTAACAAATTTTGTTTTTTTCTTTAGTTAGTTACTATAATCTAATTATGAAAATATTAGAAAATGTAAAAATGTAAAACATCCCGTATTCATTTAAATGCTAATGACAAAATACAAAAACAACAACTTCCTTCACAAACGGGATATGAAAAACATAATGATAAAGTTGTAATTTAAATATTATATTTTATTGTTTCTTCAACCCAATAATTACAATTAATGATGTGGATTAAAAAAGTGATAACGAGAGTGATCGATTTGAAGTCAATCATTATTTGTCTTGCTACTACCTATCTTGCGAATTATTCTAACTCTTAAAGTCATTTCTCTCTTTTTTACATGGTTGAAGATATAATATATTCCTTTCTTGTACTACAGATGTGAGTTAAATTACTGTTGTTTTAGTTTGGTCACTATTATATTCAGTTATTTTCGAATGCACAAACTTGTTTTACTCATATTTTGGTATAAGCTTTTTCTAATTTTAACTGACCTAACTATAGTTCGGATAATTTTCTTCTCCACTATATAAACTCTCCTTATTTTTTTACTGTTGTTCTGTTTTTATAGTCCCGGAACAATATAGCAAAGTGAACGAAGGAGTTTGTTGTCTTTCGTTATATTTTCATAGTCTAAACTTAGCCGACTGACTGACGGAAATTACTATTTCGTATTGCGTTCCTCGTAAAATTGAATATTGATGTTATAGGTATACATATTCTTTCTCTCTGTTTACAACAGTGAAACCATATACTTTTGTGTATATATGTAATATCAACATTATACGTACACGTATGTATATTATATTACCAATGTGTTACAGCGTCTTGTGAACGTGACGGCTGGTCAACGATTTTTCTTTGTGAAAAGCATACTCGGGTATGCTCGCCTTTTCTCCTTGCATAACATACACGATCAAGCCCGCAATAAGAAATATTCATTAAAAAAATAAAAGCATACATAATGTGTTTGGAAATAAAACCTTTTATTTAAACAAAAAAACATTTTTGTTAGGTATTAAGAAATTGACTGATGATCAGAAATATTTTTTTGAGACATTATGACCGCCTAAAAAGTATAAATCATTGTAAGGGATGTATACACAGAAGATGAGAAGTAGATTTAAGTATATCTAGGTGGTTTTTGTTTAAGATTTACCTTTGGAGTTACTTGGGTTAATTTCTAACAGAGGTCGAATAAAATTATTGCAAAATCCGTTCCATATTATTAAAACATAATTACAAAAAATTAACAGCCCACTTACTACACCTTGGTATATTTAAACCATTTAACCATTTCTTTTCACGATAATAGTTTGAAATATTTTCATATATTACAGTGACGACGTTCGTAGTTATATCAGCAACAATAATCCCTTTTCGAAATATCTCCTCATTTATCTTCTATCCTGATAATTCGTTGTACTTGTTGTCGGCTTTACCCGGCATAGTGTATCGTGTCATAGCAACGTAGCGTAGCACAATGAACTCTGCATGTTGCTTTGTTTGTTTTCTTTGTGGATAGTACCTGTTTCTTGTAATTTATTTATTACATACCTATTCGAGTGTACCTATTACACTAAGTACTAAAGTACTCAGCATATTTCTCAACATATTCTGCTATCCTGCTAAAAGTTTTTGATTTAGACTTAGAAAACCGGTTTTGAAATAGGTTGGTTGCAAGTGCAATTTAGTAAATTCACAGCTAACTATCTACTAGCTATGGAGACTAGAATCTTATTTACGGTCTTGAAGTTTCAGTACAGCAGTTGCCATTTCATTAGACTCAACATAAAAAAAATAGAAAAATATTTTCTTGAAAATAAATAACGCATCTGAAGATGAATCTAATAGTTTTAAAATTATTTTCAATTTTAGTACTAAAACATAGGTACCTAATATTCCTTGTTTTTACGAATTTTAACGATAAACTTTTTTACCTGCATTTGTACCTATACGGAATTTTCGTTGCAGATTTTATTTTTATATGCACGTTATAGGTAAAATTATTAAATAACTATTAAAAGGTATAGTAATTCTGACAGGCACTTCTAGAAAAAAACAGATTTCAATTTCTATCGGTTTAAAATATAAACTAGCATAATCATTATTTTTAACCACACTCAAATTTTACATTTTTGATTCCGATAGTCATTAATTAAACCGCAACAGCTTGAATTTAGGTACCATGCTTAGCATAAATGAAATCTGCATACTCAATTAAACTGATCAAAATTTAATTGGAACATTCACATTTTCGCTATAATTTCAGTCATAAAGGTTTAGATTGGTTAATATTTTTATAACAAGTAGCTTAGAATTATAAACATGTGGTGTTATTTTTTCATATGCTACACGTCGGTTAAAAATGTACACAAAATAGGCATGTTGACAGTAGTTGTAAATCCATGTAAAGTTAAATTTAAATGATTAATGGTAATATTTAAATACCTAAAAGCATATTTATTAAACTTAATTATTAATATTTTATTAATTAAAATTAATTCAAAAAACTTTATTTAATACACATTATCACGTGACTGTGAACGCCAATCACAGCGCATGACGTCATGAACCGATAAACAACTTAGCGTCGCTTGGTGTCACTGTGTGAACGAGTTATTTCTTTGATTTCTCTCGCTAATTACTCGCTATTAGTATTTGTAACTCACTTGTTATCATAAACCGAATTGTGTTTACATTATGGAGACTGGATTTATCAAAGGAAACAGTTCTAACTTGCCGAGAATCGATATTTTGATGGTGGCGAATTTCTTTGCTACAAACAAAGATTTTTTTGTTGCGGAACTTAACATAAATTTTTTATTGCCTGTTTTTTTTTCGTAATTACAATATTCAACTCGTATATTTTTTAGATTAGATTTTAAAATATTTTCGGTGTATTCGTTTAATTCATAATCGATTTTTTCATTTTTTCAATAAAATTTATATCTGCGATATCTAATTTTTCAATTTTAAAAGGTTTATTAATATTAATTTTTATTGTTTCTTCTCTTGAATTAGTAATAGTGGCTGTTGCAAAAAAATTATTTACGTTTACAACTGCACAGGGTGATTCTATTTGATTGCCAAAATTAATATAATTTACAAGTCCTATTCCGCTTTCTATGTCAACGGGTAATTTTACAATTTGGGATATCCTAGCGGGAATATTAATAGAATAATTTTTTACTTTAAGTTTCTTTTTTAGTTGTGTTAATTCTTCTAATTCGTATATTATTGGTATTTCTGTATAAGGAGTTTTTTCTCTAAATTTACAGTTGCTTTTAATTGTTTTAATAAATCAATACCAATTAATCCGTCATATTTTTGACTAAAATTAAATAAATAGAACTTATGTCGTTCGTTAACTTTAAAAATTTTAAAAACAGGTATATTTATAACTTCATTTATGTGGTAAGAAAAACTGTGGGCTGTTTGAATATTAAAATCTTCATTTTTTACATGTACATCTACATACACAGACACACACACTTTGTGTTTATTATTAACTAGTATTAAAGCCTAAAAATAATTATTTCTCAAGAAAACTTTCAAGTTCCTTAGAGTTTGACTGATCGCGAGCATTGTTTATCGGTTCGTGACGTAATCAAAGTCACATGACAGTTTTGGGCGTGTTAGCGGGAAATTTTAAATCTATTCTAATTTATTACTTTTTTCTTTAAAATAAAACCATTTTTATTATTAAAATATTTTTTTCGCGGTTATTAAGAGTTTCTCTATAAAATAAAAGCAGATCCGGAAATTAGTCAACATCCCTATTAGCTACAACAGAAGTAATATTTCCTTACAAACTGCGGTACGAAAGTTTCGTTAGTAAGATTTGAAGATATAAAAACCGATCAACCGTCGAATTTTGGTAAAAAACAATTTAACTAGATATTGAAGAGATATCTATTCGATGTATATCTCTCAGTTTTAATTTATATAAATACAATTCGTTCTGTGTACAATTCATATCTATATCAACCTAGTGAAGATGAAGGTACCATTCAATATTTTAAGAATTATTTGTAATGGTCGTACTACAATTATTTTTCTAAAGTGCGAAACGATCAATATTTCAAATATATATAAATAGTTGTATTTAGCATAGGTGACCATTTGAAACTTTTGGTAACTTTCTTCAATAATACCATTTTAGTAGATAGATCGAACCAGCAAGTTAGCAGATTGCTATAATATCATGTACCCGATTGTATCTTTCCTAATTCTCTGAACTAAGTTAAAAGTTAAAAACGAATCTTGCAAATTTATTAACGAATTAAAAACCAGATGTTCCGACGATTTATGTACCTAGGAGGTGACCAAGCCAATATGAATGATCATACAACAAATAGTACCTATACAAATGGATTCAAATGTGTAGGTATAATAAATATTTATGTACCATTACTTTAGGCTCACTTCTTCTTTTTACAATATCGTTTGATAGTTACACTAGATATTTTATAAAGATTTTTTAGAGAAAGATTAGTACTGCAACTTGCGATCAGCACTTGCAAGACCTTAAAGAAAATAACGCAGAAGTAAAATCAGTTGTCCGAACAACAGAAATCATCTCTGTTTTTATAAAAATAAGTATATGTGACGTTTTTAGCACCAAATATATTAAGTTTAAGCCTAACTGTGAAATATATTTTTTACTGAAATAAAAAAAAAAGACTACATACTTGCATAATGTTGAACTTTAATTTCGAAATACCTTGCTGACATTTTGTGAAAACCATATAAAGGGTACTTTTTATATTCTTTGCCTTGGAAATTGCTAAGTTAGAGTTGTTGGAACTAGGCCAAAGGTGCATTACATTAGATACTATTAGTTTTTAAATAAAAAAAAATTCGAAAAGAGGTTGACCTTAAAGGCCATCCTTGCAACTTCCCGCTAGTTTTAACCGCAAAGCTATAGTTACGTGACGTATTTTGACGTTTTTGACTTTTTTTGAAATGTTTAAAAAGCCATAACTTTTTAACGCCTTATTCGATTTTGATGTTCAAGATGGCATTCGACGCAGTTTTTTGAGACCTAAAAACGTTACCCAGAGTGCAAAATCGGTTAGTCAAAAAATCTCTAAGTTATTGAAAAAAAAACACTTTTTTTGAAATTTTTCGACAACGATATCTCACGAACGAATTAACCGATTTTAATTTGCAAAACGGCATTCGACGTGGCTTTTTAAGCTTAAGAGCTGATTAGGTTATGAAATTGATCAATGCAATAGCCAAAAAGATATGCCCAAAAAACATCATTTTTACCAATTGTTTTTTTCGGTTATTTTGAAATTTCTCGAAATCTACCAGCTGGAATCGGTTCAAACTTACAAGGAATCTAAGTTAGATGGAACTTTTTGGAATGCTTTTTATTTTATTCCGATCGGTCAAGCCGTTCAAAAGTTATAAGAGGTTTACATACATCCACACACACACACACACATCCACACGTACATACAGACATACAGACACCCTCGTAAAAATAGTCAGGGGAGGTTCCTAAGACCTCAAAACGTTGAGATCCGATGAAAACTCGATTTTCGAAAAACGGGGTGAAACCAATAACTTCCCGATTTTAAAAAAAAATTTAATTTTTTTTAGCGGGAAGTTAAAAATGGTAAACATTCTAATAGCCTTATTTTAAAGTAGGTGTCAACAAAAAGTGATTATTTTTGTATTTTTGTTTTTTTTTGTATTTGGGCAACAAAGGTACAGAAGTAAAATTTAAATACGTAAAATACTTTCTCCACGACCATTAATGAATGTAATAATTCCGACTTCATTTTTACTAATAGAAAGTGTTCATTCTCACTCTTGAGATAGAATATTCATTCTGAAACACTTGCTTCTTATGTGTTTTGCATGTATTTCCATTCTATAACTAGTGACGAAATAACATTCTGTAATTGCTCAACAAAAAACATAGATTGCCATGCGAATTTCAAAACTATCACTCAGTTTGTCAGTGCGACGTTCTAATTGTTTTGCTACATATTTTAATTTAAATAAACAGAATTATTACATGGTCGTGGAGAAAATACAGTCTGTTACACGGTTAGAATGAAAATTCGATTACTCGTGGTTCCTCTCGCTCGCTTCGCTCGCGTTCGGAATTCTCCACTCGTATCGAATTTTCATTCTAACCTTGTTACAGAATATACTATTCTTAAACAAACTGTACAGCATGAGAATAAACAGTAGACATATACAATACAAGTTAATCAGAGAATTTGAATAAATTGACAGGGTCAAAAAACAAGAAATTAGAAAAACGTATAAAAACAAATTATGATAAGTTGGAGCATTTACTTACTTTAATTATTATTTTTACGTACGAAGAGATGTCTAAATGTACTCTTTTTTGCCGCGAATAAGTCAAGTAACTACTCAGTGTCGATGACAATTCTGCGGTGGATTGACATTCAGGCGTTCCTGAGTTTCTCAAATAAGTTTTAAGGCGTTTTAGAGCAAATAATAACCTCTCAGGGTACATGTGGAAACAGGCAGAGTCGCCAAGATCTTACGATCTTTAACAGTTTGTGAATGTTTGGAAATAAGGTATGGTTACATTCCCCGAGAGCTTAAATAGCACATGCTGGTCGATCTATTTCAGATTTATTAAACCATTTTACCTGTCACATATCTAATTCAGCTTACACCAAATCAAATCCAAATACTTTTTATATGGCCCAAAGTAATTTTCGGGATAATTACAATTAATTTGTTCTTTCTAACACACAGACGGTATTAAAATGTTAAGAAATAATAATGTGGCTTTATGATTCTGAAATCTCGATTAAAGCCTATCAATAAAATTATCCAAAAGTTTAATCATTATAGTGACTCTAAAATAAGCTTCATCTTCTGTGTTGTAGTTTGCTCTATACTCTTGGTGTGATGTTAGCCGTTAAACTTCCTCATTTATTGTAGTAATCAAGCTCTGTGCATTATTGAAATCTTTTGCAAATTTGTAATCCATATTTTGACGAAGGTCCATATAGTTTTAATAATTAAATCGACATGTTTTAATATCACATAGGGAAGATTGAAGTATTTTGCATAGTAACAGTGTGTGTGGGAACAACGTTCTTAAGCTGCATAAGCTTAAAACAAAATTACTTGAAATTATTGATTTCAGAAAAAAATTAGCATTAAGAATAGGCTGAACCTGACAAGAATGGCTCAGAGCTAAATTTAATGAATGTGAGCTGCAATAAACGTATATACGGTTTCTGGATGTAATTCACGAATTACTGCTTGCACACCTTTAAAACTTTCTTTTATCGAAGAAGCTCCATCACATCCTTGTTCGACTAAATAGTTGCATTCTACACCCAGAGATTTTAATTAAGATAAAATTGTATTATGTAAATATTTTTCTTTTGTATTCTCAACAGATACAAAAGTTAAAAAATCTTCACGTTGGATAAATATATTATTTTTGACTCGGCATATCTGACACAAATGGACATCCGTTCTTGTCCTTTAGTTTAGTCAACTCTAACTTTTATGTAGAAATGAACTATGAACTTCTTTTCGAAATATTTATTTATTCGTTGATATAAAAATAGATATCAATACTAGATAACGATGGTTTTTTCACTGCTCTGGCTCTATATTCTTTCTATATTGTTTCCTTCGTAGTGGCTAATTATTATAGACGGAGAGCTGGCTACGAAAATTGAAAATGATAAGGTGCAGTAAAAATGATTATATAAAAACCTTCCTTATCTATTGTATAGCGCGTAGTGTCCACTGCCAGAAGTCTCTTCCGAGGCGGAACGCGTGGGCGGGCGGCCAAACGTGTAAATTTTTGACATGAAAAAAATCATAAGGTGCAGTTTTGAAAATTTGTAGTTTTATAGTTTTTACCAATAGAAATAATGTAAAATTATTGCCAGAAGTCTAGATGGTGGCTAAAATGTCGCCAGAAGTCATTAAAGTTGTAAATAAATTATTTAAAAAAAAATGACAAGGTGCAGTTCTGGTGAATTTATGTTTATATTATTTATTGCTAAAAAAAAGCTAAATGTAAATTGCCAGAAGTCTAACTGGTGGCTAAGTAAAGATAAGCTAATTAAATCTTTGCAAGTTTTTGAACTGAAAACAATAGTTCTTAAAATGAAATGACAAGGTGCAGTTCTGACAATCGATATTTTATATTACTTATAGTTTAAAAAATCAGTGTATGTAATGACAGAACCCCAAATAGTGGTTAACTATATTAAAAAAATGGCCCTTGGTAAGCCAGGCGCAACAGTAGATTTATATCAATTGAGTATATTAAAAGTATACGTTTCAGAAAAAAATGTTTCAGATAAAAAAGACAAACAAAAAAGTCCCCTAACATTTTTTTGTACAGGGTGAAGTAAAAAGTTACGAATTATTTTCCATTTTGATTTGATGTCCCGCTCAAACGGCCGGACCGATCTGGCCCATTAACAAACTCGACCGAGATTTTTGGGTGATTGATTTTTGTACCAAATTTCATTTTGATCTGTTAAGAAATGCGACCGCTATCGTGTCCACAGATTTCGTTATATCGGAACTATACATACATACGGTGAAAGAAGTCTTACTAAATAATGAAGAATCTACAGCTATAGTATTAAATTATTGCATAATATAAAGGTCTCATAATATAATTTATTTATAAAAGTATTATACGTACCTATTTCAGATGACGAATCAAATATAGATAATGCTAGCGATGAAGATGAAAACGATCAATCCGATTGTGAATGTTAAAAAATATTGGCAGTATCAATTATTCAATTTTTTTATAATAAATAAACTAACGAAAACAAGATTGGGAAAATTCTTTATATTCACCAATCATTTTCTTAAGTATTAATATCTGAAATTGTTTTTAATAAAAAAAAACTGTTCTATCACTGCAGTAATTTATTTATTATTCTTCATATAGTTAACCACTATTTAGGGTTCTGTCATTACATACACTGCTTTTTTAAACTACATATTTATAATTAAAAGAATATAATATTCAAGAGTGCCAATATTTTTCAACATTCACAATCGGATTCATCTTCATCGCTAGCATTATCTATATCTGATTCGTCATCTAAAATAGGTACGTATAATATTTTTATAGGTAAATAAATTATATTATGAGACCTTTATATTATGTAATAATTTAATACTACAGCTATAAATTCTTTATTATTTAGTAAGACTTCTTTTACCGTGGATGGTAACTGCGGGCAAGAAGGCAAATATGACAAATAAAATTTTTTTAATGTTTTTTTGAATGGCTGGTTTACATCTTTTATTTTATAATTTTGAAAAAACATTTCACATCTCGTATTATTAATGAATTATTCAAATGTTTTTCAATAAATTATTGAAGTCTAAATTTTTGTTAAATGATAATTGCAAAACGTTTAATTTTTCTATCACTTTAGTAATTTTTAACTGTATTTCTTATTAGTAGATTTATATCTACTATTCAGCTGGTTCCCAGGTCCGCAAATATAACGAAATCTGTGGACACGATAGCGGTCGCATTTCTTAACGGATCAAAATGAAATTTGGTACAAAAATCAATCGTACAAAAATCTCGGTCGAGTGCGTTAAAGGGCCAAATCGGTCCGGCTGTTTGGGCGTGACATCAAATCAAAATGGAAAAAAATTTGTAACTTTTTTACTTCACCCTGTATAAAAAAATGTTAAGCGACTTTTTTGTTTGTCTTAAAGAGACGTACAACTTTTATCAGAAACATTTTTTTCTGAAACGTATACTTTTAATATATTCAATTGATATAAATCTACTGATGCGCCTGGCTTACCAAGGGCCATTTTTTTAAATATAATTAACCACTATTTGGGGTTCTGTCATTACATACACTGCTTTTTTAAACTATAATTAATATAAAATAACGATTGTCAGAACTGCACCTTGTCATTTCATTTTAAGAACTATTGTTTTCAGTTCAAAAACTTGCGAAGATTTAATTAGCTTATCTTTACTTAGCCACCAGTCAGACTTCTGGCAATTAACATTTAGCTTTTTTTAGTCTCGGGAGAGACTTCTGGCAGTGGACACTACGCGCTATATAATAGATAAGGAAGGTTTTTATATAATCATTTTTACTGCACCTTATCATTTTCAATTTTCGTAGACAGCTCTTAGACTATATATGTTGTGTATAACAATAGATAGAGGCAGTCTCATTAATACTCATTACCGAAACATATGTTTTTTATTTCCTTCTTGCTTCCCCACTTGGCTACAGCTGTGGTTGTATGTGCCATAATAAACTAAGGAATTATTCAATAAACAAAATCAATTATTATGACTTTAAATTTGTATCAAGGTATATTAAATGCATATGACCATGGAAATTCTAAATTTTAGGTATTAAAGAAATTAAATCTTAAATCATCCGTACAATAACCCTTATAAACGGCATTTTCCAATAAAAAGTAATAATATAATCCAATGATTTCAATATCTACGTGTTATGTCAATATTTCAAATGTAACGTTATGTGATAATACAAAATATATAGGTCAGTTTGAATTGGAATAATAATATAACTGTAACATCAATTTATACGAATTAACACCTTTTTTATTCCTAAAATAAGAACGAAATGTATGTAAATCTTTATTCTTTATACACATTGTGAACTTAATGTGTTAGATACTCTATAGATGAAACATAGAAGTGACTGACATACAATGTTTCGGGTATTCGTGATATTTTCGATAATAGTAGTAATCGACTCTTTATCTCTAAACAATACAGCAATTTTAATTTCAAAGTATGCTAAAGTTGCACGTTGGGGAGCTGGTCAAAATCGTACACGACAAAGTGGCAGAAGTAATAACCAACAAGTTATTTGGACACCACGGTAAATATAGACAATAGTTTAAAAAAGGTTTATGTTGAAATATATTTCACTATCTAATATCTATTACCCTATTTAGTTAGATTTATTAGCTGTAATTAATTTCCATGACACAAACATACACATCAGAGCCATAACTTTTGTTATTGATCCTAAGAATTCCTTTTAAGATATCCTTCTTATTTTTTTATATTTATTTATTTACTGATTTTTCGGTTTGGTCCAAAATGAAAAGTTTAAAGAAGTTTTTCGTAGTATTAATTGTAGTTCTTAACAAATTGTAATACGTTAAATCAATGTTTTTTGGACAATTTTTGCAACGACTACCACCTAATATATATTTTCCATTTTTTTTATTTATCATCTTTTGTATATTTTTTCTGTTTCGTCATTTAATAATTTAAATAAAAAATATAATATTTACACTATACCCTTTAATAATTGCTACTTAATTTAATATTCTAAAATTCTGAAAACTTTATTTTTAGTTCCAGTTCCAATACTAATAACGGTAAAAATGAAGTGCATTACCAATACCCCGTTTACAAAAAAATTAACGAAAAGCAAGATGAAGATAAAGTAGAAAAGATACCAGGTATTGGTGAGGTTATTCAAGATCGTTTTCAAGTTAGACCATATTTTGGATCCAGCAAAAATAAGGAAACCGATTTAACTTATTTACCCCCAGCTAGACCAACTCCAACTCAACTTTCTGCACCCCAAGTAGTTAACATTCCTGTGGTTCCTTCTCCACAACTTATTCCAACACGACCTGCACCGGCTGCTCCACCAAATATTCGACCGGTTAGTTTTACTGCAACCCAAGGTACTAAAATTCCTGCAGATATATATGATTCACCCTTTTCATCGTATAATCCTCCGTCTGACAAAAAACCTGACGCAAATTTAGACTTATATCCTCCCAATACACCGTCAAAAGATTTAAATGATAATGATGACTCTACTTTAAATGGCGATTCATATGCGAACATACCACCCGCGAACGGTGGTCCCTATCAATCCCCTTCACCACCACTTACCTCCTCTTCAGAATCTCCACCAATGAAACATGTAGAATATGACACATTTAGCGATTTTAAATCTCATCACTATTACGATGATGCTAAATCAAATCACGATGATAATACACATTCGCATCATATACCATCTGGATATGGACCTCCTAAACATCCTCCTAAAACCATAAATGACGTATACTATCCACCAGATTTTCCTACCGATCAAATACCAAGTGATCATGGTGGACAGGATTATGATGGACATGATCACGAAGGAAAAAATCATGATGATCACGGTGAACATGATCATCAAGAAGATTCTCACGGGATGCCTATGGATGATATGTCGAATTTAGACACCCAAAATAATGCTGACATGACTATGGACCTCGTACCACCTGTACATGGTCATGATTTTCCAAAATACTTATATGACGATCCACATTACGACCATCATGTTTACGAAGAGGTTCCTCATACAACCACTCCAGCACCGGAACCAGAAAAAAAACGAGTTAGTACGACTAATTACAGTTACTACTATTTAGGACGCAAACTATGGTATATTCCTTTATACTTTAGTATATATTTTATGGTATATGTAACGGCGCTCATTATAAAATCCATAGCTAGACATAAGGTTACTTTAAGAAATGAATGGATTAGTGCAAATTCGAGAAGTGCTAGGGCTATGACATCTAATCAACTTAAAGCTGTGGACGATATTCACCGGAATTTTACAACTGCCTTAGATAAGGCTAGTAAATTATATATGTAAACTGAAGAACATTAATATAGTATAAATAATATAATCAAACTTGTTTTATTTATATATTTTAACAATCCATACGAAATACCTGGAGATAACTATATTTTTAAAGTTTACTAAGAACTGTACCTACAAAATTAAAAAAAAAAATGTTGGTATGCATGAAAATAATATTACAGTAATGATAAAATAACACCTGAATATATTTAATGAACTTTTTTTATAAATACATTAACATGCAATTATTTTGAACCGTGGAAATTAAATAAACAAGAATTGAGATTAGAAACAAATCGGCAGGATTCAAACCTGCGATCTCTACCTTTAGCTACATTTAACCAATTCAGTTACACATGCATTAGTGGTTATTCAGCGTTTTAATCATATTTTGATTCAACTCGTGTCACATAGGACACTTACCTACTCATTTCCTCCTTATTAACATATATATGAATGACATTAATGAGACAGATATTATTTTTAAAATCGACAATTGAAACTCAAACTCTAAGTCACTTGTTGGTGCAGGATGTGAATTTTTTTCGATTGAATATTAATAATTTTTTTGTCTAATTTCTAAAATTTTTGAATGTCCCAAAATTAGTTTACCAAAAATCTAATATAATTTCTAAATTTCAATAAAAAAACATATACAATATATAAATTGTTTGTACTTATTCAAATACAACTTTGTATATATTTTTTTTTTAGTAGGTAAACGTACCTATTATTACTCTAAAGCTATTTTTTACTTCTATCACTTCTGAATACTATATGTTTTTACGTCAATCTTTTATTTCGAGGTGCAAAGCATAGGTATAAAAATTTGAGTCTTATTTTATCATTATTAGAAAACAAGAACAGCTTGTTTTACACAGTTGTAGAAATACCTCAGAAATGCTGCGCTAGTCTCATAGTAAGAACAAGAAAATCACAAAAACTATTTTGTAGAAAGACAAATGTTATAATGAAGGTGTGAGTGTCTCTTTTTAGGGTCTCTATTAATTCCAAGGAGGTGAAGGTAGCCGTTTTTTTTTTCTAGTTTTAGATGAGGGGTAAACATTGTTACCTCTAAAGAATATTATCATACGAAACTTAAAGAGTTTGGTGTCAAATTAAGAAAGCTAGATCAATGTCGAGAGCATTAAGATTGACTTGAAACTAATTTTTGTTTGGCGTTTACTTAATATGTCTGCGTGTAAATAATAAATTTAATCGACAAAACATTTGCATTGTTATTTTATTCCTTAATAGTCCAATCAATAGTCATTAAGAGCAAAACTATACATATTATATATAAAAAGTAACCTCTGAAAGGCTATTGTTTATAAGCAGGTAGCTGCCAAAGTTGCCCAAAACCAGTTTTTTAATTCTACAGGCTTAAGTATGCATTTTATGAAAAAAGTTTAAAATAAAAGTTGTAGGTAATAAAAAAATCTAGAATTTAAGATGTTATAAAGTCAATTTGATCCAATTGTTATTGCAAAAAAGTCAAAACACCCCTCAAAGTGGTCGTTTTATCAATGCTCTTAATTTTTTTTTCAAACGACTTTTTTATTACTTTTATGGCCTTAAAACGAATCCTCTGTAATTCTAAAAAAAATGAGATGTAGTTAAAGTCAAGCAGGTACTTTGTTGCTGAGATATCCCAAGTCACTTAATGCTATAACGTTTTTT
The DNA here is from genome assembly GCA_964028335.1 of Altica lythri. Taxonomy (NCBI): domain Eukaryota; kingdom Metazoa; phylum Arthropoda; class Insecta; order Coleoptera; family Chrysomelidae; genus Altica; species Altica lythri. The sequence goes on along the minus strand of OZ034800.1, from coordinate 76,279,677 downwards.
TGGCTGGTTCTTTTTACTGCCACAATTTTCTTTTTGAAGGTCAAAATTTTCACCTTATGTGAGAGGTATAGCCAAAAATTAATTTTTAAGCCCTTAAATTTCGCTTTATAAAAAGGGGTGTTTTTTTATAAACATTTAAAGCTACAGCGCTCTCTGTAAATTTACAAATTTTTAATGTTAAGATTCGGATAGCTGACTTTAAAACAAAGAGTTTAAAACAAAAAGTTTTTTTGGGCCAATAGGAGCCAAGTTTTTTCTTGTGTTTATAATAATTAAGAAACAAATCCAGCGGCTTTTGGAAGTTAAAGGTTTATATTTTTTTATTGTGAAATAAAGTATTCAAAAAAAAGGTACTAAAATATAAAAAAAGTATATAAGGAAAAGCAAAATTCAAGTCACGGTGGTGGGGAAAACATAAATCTGAAATCGCTCCTTCAAAATCACGACGCTCCGAAAAATTTGACGTATCTGAGTCAAATATGGGCCAATCTTGATGTTTTTATTATTAAACGGTTTTATTTAGCTCACCCCGTTTGTTTTATTTATTCTTGGGTCAAATTTAGTAATTCAAATTTCACCCTCTTCCTGTCAACCGATTAATCTGAAATTTTGTGTACACTTTGGATTTTGGTGACAATACAATTATGTTTATTCATTATCATTATAAATTCAAGATGGCCGCCGCTACAAAATGGCGGATAATTTAGGTTTTATTAATCCCATCAATATGGGTATCAAATGAAAGGGCTCAACAAGCAGAATACAATATACTATAAAAAAATTAAATCTAAGATGGCGGCCGCTACAAAATGGCGGATAACGTAGGTTTTATCAATCCCATCAATATGGGTATCAAATGACAGGTCTCAACAAGTAGAATACAATTTACTATGCAAAATTGAAATCTAAGATGGCCGCCGCTACCAAATGGCTGATAACAATTTTTTATCAATCCCAACAATATGGGTATCAAATAAAAGGGCTTGACAAGAAGAATACAGTGCACTATACAACCTCAATATTTAAGATGGGCGCAGCCACTAAATGGCGTATAATAATAAGATTTAAATTTAGAAATTGAATCTGTAATTTAGGTACCTACTTATCTGATTAATCCAGCCTGAATCCACCACCCAAGTCAAGATTTTGTATCGTGTTGAGGACTGTGTGGCGTTAGGGTGGCTAAAAATGATACGTCGTTAGCGGTACACCACCCAAGTTAAGGTGAAAGGTTAAAACGTGCCGCGAACTGTATGGCATTAGGGTGGATAAAAATGATATGTCGTTAGCGTTTTCCCCTCAAGACTCAGGCGCATCTTGTTGTACATAGCCTTGCCCCTTTATTGGACCTCTGGGGGGGTCGACCGTTTAAATGTCCATTACTCGTGGGAACAAAATGGTAAAAAAAAATATAAAAAATACAAACACAAATAAAACAGAAACTGCAACACAACGTAAACGAAGGCTTCAAAAAGCGAAAGAAAAGTATAAAGCAAAACGAGCTAAAGAAAGTGAAGGTGATAGAAATAGTCGATTACAGAAACGACGGGAACTCAGATGTATGCAACAGATGTACCTTCCGTCCGAATTGATTTCGCAAGAGACGGAGTACATCTTATAGGTACACCCGAAAGCCATACAGTTTCCAGCTAAGTACAATTACGGGACGGCTGAAAGAAGAATGTTGCCTTTAATACTATCATGGGCTTCTACAATACATAAAATGCAGGGCAGCACTGTGGATCACGCAGTCGTATACTTAGGTGCGAAACTGTTTGAAGAAGGTCAAGCCTACGTGGCTCTTAGTAGAGTAAGATCTTTGCAGGGACTATGTATAGAGGAGTTGGACTGCAATAAACTAACGGGCAAGAAACCTTGCAATAATGAAGCACTAAATGAATTAAACAGAATGCGAAATAAAAACTAAAAACTAGAAAATAAAAATAGGTAAAAAAACTTTTTAAGTTAAACGGTTTTATGTGAAACATACATTGCAATGTTTAAGATAAATGTACTAAAAACCAAAAAATAATAAAATAGATACAGTCGTGGGAATTATAAACATATGCATAGACTAGACTAAAATAAAACCGTGGGGCACGTCAATTGTCTACAAATTATCGACTTAATGTGCGATAGAAGAATCGTTTAATTCGTCGTTAGGCATTTGGCAGACGGTGAGGAAATTACTTACTTACTATTTTCTTGCTCATGGATATTCCAATAGTTATACACTCCATGTAAATAAAAGAGATGTTTCAACTAGTTTATTGTTGGACATTCACACTGCTGGCTGGCGAGGAATCGTTTCACTGCTCGTAGTTTGTCTTTAATCGACAAAACATACGATAAAAGTACTACTCGCTCAACACTATGAAGCCCTAAAACTCGCTTATAATCGAGCTTGCCAACTTGTTTCCAAATTCTAGCCAAATTCGAGGAACGCAGATTTATGTTTTCTGCGTTCCTCGATGTCCTTGTTTGTGGCTTACTGTTTTTCGTTTTTCGTTTTTAATTTTACAATAGTGAGAACTCTCAAATTGTTTAAAACTATTACTAGGAATTTAAACACTGTTATATCAGAAGAACAATTTTTATTGTATTACTGTTTTTGCTTGGTACAAAATATATATATATATATATATATATATATATATATATATATATATATATATATATATATATATATTTTTTTTTTTTTCTATATCTGATTTTCTATTTATACAATTGTATAAATAGAAAATCAGATATAGAAAAATTAAGTAATATTTATTGTATAAAGAAGAAGAGTAAGTTTAAATTTTCATTTTTATAAAAAATATTTGTATTTAACAATATTTTTTATCTTGTAGAAAGTCTTGATAATGAATTAAATAAATTCGAAAGCTGGACACATACTTCAAAGAGTTTTCTTATAAAAGCCTAACTTGACTGCATCTCCAAGAATTTTGATCCTTAGATTTAAACAGTCACTAATACCTTTACGTATATATATATATATATATATATATATATATATATATTTGTACCTAGTTTTAATAGTGAGGATGTGGACATAATTTCTCAAAAAAATTAAAACCAAATTTTTATTCGGTATTGACCCTTCTAATTATAAATAGCAAAAAGACGATCAGAGAACTTCCAACCTTAAATTGAAGGTATACTTAACAAAGATAAACTGAGAGTCTTTAAGAGACATTCTATATATTTTGCGTAAGACGGTAGTTTACATTGTATGATCTATTTACCTATATACTGAACAAATAATAAAAAATACTCTAGTTTATTAAGAAATGTATATAGATATAACTCACACTCTAATCAAATTGTTTGTTAATAATATTATACCACTCAAATTCCGTTATTCACACCTATGTTATTTCATTTTCTATTTTTTAAGCGTTAATCAAATAGTATCATTCAATAGTTAAGGACACATCTATAATTTGGTTAATCATTAATATTTTTTATAACACTCTGAAACTAAATCTGAGCCAGAGTAGTTATTTATCGATAAATAATTTATAGTTTAAAATGTGGAAACTCATTTCTGTATTCATATTCAGCAGTATTAGTGTATGTAGTTTTGCTATGAGTACTGGTACTACATCTTTATCTGAAAATTACCCAATCGCCACAACAGAGAGGCCGACAGAAATTTCAACAAAATCAAGGTAAGTGGTACAAAATTTACTTCTTCTGTTTTTTTGGTTTTTTTTCGACTATTTTTTATCTTATTTTAGTTTCCCGTTTGTCTATTTATTTAGAAATCGAAATACAACACCTTTTACCGGGTATCTGTAACCTAGAAATCCAAACAAATTAACTTACATTGCCATCTGTTAGTAGTTCATTGAATTATATAATAAATAGATAATTTGTAATGAAGTACAAAAGGAACACGGTCGGACAGGATAAATAGTATCCTATCTCCGCCTCCTGGTTCCAAGCTACCACCCCACCAATTTTCAGCAAAATCGGTGTATAATACACAATTTTTCAATTTCAAGTTCTACAGGATAATAAATGTCACGTTTGTTGTATGGTAGACCCCCTTTAATATTTATTTTAATAATTTATTTTTAAAGTGAATGTATAGCTAAATATTCTGTGAATATTTTAAGCGTTTACCTGTTGCTGTTATCAATATTTAGCAAAAAGGAGTAAAAAAAAATCATGTTTGTTGTATGGGAGCCCACTTAAATTTTTATGTTATGTTGTTTTTGTTGTTATAGCAGCAACAAAATATATCATCTGTAAAAATTTTAACTGTCTAATTATAACAGTTCATAAGATACAGACGGACGAACGGACTCTTTGGGTAAAAACGTATTCTTTGAATATATTATTCACTTGATATATTTACTGATTATAAGATATTATATACACAAAAAACCTTCTTAAACAATTTAGTAAAATGAATTAATTACGGCGAAGAAAATCCGAAGAAACAATCAGAGGTCTACAATCCTATAACTCACCGTATTGAGTCGTGTATTATCTGATAGAAATTGAAGAAGCTTTTTTTGTTTAATGTAGTCAGCAAGCAGCAAGCATTTTACACTTCAGTACGTTATCATCAAAAAAACATTTCCTCCTACTTTATCAACAATCTACTATATGGGCCTGACAAAGCTGAGGTAATCTGGTTACTTATCCTGCGAAATAATACACAAAGTAGCTATAAAATACAAATACAACCAACAAGAAAATATCTATGAGAGAAAGGAGGATATGATCTTCATCTGTAAACTCAGAATTCTGGAACTTCTACTATTTCTTTAAGGCATTTGTCAGTTTTATTTCATCTTACTAATTTCTTAAATTAAAAGATAGAAGTTGGATAAAAATCTAGACTAAACTGGCGGTTAGAACAGCTCAATGACCTGAATTAATCGGAGTCAATATATTTGATAAATAAAGAACTAACAAATGTAGGTAATTAACACCAAATTGTATTCACGGCAAACAAATTTACATTTAATAGTTAGAAATTCCGCTAAGTTCAAATCGAAAAATCTACATGGAAATATACTAATTAAATGATAAATAAGTAAAGAAATCTTACAGCACCGAATAGCTGTGAACAAATTTAGATGCTAAATAAAACTTTTTTGATGAGGCAGATAAATTAAACAATTTTTTGTTATTTTATTAATATACTTTGAATATTTATACAACTTTTAAACAATCTCTCTTCAGTAGTCTGGACGTTAGTGTATTTACTCTAAAATAACATTTCGACAAATTTAAAAGTCAGGCATCGTTAGGTAGTCAAAATCAAAAGGTTTTTGTTTAAAAAAAACAGTTTGAAAATTTTGTGCTCTAGAGCCCGCAACGTATCTTTGCTTATCCAGTGGAACAGAAAGTAACGAAATCAGAAATCTTAAAAAAAAAAATTATAATCATCGAAAACGCCATAAAATTTTTACGAAAATTGTATCACACCAAGATTTGGCTTTGCTACACCCTAGAATACAATAACTAACCAGAGTACAAATTCCATTGTTGCTACTTGAATCGATCTAAAATCAAACAAGGTGTGGTATGTCGTCTATGTACCAGATCCATAAAGTTTAAAACAAAATACACTAACGATTAATTTAATTTAAACTTAACTCATAGATATAACCACAACCGCAAAAAAACATAGCAACAGGAACATTATAAGCAGGAATGTATTTACATTGAATGCCACCAAAACTTAACTAATACCTGCACAGAAGAACGCAAGGCACTCTGCGGTTACTTTGGCAAAAAGTGTTGCCTGAAATATGTGAATCTTAACCGGGCAATCAAACCCGAAATGTCCTCTGATACGGACCTTAATACTAAAGTAATACTCCTCTCTGAAGTTCATAAAATACTGGAATAAAATAACTGCCTGGAGATTTCTAGACAGTTATTACCGTACGCTGGAAAGGGAACAACAATTACCTTACGCTGCAAAAGATACAGTTATTACCTTACTATGGAGAAGACACAGCAATTAAATGTAAGACACAGCGTGCATAAAATCTTCGTAAATTAGTGGGATTTAAATGATGGTCTTGTGTATTTATTTTATTGATTTTTTTCCAAAACTTTAATCCAAATTAGTGATAAAATTAATGAAATTAACTATGCATATTATCTATTTATCTAGTTTCGATAATTCAAGGTCAATTTATGATATTATTTTTTGTGAAAGAAAAAATATAAAACAGGTTTTATATTTAGATACATAGTTTTTGACATTTCAAGATGTATGTGTGTTAAAAAGTGTACGAATAAACAGGAATACTAGTCGATATAACTGCTAATTTTTTATTGATTTCTAGATATGAAAAGGGCTTAGAAGACTACGATGAAGCTATGAACAATGCAAGAAAAGCTAGAGGGATGTTGGATGATGATCATGATTTTGACCATGATCATCACCATGATATCATTGTTGATCATCCTCCAGAAATGATGAAGATGAAAGAAGAAACAAAACAATCTTCCGATGTCTGGACTAGTTACTACGAATTTATAATTAATGAGGGATCATTTAAATTTTGGGCAGCATTTCAGGTAGGCATCTTGATTTTTTGTTTAATATCGAATATTAATTTATGGAGAATGCATTCAGTACTGTTAGGGTGATAATTTCCATCTTCCACGGACAAGTGAGATTATTTGAATTGGTTAAATTATTTCTTAAAACTGTTAAAATTAGAAATGTATTAAATTTATTTACACTTATCTGTCGAAAATATAGGGATTTTAGAGAATTTTGTATACCAGACACTTTGTACAAAATAATTGATTCCAATAGACGCGGACATTTTTTGTACTGCTATAGCACAACTATATACTTTTTTCTATCTTAATTCGTTATTGTAACATGATGGCAGTTTCGTAGCTGTAAATTTGTGGAAAACACTAAGGCGCATATAAAAAATAAGTGCTTACGTAAAAATTAGAAATCATGCAGCTACTCTGTAGACAAAAGTTACAATAGCAGCCTTAAATTTTTGCCGGAAATTATAATAACATATTATGTTCATTTTAATTCATAGTTCTTTCAGGATTTTCAATATAATATGCACGATTTCAACTTTTCTAATAAGTTTAATATTTTCTATAAGTAAGATAAGGCACACTAGGGCTAAAAAAATAGCCAAAAAAAATTACAAAATGTAAATAGGTATACATAAATAAAAATACATTTATACAAAAAAATATTATAAATCGCTAGTGTAGACATGAAAAAGTAATTCTTAAATAAAAACAATGAAAAACGAATAAAGAAGAATAAAGAATGAAGGAAGAAGTCAGAAAACTAGTACAACAAATATTCAATATCATCAAACAGACGAAACTTAGCTCTCAACCTAAATTAGACTGGTGGAGCCAAAAGAAAAACTATTGAAATAAAATTAAACAAAACTAATTTTATAGAAGGGATAAAAAGCTAAAAAACGGGTTTTAAGGTACAGAGAAAAAACGATTAAGGAGATAATGAAAGAAAATATCGATTCAAAGGCTAGATACATTATTATTATTATTATTAAAGTAAGATAACTTCACTTATCCTTTACTTTTCCTATTTCAACTTATCTATTGTTGATATCGCTTTCATAAGTTATAAGTTATAAAACATTTTATCCAATTATTAATTCGCATGCTTTTCGTTAACATACTAAACAGCAAGCACTTTATAAATCATAAATCTTTTGATATCATAGTTGATATTTTAGAAAGTTTTTTATATTTTCGCCGTGTTCTGTGTCTCTGTGTCATTCCGTGGAATTTGTAATCGAATTTAAACCTATTTCCCGACTACCTAGAGCTCTGAAATTTTCAGGATAGCTAAGAACTGGATGACAATGCATGTTTCAAGTGTGTTTAGGCATATACATAGATTTCGAAATTTATACCGAATTGATATTAAACATGATCTAAGTTGTGTATAGATAATATTATTTTGAAAGTTATTAAATAAATCGTTCGTAGCGTAGTTGGTTAGGCGGCGGATCAGTCCACTTGTGACAGTTCTGTTATGTTATCATAATGGGATCGATTACGCGACAGAGAAGTTTTTTTTTCTTTTTTTTTGTTCTTACATGTGAAAACAGTAATTATTATTTTAACTGGTAATAAAATAAACTGTTTTAGAAAGTTTTTAGATACAACTACCCTTGATTTTGTTAACAAGGAAACAATCTTCTCTATGATCAATCACAGCGTTGTATGACTTAATATTTTTGCAAAATCAGGGATGCTGTGCATTGTTGAGATGACACAAAATATGACCTATAAATCAGTAAAAAACTTTCTATTATAAAAATTCTTTTTGTAAATTGTGCTTATTTGCGATATGTTGTTAAATAAAATAATTGTTATTTTACTATTATTACACTAATTTCGAGTTTTTCGTTTACGGACAATTAATAAGTTATTTACTGTAACCATATTTCTTTATAGTCATTTAATTATTTGAGGCACCCCTCATTAATGTTTTGAATTTATAAATTAGACAAACTAGAAATAATGAAAAACGCCGACTAATCGTTAGGCATATGTGGCTGGATGGTTAAAGGCGTTGTCGGCTGTAGAGAGATGGTATATTCGAGATTTGTCTAATTTCTAATTTTTAGATATATATTTGTATCAAACTATTTCGGGTGAATAAACCTAAGTTAATAATTCAATTTTTTTTTACTCCGGATGTCTTAAGCTTTATTGTGCGTAAACAATTAGCGGATCAAACTCTGCAAAAAAATTAAGATGTTTATAATTCTTTCTACTGTATTCTAAATTTTTTGTTTAATACTCCTGCGTAAATGAAAACATTTCCTTTAATTTTTGTTGTTGGTTTTTATGTCTGTTCCATAATTCATGTTTATTAAAAAAACAGATATAAATTAAAACAAAAAACCAAATTTGTAATAAACTTATGCACTAAAAATAACCTCAAAATGTTGGGAATTTAACCTTTTATTAAGATGTTATCAAGCGGAAGCAACAGTCTTGAGAATGTATATGCTAAATTAATATTTTTTTCTCGTTACTTTGGAATACGTAATTATAGCAAATTATCTGAACAGAATATTGTGTGAATAACTTAAATGATACTAGGTACTTATTAATTTTGTAATTATTTTGTCATTAATCAGTGAAAAACAATTACAAACTATTAAAGAAAATTGTTTCAGGATTTATACTTTACGATTTTTGCAACATTATGCATTTAGGAATAGATAATTACTATATATTCTATTAACAACGGTAAATACAATAACAATTTATAATTTATATCTTATGTAAAGAGAAGATATGATTTTTTACGGGTTAATTACAATACTTGTACTTTTACGTAAAACAACATACGAAGGCTGTATTACAACGTTCTAACAGTAACTACATTTGGTTCATGAAACATTTGCAAACATTGCATTTCTGTTTACGAAACTATGTTAATAATTGTGTAGGGTAGATAAATTTTAATGAAATATTTTTATTTTTTAGCTGTTTACTGCACTGTTATTGATTTATTCGGCCCTTGCTGCAGCATACTATGCAAAATTCAATGTAATTACCACAGATTATGATTATTACGACGATTTCTTTGGAAGGTCAAATAACGACGCTGCGTCCAGTAACATATGGTCAGGATTATCATCCAGTACATTTCAAAGGATATTTGACGCAATTTCATCTAAAAAATATACATAGGAGTGTTGATAAGAAGAAGTAATGTTTGTATTTATTTTCTAATACGAATATTTCTGTTCTTCTATTTGAATAATATAGGTTTTTCTACAATTCGTTTTATTTTAAATATAACTATCTGGCTTTATGTAAAAATATGATTTTCAGAACAATATGGATCTGACAACTCTAAAATATATATTAAAAGCCATGTACCCATTGTACCAGACAGCAATAATTTATGAGATGAAATCGCATATTTATAAAAACAGAAAATATATTCAGTAATATTAACTTGTTTGGGATTCTACTTAAAGATAATTCCCATTACAGTTTACTAAAATTTTTCTGTCAGGAAAACGTATAAGTGGTTCACATAATATAAGTGCAATTTAAAAATGATTTTATTACCACTCAATCATTTATTATTTATTATTAATATGGTATTTCACCTATTAATCATAGTCTGATATTCAGAGTCTGCTGTTATTGATACGATAAATCTACACCTCCATAAGATTTATTAAAATCGGTTTACTTGCAACGTTATTTAAGATTATGTGTACTCCCCTTCGTCCCATTTATTTAAACCCATCAAACCAAAATACCCAAAAATCTCTCGAATACAGAATGGTGCCACAAGACTACAAGAAATGATTGTTTAAACCTATTGACACAAAATCCTTTAACATTTTTTTCGAATATTAAAAGGTCATCAGATATTTTTTTGTATAATTTGTATAATTTCTTAAAATTATTTTTCTTAGAAAAAGTTTATTTTACCCACCTGAATAAGGGATACTTAAATAATATAATGTTCTTTTAAATCCTAAAGCGTTAAAAACAAAAACCTTATCGATGATAGATCAAGGCATAAAATGTATTTACATCGTATTTAAAACGTAAATCTATAGGGGTACAAGTAATACACAATATGTGAAAAATTTGATAAAAATCCAACTACTAATAAAACAGTTATATAATAAATCTAAAAAAAATGTTTTTAACACTCTGTATCTCTGTTAATATTAAGTTTTCAAAAATATACTGTACGACTTTGTCGCCCTAATTTTCTGTGAAAAATTACCTTCTGAATTCTAGGAACATCATGTCTGTAATAGCTAATCTTAAAGAGTTTAGCCAATTAGAATTGTTATCCAGCGCTTTCTTAATTTATGGATTTACTGATTAGGTTGCATTTAATTTCTTTAAAATCATTTATATTGATGGTTGACTGATGTATACAAAAAATTCACTTTAAGGACATACCCCAAACGGATTTTTATGCGTATTCGTCAATCTATGAGTATGTGGGATTACTCCAGAAATGTGTACCTAATTGTTGGAGATAAACTTTTACTAATAATTTATTTCACAAGGGAGGTTGATTTATTACTATTAATTTTAGGATATTCTCCATAGAAAATAGAAACAGGGTTAGTTTTAGTATTATAATACAATGTAAGATTTTTATATAACAAGGACACTTCTAGCTTATATCACAACTGCCGCGGTTCACATTTAATTTTGTTTTACGAAATCTAGTTACTTTATTCATAAAGTTTTAGATAATATATAAAGTCTTTACATGTTTTCTGACATGCACATTTACCTACTTCTACATTTTTTTTTCTGGTACCTAGCTCGTAATTTATATTTTATGTATTTGACACTCTACTTTTATGTAGCGATAAGTTTTCAAAAAGGTTGCCAAGTAAGTTGCTAAAAGCGCCAAAATTCATTGTGTACAGTATGTTTGATGTACGAAAATTGTTATTTTTTAATAAATAAATAGTTACTTCATTAAAGTAAAATAGCCAAATTTTTGTTATTAGATCTGAAAAGATAGAGGTGTTAAAAAATTGGTATTATCATCCGCCATTTTTACTTAGCTGTAATTTGCAGAAAGTTACATCTGTGGAACTAAACAAATAGTGTTTGCAAAAGTGTTATCAAAAAATAACAGCAGTTAAACTGCAATTTAGTTTTAATTCAGTACAAGGTATATTGTCATATAATTCGTAGGTATATGTTCAAATCTCAGTGTTCTTTCGTCAGCAATATGCATACTAATACAAAAATGTTCAATACTATCATACCGTGAAACAAAACTGGGAAGTAAATCTGAATGGGACGAGAACACCATATTGGGGCTAAGCCAAAACGCCATAAAATGGTATACGTATGGCTCCAAGACAGATAAAGGAACAGGAGCAGGGGCTTTTGGATCTAGAACCAAATACTAAGAAAGCCTGGGTGCGTACCCAAGTACCTTTCAAGCGTAAATTCGTGTTATCGAAAGATGTATAGAATTTAACATTGGAAGGAACTATCGTAGACAGACGATTGTGATCATGTCAGATAGTCAAGCAGCCCTCAAAGCTCTGAACTCAGATACAATCAGTTCAAAAATGGTCTGGGAATGCCTAGGCAAATTAAACGAACTAGGACAGAATAACACTGTTACACTCCTATGGGTTCCAGGACACATAGGAATAAAAGAAAACGAAACAGCAGAGAAGCTGAGAAAAGAAGAGGCTGAAACCCCATACCTGGAACCAGAACCATCCAGTGAAATCAGCAGTAGTACAATCTTAGAAAAACTAAAGAAAAAAATGGATAGCGAAAAATCCAAGTACTGGAATGATCTGGAAGGATTAAGACAATCGAAGACGCTCCTGGAAACTATAACCAGAAGAGATCTAACAGCTGTCTTAACCTTAGTAAAAAGAACCTCCGACTTATAACAGTAATACTAACACCGAGCATTGCCAATTAATAGGACACATAAAGAAAATAGGATTGGTAGATGAAGCAAACTGCAGATTCTGTGAGGTAGAGGATGAAACCTCAATACATATACTCTCAGAATGCATCGCATTAAGTAATTCTAGGGTCAAATACCTAGAGTTATACGAAATAGAAAAGGAAGAACTACCTAATTTAAAACCCAATGCTATCCTAAGGAAGATAGGACTAGAAGAGCTGCTATAAGTCTGAGAAATCATCAGAAATATAGGAAGAAAAGGGGAACACAATAGATCTTATAGGTCGCAGGTGTATCTGTTACCCCTAAGTTGCTCATACATACCTACATAAATACATCATACCGTGGAACTGTTTCGTTAAGATAAACAATAATTTTTGGTTTTCCGCTAAAGTAAAAGGCAAGAAACAACTCTTTGTCAAGAGAACCTGATGTTCCTACTGTTAACATCTTTAAACACTCAGAATAGTATTACTTCAGAATTTTCAGAAAACAAACATGGATGTAAATTACTTTTTCTACAATCTGCTGTATTTTTAAACAAATATAACTACGTACCTATGTACCTATTTGAAATTTGTTTGCTAGTTAAGAATGAGAAGTATGTACTTAAAACGTAAGATACGATAATTTAATTTATTAAATTGATTATATTATATTATATTAATTTTTACCGTAAATTTAGTTGTTAGATTATCTCTACAGATTTATTTTTGCAATAATATGCTGCCAATACATAAATGAAAATTAGCATAGCTAATTTAGTGTAAGTATCTTTATATTGATACATGATTTGAAAATAATATCAATAGGTATATATATATAATTAAAGCCAAGTAACTAAGTTTTAATCTGTGGCCCCAGCATCAAGTGATTTAAACTTTCTTTGGTCGTCATAAATCAAGACCTCTTTGGATAATGAACATTCCCATTATTGATTACACTCTCACAAATTTTCCCAAATATATCACATATGCTAGTCTACTTTAAAAGCTCAAAGTGATTACTTTCCTGGCATGTATTTTGACCACTGCGTGAACAGGATTTATATTATGAACCTGCATATATCCATTTAAATTGTATAATCTAACAAGTCACTTAAATATTTTTAGAGCGTATTAAAATTATTTAATTTTACGTAATATTATGTGTATGTGTTAAGTATCCTCTCTGTGGATGCTGTATTAAGAGGACAATCACGTCGGTAAAAATGTAACGAAGAACATGTCATGCAGTCAGTGGCAAACGTAGAGGAAGTGACTAGAGTTCAATGGCCCAATAGCTAGAGTAGGTATATCCCAGGTAGCATAAATATTCGCAAAAGAAATAGTACCCACTATAATTCGAAAGATTCTGAATCTAGTTCATCTCAGAATTATATTTTATAATAAAAATTTTCTTGTTAACACAGGAAGAATGTGTAAGACAAAAAGAGACGACATAATCATCATACTTAAACTTTTGACAGTACATACAATATAAAACGTCGGATGATTATCGCTTTTATTAATTAATAAGGTAGGCAGACAAAATAATTAATAAAAATACTGGTATTACACTTATATAAGAAAAAACATAATATATTACGGTAATAAGGCAATCGTATCTAAGCTTTTTTATTTGTGTATACTTTTCTTAATAAAGTAAACTGCATTCACTTTGTGTATTGATAATATTTCTTCTGGCGTTAGAACCATATTAAAGTGAAGTCCAAAAGTAACGGATAAATTCATTTTCTCCGTTAATAAGCGTGTAAATGAAAAATCCTGAAACACGTCAATTTATAAATTTAAAATGACACTTTATGGCGCTAAAAAACCACCCCCCACTTGAAACCCCTTCCCAAGGGGTGAGAGCACCCCATTTTTTTAAATGGCATGAGGGGTCATGTGATACCTCGTTTGAAAGAGCATTTAATTGCCTATTGAGCAATGTAACAATTTTTAGATTTCATTTTTTTATTTTCAAGAAAATTCGATTTACAATTTTGGAATGTGTTACTTAAAATATTGAAACGTGTCGTATTGATATACCAAGCATGCGTACTAGATTATTTTATTATTAGGAAATTTAACTTAACCACCCATTACAGTATTAAATATTGAATTTTCTTGAAAATAAAAAAACTAAATCTAAAAATTTTTACATTGCTGAATAGGCAATTAAATGCTCTTTCAGACGAGGTATCACATGACCACTCATGCCATTTAAAAAAATGGGGTGCTCTCACCCCTTGGGAAGGGGTTTAAAGTGGGGGATGGTTTTTAGCGCCATAAATTGTTATTTTAAATTTATAAATTGACGTGTTTCAGGATTTTTCTTTTACACGCTTATTGACGGAGAAAATGAATTTATCCGTTACTTTTGGACCTCACTGTATGATAAATATTACATACTAGCAGCCCGCCCCGGCTTTGCACGAGGATTAAAAAAAAATAACAAAAGCCATTTAATTTATTGGGTCAACGCTTCCCTGTAAACAATATTACATGTTGTTTTATTTTCTGGCAGTTAAATAAATTGATTTTCAGGTGCTCCGACCCGCCTTAGGCTATTTGGAAGGTTTGACCTTGAGACTTATTATTAGTAAAAGCGAAAGATGTTTTGATAGGAAATTGAAGCGGTTTAAATGGATTTGGTAGATCAGTTGGGATCATCGGTATCCTCAGCGTATGAGCTAGTTGACCAGCTGGTGGTTCAGTTATATTGGTTGCTACAACTTAATTGTCCTTTAATTTCTTTATAAGTAGCCTCGTCCCATTGCACATGCTAAATTAGTGATGTCTGTCGTGATTATGAAATAAGTTATTTTGATAAGGATTAATACCAAGATAAAAACTTTTAAAAAATTAAAAATTAGTTATAGTGACGTAACTATAACAGTTAGACATATGCTGTCGCGGCATTTTTTGTAGATATTTATATATTCTTCAAAATCGTAGTACATTATTTTATTCTATAATCAATAGTATTCTCAGCGCACGCGATGTAAGGATTTTAAGGTCATATTTGGTTACATTAATGGCATTTTAGTAAGATCCCTATTTTTTTTAAATGAAACATAGCCTATGTCACTCGGGAATAGTATAGCTTGCCAACGGTAAAAGAATTTTTGAAATCGATCCAGTAGTTTCGGAGCCTATTCATTTCAAACAAACAAAAAATCAAACCTTTCCTCTTTATAATATTTGTATAGATACACAAACTGGCATTCCCAGTGTCAAAAACAAGAACTACCATTATTGAATCTGTATAACAACACACTTAGTTTATTAGTAAAATAATAACTTTCTATTAACCCTTTAAGTTTCCTTGGTACATATATGTACCACTTGTCCTTGCGGTCGAACTACCCATCCGAACGGCGAAAATTCTCGTCCTTATTGTTAATATGATCTCTATGGAGGTTGGCTGGTAAATATATGTACCTCATTTCAAAATGACGGCTTCTGCGCGCTAAAGTTTGTTCGGCTGTCAGAAAGTGGTACCGTTACGAACCATCGATCGCCTCGTGGAAAGTGTCTGTTAATGTACTGTTTTTTATGTGATTTCTGGTGTGTAGTTGTTAGAGAATATATGCCAAAGGTAAGTGTAAGTTAGGTAATTGTTAGTATTTGTTTGTGATTATTGATTTGCTCAAGTGTAGGCCTGAATAGGAATAGAGAAAGTTACTTTTCATAAATTGAGGTTAGAATTGTGCGAATTTCATGATTTGGATATTAATTTTTTAATCGATTAAGCTGATCGTTTGCTATCCACAGCGTAATCAGAGTTGTTCAGATATATATGAGCAATCTCTGTCGAAGTTTAGTGTTCCAGTACATTTACCGGCTAAGATAATTTTTACCCCCAAAATAAAATGGTACATATACGTACCACGGAATATCTGTTGAGGTGGTTAGGAAATGTTCATTTCTGTGTTCCTCAGATATTATTATGAACTTATTTTTGAATTTCAGATGAGCCGAAAACGGTTTTATAACTTGGACAACCCCCAAGATGTAGAGCTTCTTCTCAACGAGATCGATGACGACATGGCCGTAAATTCAGATGCCAACGGAGATTCTGACGCTGAAGATGATGTTCCCTTATCTAATAGAAGATCGCAACCGATATCTCCATTTGAAAACGATGATAGCCAAGATGAAGAAGCAAATTTTACTGCCCCACTGATTGATGGGAATAATGACATGCCTGAGCCGCGACATCTAAGCGACATTGAAGATGCATCAGATTCTAGCTCTTCCAGCAGTGATTCTGAGAAGGAAGAGGTATTTTGCTGGAAAAAATCATCAACTGCTGCTACAGATTTTGCAAAGAGCAGTTTTGATCAACCATTTGGGCCCTCTAAATTCTCTCGAATTGACATCGTCAGTCCACTAAATGTGTTCAAGAACTTCGTAACTTATTTCTTTTTACATTACATCATTGATCAATCAAATCGTTATGCTGCGCAGAACAGTCAACAACTCAACTTGACTTTAGAGGAGCTGAAGGCATATGTTGGAATAATCATTATAATGGGTTTTCATAGATTACCTTCCATGAAATTGTACTGGAGTAGCGATTCTAATTTTGGCGTTCCTCGCATCCAGAATGTAATGTCCCTGAAGCGATTTTTAAAAATAACACGTTTCCTACACCTCAATGACAACACTGCAATGCCTAGAAAGGGGGAAAATGAATATGACAAGTTATATAAAGTCAGACCCATTTTGGACTTCGTAGATAAGCGGTTCAAACGTCTCTTCAATCCCTCTAGATTTTTATCGATTGATGAATCAATGGTCAAATATAAGGAGCGTAGTTCGCTGAAACAATATATGCCAATGAAACCCATAAAGCGTGGATTCAAGATATGGGTTATAGCCTGTGCAGTAACTGGTTATTGCATCGGTTTGTCCTTGTACGAGGGAGCTGAGAAAAATGCAGATAAGAATATATCCCTTGGCGAACGGGTGGTGAACAAACTGTCTGCTTCGTTCGAAGGAATGGGCTACTGTCTCTTCTTTGATAACTTTTTTTCATCAATTGTGTTGGCAAAAAGATTACTTCAAAAGAAGTTTTTCAGCTGTGCTACGATCCGACAGACTAGAAAACACTTTCCCAAAAATAAGCTGAAAACGGACAAGAGCATGAGCATTGGGGACACTGATGGAATTGCAGCTGGGGAGATTTCAATTTCTAAATGGAAAGATAGGGGTAAGAAGAGTGTGAGCATGGTCAGCACGATGCACGATCCAGTGAAAACTTGCAAGGTTCTAAGAACCCAGAAAACTGGAGCAAGAGAGGAAGTGGATTGCCCAGAGTCAATTGCAGCATATAACAAGTATATGGGAGGCGTAGATCGATTCGATCAGCTGATGTCTGTTTATAGTATTTCCTGGAAAAGCAAGCGTTGGTGGCTACGCATATTTTATTATTGTATTGATGCCTGTATTGTCAACAGTTATGTGTTGTACAAGACCACCCTTAGAGATGTAAACATTGCTGCGAAACCTATGACACATTTAAAATTTCGCACTACATTAGCAAGTGAACTAATTGCGGATTATTCCAGTAGAGTGAAACCCGGTCCACTTAGCCAGTTTGGAAAAGGCAGGAAGCGTAACAATCCTGACGGAAGAGCTACCATTCCAAATGCAATGAGGCTGAATAACGTGGGAAAACATATTCCGGTAAAAGGATCGAGGCGGAGGTGTGCTTATTGCAGCACGAGTAAAGAACAGAAGAGATCCAATCTAATATGCCAGGAATGTAAAGTTGCATTATGCCTACCCTGTTTTGAATCTTTCCACAAGGGCAACTAGGAAGTGATTTTCTAAACTTAGTATTTGTTCAGTGCTATGAAAGTAACGTTTTTTGTGCAATTTATTTTTAGTTTTAGTTCGAAGATGGAATTTTTTCCTGTTCACCTGTGAACAAGAAGTGATTTCCTAAATCTAGTATTCGTTCAGTGCAATGAATGTAACGTTTTTTGTGCAATTTGTCTTAAGTTTCAGTTTGAAGAAGGATTTTTTTCCTGTTCACCTGTTTGCCTAAGATAATAATTTTTGCTACTTTTTGTTTTGACTAAATTCATTTTTCAGTTTTTTTGTTATAAAAGTCAAGTGAAAAATAAAATTACTTACTGACAAGTATTATAAACTGTTTACTATGAAGAAAAAGCCTATTATTGAAAAGTGGTACATATTTGGACCATTAAAAATTATGTAATTTTTTCGGGCAAGACACTCGGTGGTACATATATGTACCATGCATTTTCAAAAAAACTAAGTGAAAATCTTGACAAAAAATGACATGTATTCCTTCACGTTATTCACCTGAAGGCGTGTTAACGAAAAAAAATGGAATTTAAAGGGTCCCTGAGTTCTGCTCCTTAAAGGGTTAAACTTCTTCAACAGCATATTGCATTCTAGTTTATTTTTATCCGATTTATATAAAATAGACATATTTATTATGTTTAACAACATCATAACTACTGATGTTTTTTTGTTGTACAGTTAGTCAAAAAAGTGTCCGTACATTATTGTTTTTTTTTAAATTATTTCCATAAATTTTGTATATTAATTTTTCGTTGCAGTCTTCTATAGTTTATTAGAGTTAGCAAATCATTGAAATAATTATTAATAAACGAAAACGGTTAGTAACACAGGATTTAAAAAATTCGCTTTAAATAAACTTATTTGTGTATAAGATTACGTAAAAAAAGTATCTGTACATTCAATACAATTAGCGCTGACATGAAACATTTTCTTAGGATCTCATGAAGTATGCATGTGTCATCTAGAGGCTTCATCGACGCAATCAAATAAGCTCTTTATTAACACTTAAAAGCATCCATCTAAATTACGTAAAAATGATTGCAAAAAATCGGGAAATTGATTATCCGGTTCGACAATCTTCAGATATTAACCCTATAGAGCACTTAAAGCAGGAATTAAATCGCCGCACACGGAAATATGTTTTAAGCAAAGAAGCTCTTAAAACTAAAATTATCGAAAAAATGGAAAAATTCCAATGGAAGTGACAAGAAAGTTGGTCTACATGTCGAATCGACTAGAACGGTAATTAAGGCTAATGGTCAATCTACAAAATATTAGATTTAGGAAAAAGTTTGAATGTAGATGTTTTGGTGTTACTACACGAAGACTTTTTGGAACGTAGTTCCCTTTCGCGCGTTACGAACAGTTACGCTGACACTAGGAGCTAGCCTAAAAAAATTCATACCAAAATTTGTCACGACACTATGCACCGACAAACGCATGTTTCTCTCTCTCACAGACCAAAAAATAAATAACTCTCACTCTCTCTCATAGATAGATATAATACAATGCATAGAAAAGTGTGACGTCAGCTATGGGAGGAGCTTACAAATCTTTCTATTTCTAAACAAAACACAAAACTACAAACAATAGTTATTTGTGACACAAGGACGGAAAATGACATTTTGCAAGAGCGAGTAAAGTTGTGTAGCCGAGGTGCGTAGCACCGAGGCGAAACAATACGAGCACTTGCAAAATATTTTCCGGACGTGTAACACACACTATTTTTTGGTTCGACTAATTTTTAATATTTTCAAAAGTTCTGTTTATGTTCAAGACTTGACTGCTTGTGCTAACTGAACTAAGACCACTGACTAGAAGATAGCCGACAAAATGTCAGCTGGTAATTAATTTTTATACATACAAATACTGTGCTAATAACATAGACAAATTAATTAATTAATTCTATTATCTCTGGCTAATAAGCAGCACAGAGAAAATTGTTATATTGAAAATATTAAAATCAATATCTAATAATTTTATATAAAAATAGCAGAGACAATGAACTATATCCATAATCGAATGATAAGTAGTTGTAAATTGACATAAATGTCAAATTTTATAATACAAGTTGTGAGAGAAATTAAATGTAAATTAGAACCCTGCTTACATTTAGAAAAAGTTATAGGTAAGTTTAGTATATTGTACGTTGTTTTTAATTAAATTTAATTAAAAGTTATATTTATTATGTATTTTTGGTGACTTAAAATTTAAACTCATAGCGCCATCTCTTTAGATAATCTAAAAGCTACTTTGCCGGCCTAGGCCGGAAAATGCCATTTTCCGGACGATTTTGAAGTAATTAATGGTATTGTTTCTGGACGGAGGACCAAAAAACATATTTGTATTGAAAATGCCATAAAAGATTTTTCTATTACTTGTAGTGGTTTCTAATCAAAAATCTTAACGTTTTCCGGACACTTTTCATACGACCTATTGTATCCAATTTGTGATAGTGAATAAACATTGAAAGTTAGTGTAAGTGTTTAAATTTTATATGCATTTTAGTGGAATTGAGGTTATGTTTTGTTTCAAAGTTTATAAATTTTATTATGGTAATCTTGTAAATAATTATGTATTCTTTAACTATTAAATAGTATTCTGTTGCAGTAAAAATGGTGATGTGTTTCGTCCCCAATTGCAAACATTATAGCGAGCAGAAAAACTGCAATTTTTTTACTTTTTTTTTTCTATTTTGCTTTGAACAGTGTAGTAGTGTCGCGACTTTGTTAATACAGGTTTTTTGTAGATAATAAATGTTAAAATAATAGAAAATAAAAACAATAATGTATCCTGACAATGTTTCTGCACAAAGTTCCGGATATTGTTGATAGAGTTAGGTAAGTAGAGATTTTATACAGACGATAATAAATGCTTATGTATATACAAACTCTCTGTTGTGTTTACAAATTACAATTCCTTCACTAATTAATCGAAAGGAACTTCGTTTCATCCGGGTGTCCTTTGACACGTCTCACTTTTTTTTTATGTAATTTTAGGCTAGTTTTGCTAAATCATGTGATAGTTTAAAAATCAAATTATTTAAAATATTACAAATTTATATTTATTTCTATTTCTATTACATTTAAAAAAAAACGAGTGTGGCAGTCAGTAGGACTGCCGGCAGAAGTTATACATCTATGCACGCGCCCGGATTCATAAATTTGTATGCAAATGATTTAGCAAAATCATTAGATGATATTCGTGTTCAGCGACCCCAAAAACCTCTTAGTACCGAGTGCACACTCTTTTTGTATCAAATTTGCATAAAATTCCTGGAGACGAGGTCCGTCTTAAGCACCAGGTGTTTCGAAGACCATCGCCATTATTATAATCGTATTTAGCGACTCAAAGACCCGCCGAGTACCAAGTGTGCACTGATTTCGTACAGAATTTACATACAACCACAGGAGAAGAGGTAAACACCCCGGGCACCAAGTGCCGCGGAGACTTTCGGCATCATGATATACGTGTTCAGCGACTCCAAAAACTCCGAGTATATAAATTGAACCCATTTTCAGCAATACTTACCGAGTTGTAAGTTTTTTCTCTATTGTCTGTTCGAAATGTACTTTTCGAATGCAGAAATGCAATTTCCCATTTTTACATTATATAAAATAGCGACAAATTTCCTGATACTCTAACAAATCCAGTGCAAAAAAAGCATTCCGATTCATCTTACGTTACAAAATTCGGAGGTTTTAGTGGACTTATAGTGGACTTATAGTTATGACTAATAACATGTGATAAATATTTTATCTTTGTTTTTACCGACCAATATACCTTAAATGTGTCTGTCTCTCTCTTACTCACACCATTACATATGTAATGATTTTTCCCATTTAACTGTACACAAATCTTTTCCACCGAGTGCAAGAATAGAAGTATAACTTCAAAAATAATTAAATTTAGAAACATAGAATTAATTTATTTGAAAACTACGGAGACTTTTTTTTGCTGATCAAAAAAGATTATCGTTTCATTAAAAAATATAAAATTCTAGTGACTTGTGAGCATTATTTTCAGACCCATTAAACAACCAATTACCATAACTGATCGAAAACTACACTAATCTATTATCTATGACAGAAATGTTGTGTTCCTTATATGCTTAATATGTATATGTTTAATAAAAAATAAAATCTTTAAGTTAGCAAAACAGCAAATAGTTTTTAGTTATTTTTATTAATATTAAATGTCGTTACAATAAATATTTTTTGTAATACAGATTTTTAAAATTTATAATTTTATTTATATTGTTTTAAAATAGTTAATAAATTTAATCAAATGTTGTTATTCACAGAATCTCTTTGTATCAGTTTTTAGTCTGTAGACTGCTTTTTTAGCTAAATGCGTATAAAAGAATTCAAATGATTTTCTTCTAAGGAGGCCGAAAAATATTTTATACGCTTAAATAATTAGCAAATGTCGTTCAATAAACTTAAACTTCTGAGTAGCAGTGGAAATGACTACTTCTCAAAAGTTAAATAATTATATCAGAAAACGAGTTAATTAAAAAACAATGGAGTGACGACTGAAGTAACGTACATAAGTTTTGGTCAGACTTCGTGCTTCATTTTCTTGGTATTCCTCGCTAGTCGTTAAGTAAAGAAAAGTGAGGACTGAAGAATACCGCAGACATCGTCGAGCTGTACACTACACGGTATCGTGAGAACCAACTTACTTAAATTAACGTTTTATAAACAGCGCTTTTAAAGGTAGTTTTGAAATAATGTGAAGTGACTTAGCTAATATTTTAACTCAGAACGGGTGACATGGAGACTTTTAACTGTGTTCCTAACGTTCCCAAATCTAAACTTAGACCGAATTTAACTTTAACTGGAAACTTTTATCAAAATGTGCCAAGAAATATGCGACCGATTGGGGTAAGCAATATTATTTGGTGTAAAATTTATTTATAATTTTTAAATATATACTTACTCGTATATTATATTATTAAAAATAACTTTTTACCAGAAATAGTTTTGAATCCCTTGATATTATTTCTTTAATTCACATATATTTAGGAAGTATATAAGTAGGGTTGTTATTTGTATTAATTAATTAGGTAAAAAAATATGTAAGTACGTAAGATTTATTTTAAATTTGTGCGCAGAGTGGAGTTGCCAAATAATCTACATGTCTTTGACCTACAGATTTGTCAGCTTCAGTGAATATTACGTATATTTAATCTATTATACGTGTATGTGAGAATTCTAAATTAAAATATATTAAATATTACATAAAAAATATATAATTTAAGTTTTTAAGCAATTGTCTACTTGTTATTGTTAAATCATATCTAATTATTGTTATTATTTATTGCATTCTTTGGTTAACAAATAATTATCATTATTGGATCCAAGCCACAAAAATGATATTATAAAAATATATATTCATCGGAAATATTAAAGTAATAAAACTTACTTGATGAAATTATCGCCATCATTGAAAAATCATAGATTAAGAAAAGTATGTAATAAACCGGATTTCAAAAATTTAATATAGGTGCATACAGGGTCGTTTCCTGAAACATAGTAAAACTATCGATGTTTGTGATAAAGACAAGATAATTCAATACAACTTCCATTTTCAAACTAGTCAAGTTAACTAGAAGTTGACAGTTATCAGTTGTCATCAAGTTAGATTGCAATTTTATTTATTGCACTTTGAACTTACTAGTGAGAACCAAAAATATTTTAAACAAGACTTATAATTACAGAACACGCCATCAAAAATTACAAAACCTGATCACATCTTGACAATTTTTCTTTATTTCACACAAAAAATATTTACACTTCCATAATTAATAAAGTAGAGAGATTTGAATGGAAGTAAAATAGATTGACGTTGATATGCAAAGTCAAGAAATCAATAGATTTTCGACGCACTCTGTATCTTATACTTGGAGTACAGGGTACATCAAGATCAAAAATCGTGATAAATTATAATATAAAAAACTGATTAAATGTTTAGAAATCCAACTTTAACATTATTTAAAGGGCTTGTTAGCTAGAATACGATAAGAAAATACAATAGAGGAATATGTAATGAAAATAATTATAAGTAACTAAATAATAATTAAGAGGGTTGTCTTTTTAGTTTTCCATATAGTCATAAAGACAAAAAATATATAGACTTAAAGTACTTCATTGCCTTTCAAAATAGGTCCCACCAAAATCGATATACTTCTGCAGTCCTCAGTTGACACCAGCAAAATCGTTTTTTTAAAGGAATCACTGCCCTCGCATTGAATTCTTGATCTTTGGGAAAGTGAAAAGTCGTTGGGACTTAGGTAGGAACAATTTGATGTTTTGAAGCTCAAAAAACTCGATTGTCTTCTGCACAGTGTGACCAATTGCATTGTCCTGATGTAGGATGATTCGCCTTTGTGTGTTGCTTTGTCGGAGTTTACAAACCTTTTAAACCAATTAGAAGTAACCTTTCTTTGATCTTCCAAAGCAATTGTTGCCACAAGGCCTGATTTTAACACAAAAGTTACGACCTGTCTTTGACACATTTCGAGAACGCATCACTTTTTTATTTTTCCTCATCGTGAAATACCAACTCAGCGGATTGGCGTTTATTTTCCGAATCGTAGGAGTAAATTAAAGATTTCATCGCCACTAACAATACTATAAACGTTTTTTGAGTTGCCTTTGTTGAACCATTTAATGGTTTTCGACACCAATTGACTCGAATCGCTTTTTGCTCTTGTGTGAACAAATGAAGGATCCAACGGGAAACCAAGTTCGTAACACCCTATTCTTCACTTAGCATCATTTGGATTGAGGACTTTGAAATGTCCAAAAGTACCTCTATCGCCCGATATGTTACAAGGCGGTCATCCTTAATTAGCTGACAAACCGCAAAAATGTAGTACTGTGTGACTGCTCTTTTGGGTGGACCTAGCCTGAATTCGTCGCTTGATGATTAACTATCTCTATTATATGCTCAAATTTTACATTTTATTTTCTTTATTTTATAAATTAGATAAAATAAAATCTATCCTCCAAAATTTACTATCGATTTTCCTATCAACTGTAAGCCATTGTAAACAAATGAATACATTTGCAATAATCAATTTAAAATTATGAGAACTTTTCCTTCAATTAGTACAGAGTTCACTCTTGTCAGTTCTGAAGTGTTATTTCATCTCATCTTTATGCATCTTCACTCTCTTCCGGTATTTATTAAAAAATTAAACAGGTTGCTCTGAGTATGTATTTATTAATGTTGTTTATAACTCTCTCAATATCCAACTTGCATTAAATAAATATAGTATAGTATTATAAAATTACTCCGAACTTTTTGTGTAATTATAATTTATACAGGGTAAAAAAAAATTATATGTAATGAATATAAGTATTTTTTAAAATCAACAAGAATTTTAATACCAATTAAACACATTTGGTTTTTAAAATAGTAAAGATGATGAAATATTTTATTGGTCATCATCTATTGTCGATAAAAAAATTATTGTTGTGTAAGAAAATACGTTGCTTAGAAATATTTTTAAATTAAATTTTTGGGAATTATTTGAATTAAAATTAAACATTATAAAGCAACTGATGATGGTTTTTTATTGATTTGTAAAGTACAAAACCTGTATTATATCAAACATAGGCGTCAGTGTCGATAGAAAAATATAAATATGTAATATTAAAATTCGAAATCTTTAAAGAAATTTATAATATAGACTTAATTCATTCGATATTCTGAAATGCAAGTTTACAAAATGATATTGTTTATGTTGTTTTTCAACTTCGCTCTGTACTTCCAAGCAGAATGTGATCTATATCATTCATAATGTTTTTATTCTAGTTTACATATAAATTTAAGTTTTTGTTGCACTAACCTGTATTTCAACTACTTTAATACATGTTAACTGTACCTACATTAATTTTAATTTTCCCAACATAAGGATGTCCTGTTTATCCATTCGAATCTAGTTCTCCTTTAAGTGTTTTATTACTTATTAACTATATGCAAGATGTTAAGTATTATTGTATTGGTTTCATCAAATAATATATAAGATATATTAATGATTAATTGAACAAAAATAAACGAAGTGGTAGGTATATAGATACGAACTATGATTAAATTTTGAGTATTAGTTTCATTTTTTTAATTCGGTCTCTTAGTATGCTACATTGACAATAAGTGAAATTTGAGCCCAGAGAACAACTATGTTTTTGGAATTTTGGAAAAACGGTTGTGAAAATTGTTTAAAATGCCCAGAACTCGAAAAATTGCAAATTTAGCGAGTTTAAAAGGAGAATAATATTTAAAATACGAGAGGCTGTATTTTTGTTAGGAAATTATATATACTTAAAGTAAATTAAAGTGATACGATGTAAATGGTCTTTTAATGTTAAGCAGACAACATGGTAAAAAAACAATCTGAATTTAGATTTTATGAACATAAAATATACTTTCGAGTACATACATTGCTAATTTTCAATAAGAGTAGAAAATCTTTTTAATTTAATCAAAATCGTTTGAAACGCAACTTAAATTGTAGGCAAGTGTCTTGTTAAGAAGTAAAAACCTGTTATTTAGTTAAACTTACTGTGAATGAATGAATTATTATACAAGTTATAAATACCTAAAATGTTTTTTTGTATTAAACGACCTGTTCTCTATCAAACATTTTATACTTAACCATATAAAGTACCTACATACTCGTATGCTTTTTTGAGTTTCTTTTGAAGAGGGGTAGATATATCTAAACGATTCTTTTCTGTTAATTTGGGATCATACCTAACATTTTATTATTAAAATGTTTAATGACTTGTTCTTAAGTTCAGTTAACATTATGAAAACTCCACCAGGACACCATTCATTCACCCATTCGGACAATATGATTTTATTTAAAACATCTTCATTCAAGTTACTTAACTTCTCCATGATATAATATCGAGTTTGCTCACTGGCTGTACCGTTAGCTCGGATATGACCGACAACGTAAATTTCAATCTCTTTGGAATTTCTGTTTTTATTTTAGTCCACTGAAATGTTACATTTTGTAGGCCTAACCTTGCGTTTTTTATAGGGCGCAATTTTATTTTTTAGAAGTATAGAGGAGTCAGTGTAAAGCTAAAACCAAGTTTATGGGGTCGCCACCCTTGCCCCACGGCCGCCATCTTGAAAATAGGGGTTGAAATGGTTTTTACGTGTATCTCTTAAACTATTTATCTGATAAAAAAAATTTATTAACATTTTTTGTACCAAATGAGATTCTCTACAACTTTGCTCCAGTAAGTTTTTGTGGTAGAACTATAAATAAAAAAGTTATAAGCGAAAATGTTCAGAAATTCGAGAAAAAAAATTATATTTTTCGATATAACTTTGTTTTTTTATCATTTTACGAAAAAATGATATCAGACCATTTTTTGCAGATCGTTTTTTGAGGAATAACTTTTATAAGCAACATTTTTTCATTAAATCAATAGCTAAGGTTTTACAGCGCTCCGAAGTATCCTTAAATATACATATATTATATTATACTAATATATGTATACTAATAATGTGTCATCAGTTTTTTTTATTTTGTTATTATATTTTTTTTAATTATTAATTTTGCAATATTATTACTAATTAATTATTGACTCTTTTCCACACCACCCACGAGGTAGAGTCTAGAGTCGCGTTTTTTTACGTGGTATCCCCAATAGGCATAATCCACGGTGATTTTCTAAATTAGAACTACTCTGTCCTCAGTCTTTTCGATGGACCAGGCTGCGGCTCAGCATCTGATTGGCTTTCTAAATTAAATATAAGTTGGAGAACTGGAGAAGGAAGGGGTGTTAATGTCGGCGGTTCATCATCAAAGTCATTTTTATTTATTAAATCTGAGAGCTCCATTACGTTGCTGCATGTCTCTCCAGAACAATGAAAGCTTACTACAGAACATTTCAGCCCAGCTTTTCGAAATCCACACATCGCTCCACAAGATCAATTTTAGAATCTCAGGGGGTGCTGGAGGTTTAGAGCTCTGCACTGGGATCAATATTTTTCCCAGTCTTTAGGATCATTATAATTACCAAGCTACGACTGGACTTGATGGTAGACTCGAAACGTATGAAAGCGAGCTGTGTCTTGTGTTGGAGGAAGTGAAGATAAGTTAAATGTACTTTTTGTCACTGTCTTGGCGAATTGTTTGTATCTTAGGCTGTCAAGAGAATTATCGTCTTTTTTACCACCGTATAAAGAGATAAAAAAACGTTCACCAATTACAGTAAGCAAAGCAGGGTCAACTCTCTTGTTGAGAAACAAAGCCAAATAACTTGAATATACCCACAAATGTAACAATTTATTTGAAATAATTCTTAAGTATATAAAGTGCAAAATATAGATAAGGACGCCTAAGCTTGAAGGTATACAGAGCGTGTAAAATACCGTAAAAATGAATACGCTTTAACCGCCTTAATATTTAAAATTTTTATTCATCACATCACACAGGCAGTGATATAACGGAATATGATGAACGCGTACTATTTTTGAACTGTTAGATGATAACTAGTTTATTTCATCTTCCAGTACCAAAAAGTATAATATTTTTTTTATAAAAATATATTACAAGCGGAATGGAATACCATTATTGCCAATCCTGAATTTTTATACAGTTTTTAAGTAAAAATACAACTTTGAAC
Source organism: Altica lythri (assembly GCA_964028335.1). Taxonomy (NCBI): domain Eukaryota; kingdom Metazoa; phylum Arthropoda; class Insecta; order Coleoptera; family Chrysomelidae; genus Altica; species Altica lythri. The sequence goes on along the minus strand of OZ034800.1, from coordinate 76,250,752 downwards.
GTTAGATTACAAAAAATTACTTTTATATATTTTTGTTCATTTTCATAGTTTCGGAGAGTAAATGCTACATTCTTTAAAACTGAATATCATTTAATATAATTTATTTCGGATAATTTTGCTTTGCTATCGGACACGCTCTAATTTCTTTTGTACCTTAAAGTTAACTCTAACGATTTAACTACAAACTTCAGTTATTTATACCAGTAAAATATATCTTGCGGTTTGTATAAAACCTCAAAATCAAATTTTCTAGTTATTATATTTGTTGTTTGGTATTACAACTTACAACACAACATGGGAAGTTATTAACGGTTATACTGCTAGAAACATTGGAACTTTTAGAAATTAATGTTTTGTTAACAATAAATGTAATGATGCATGTTTACCTAATTGAATTTCTAATAGTAAACTTAAAACAAATGACCCACGACATAGACTGGTACAGATTTCCTTTTGGATAAACAAAAAGACAGGCAATCTCTATCATACCTATCAAACCTATATAAACTTGATGTATTAGTCCTATATTTTAAATTGAAAAAATATCCGAAAACTACCAACGACAAATGATATACAAGAAATGATGGGATCGAGATGTATTGAGTTGCAGTTCAGCAACTCAGGTTGTTTGAATAGAAATCGCGTGAGGAAGAAAAATGGAAAAGAACTCCTAAACAAAAGTATCTATACGATTTTATCTGTCAGTTTGTAATTTTGTCGATAAAGCTGGAGAAACTCGGAAAACCAGTCTCAATTTTTTGAGAGAATAAGTTAATTGTCGACTGTATCACTCACAAATGAACCTTCATAATAATGGTGTAAGTGTTATTAACATTTATTTATAACAAATAACAAAAGTGTGTTCTTATTAACTTATTGCTACTTCAATACAGTAATTTGGTAACTTGGAGTATTAGATTAGAACATTTTTCAGTTCTCTTGAGGAGGTGATTCTTGAAAATCCGAAACTGAATTGAATCGTATTTGTGGATTGGATTAAACATTATTGACAAAAAAAAGGGTGTGGCAGTCAGTGGGACTGCCGGCAGAAGTTATACTTCTATGCACTGTTAACTAATAAAACTTAATAACTACAAACACAGGCAAATAGAAATATTTTTTTTTTAAATTAACTGTATTCAATTAAATTATTAAATAAATACTTAGAAAAATAAGACCAGTTGATGTGTGTCCTTACTTCAAACACGAAAACTAAACAGTAAAACGATCAATGTACAAAAAAAGTGTTTGCAAAACCCCATAGTGCAAAATATAATGCAACCATGTGACGGTAGTATGGACTACAATACAATATTCATTACTGAATATATTAATATTATTAATATAAAATAATAAACTTTATATGTTTACTTACGTGACAGAATTATAAAATAATCTGTCAAACACAATGTAATACGTCACTATGATATTCCAAAACATTAGCTCAGATTGTTTTTTGTATATCTATCTCTTTTCAATGTACTGATACCTTATATATGTTTCTGTCTCTCTCTTACTCACACCATTACATATGTAATGATTTTTCCCATTTAACCCTACACAAATCAAGTCCATGATAAGAAGTATAACTTCAATAAAGCTAAATAATTTATTTATTAAAACTTGTCACTCACAACTTATATGTTTCTGTTAGCAAAAAGGTTAGAAATCCATGGTGCCATTATTGGAAGCAATCCAAAACTTTTTAAGTTAGTGCAGGATGATAAAACTGATAAAATTCTTTAGAGATATCCAATGAATAGTCTCTAATTCGTAGTGGTTTTAAATAATACTATTTGAGAACCCAAGCTCTTAACCACTATACAAACAATGCACATACCATTCAAATCAGCAAATTCAAATCTGGTGAATTCACCGTACCTAGTATAAAAAAGTATCTGTAATGTTTGAAAGTGAATTCTTTTTTGTTACTAAAAAGCCCTGATTATACACACTCCACCAAATGCCTATTAACTTTCTTTTTAACAAAAAGTTTTTGTTGTTTCGAAAAAGATCTGATTATATTGTGCTCTTCTTAATATTTACCCAACTGTTACAGTGATATGATAAATAGTAATCTGTATATATGTTTATTTGTGAAAATGTGTGTTATCTAATTAAATCTCCTTATTGCAATTTTTAACAGCTTTACTCAAATTTGGGATAGTTATTGTAATTTTGGGATATAGTTTTGTTTTTATGTCATTGGTAATTGATTTAATATAGTTTTTGTTTAAAAATATTATAGTCACTGACAAAGCTAACACTGAAAGCTTCGCTTCAATAATAAATAAATGTTCGATTTCAATTAGTTACTATATGCACACAAAAAACTCGCACACTAACAAGTGGTTATCACTTTATGTTTTAAAGTTAAAAGTTTAAATTTAAAAATTTTAATATTATCCATAGACTCTAACTATAAAAACCGATTATTTAAGTTAACTGTTAGAATGTAATGCTCGTAGTTAGTGCTATGCATAAATCGACCCTAAGACTGCAAATAAAATGACAATAGCAGGAACAGCTATTCGTGACTATTTAAAACCATTTATATACATAAGCGACATTTTTTTATTTATTTTTTCACTTATTCTGTCCCACGATGTATTCTTCTATTCAAATATTTTTCAGACACCAGTCACGACATTTTGCACTTGGAGTCGTAAATCATATGTTAGACAAAAGAAATACCCAGATTGGTCTTTGTCTGACGTCCACAGGAAGACTTTAAACAATAATAAAATTTATGTAAATCAACTCGTATCCTTGCACCGGAAAATTGTGTCTTTTCCATCTGTTTAGGCTCTTATTGTTAGCTAGCATGCAGAAGTTGTTACTTTAGAATCTTTCAAATCACTGTAACACACATGTTATATTATTATTTGAATTTAAACTAAAGTTACAAACATAATGTGTACAAATAAGTACAAACGTAAACGTTTATTTAAAATTTTTAATTATAAATGAAAAAAAAATTATATACATTTAAGCAAAGAAAAATTTAAAAAAATTACATATTACAGAGAAGCTTGTTTCAGCCATGTTTTACTGCTTTGTCTATATAATTTAATTCAATTATTTATTCTTTTTAAAATGACATATTAGCAAATATGTTTCTTCTCGAACAAAGAGGATAAGATTAAAAAAAGTTAATGAAGTGTACTTTAGATGAATGATCGACCTTGCAAGGTCTTTAACCCCCGTCCAAGTGTATGCTATTGAAACCGTTCATACCTACTACTTTTCAACTTATGGGATGGAATGGTTAATGGTTTGCAATTTCTCGTAAATGTTATAATCGAAACAAGTATTTTTTTCCTCTATTAAATTCCTACTTCATAAAAAACGTTGTCAATACCAGTATACTTACAGTACTTACTTTTTGTAATAATATTTCATAAACATAAAATTCTATACAGTTATTTTACATAAAAATAAATCACTAATACATACCTACATTGTCACTGCTGTTTTAGGTATTAAAAAATACCACTTTTAAAAGCTGCACGTTTATATGGTAAAGAGAACGGCATGGCATAAAAACGTCTAATTAAGTTCATTTTCAGTTGTCTTCGTGGTAACGAAATATTAATATGTTGTATTTTTAATATATGCCCAAATTTTCTTATAGCCAATTGGCCAGTTCTTTTCTGTGTCGATCTATTAATAAATATTAATTTATAAGTATTTTTGGAGTATATTATTGCCGTTATCACTTTTGCGTGAATAATTCAGTGGGTTATTATTTATTATTGCGATTTCTAACAAGCAGAGTTGACTGATACGCAAGATGCAATCAAAGTAACCTGTCACTTTAAGCATGTTTAACAGATTTGAGGCTTATTCACTTTCCAAACTATTTTATAAATAATGGATTTATGATCGCTGCGTAATCAAGAGTACTAAAAAACTAACCAAAAGATATATTTTTCCGAATATTATTGAGATAATTAAATGTAAATATTGGTCACGCAAATGGTCGATAAATAAGACACAACAGAAATGGCACATCTTCACATTACAGCGTGACAACATGGTAGTGGATGGTCATATGTAATAATATTGACAATTACCGTTTTAAATGGGGCAGTCAGATTTGCTTAAATAAGCGTTTCTTTCTCAGCCAAAACACTATATCGTCTTTATCATTAAATATATTAACCACAAAGCAATGCAGAACACCATTAGGTTCCACATGTACAATTTTAATATTTCTTTTTTAATAATATTTTGTAGAAATTAACTTTTTTAAGAACGAATAAAACTAGATTCGAGTAAAAAAAATTAAAATACTACATTTATCATAACACAATGAACGATAAGACATTATTAGCAAGCGACTTCATTACGCTGGTTGGCATAACGATCTCCCAGGACTTACTCTGAAACGAATATATTGTATACATAGCAACTGAAGCAGGAAAGAAGTTAGGCTTTCTTTTTAGAGCGAGGAAATATTTCTTTCCATCTAACTTAGCTACTCTTTAGAAAGCCCAAATATGACCTAATTTTAAATACTGTTCGCATGTATGGAGATTGACGGCTCCGTCAACGCTCAGAGTTCTTGATGCAATACAAAGAAGAGCAGTTCGACTAATAAACTACAACAGTATCACCAAAAACCTAGCCCCATTGTCCCAACGAAGAGCAGAGTCGGATCTTTCCTTATTTTACCGATACTTAAACAGATTTTCCTCAGAAGAACTCCACTCTATAATGCCTTCATTTGCCAGACCAGCCAGAGCAACGCGAAGTGCCAACTCCATACACCCTTATACTATGTTCAGTGCCTGACATCGAGAACGGATCGATTCGATCGTTCCTTCATTCCCAGGGTCTCCAAATTGTGGAACTCCTTACCTTCCCACGTTTTCCACACTCGTCCTAACGTGCAGTCCTATAATCCCAAATTAATAAATTGTTTCTTCTGTCCCAATAGATGTTCTCGGTACATTTGTATTTAGGTCTATATCTACGAGGACATCCTTAAAAAAAAACTTCAAAAAGGCATGGCATTTAGAAATACATACCGTAGAAAATATGTACCTTTTTAATATTCCTACAACCTTAAAACTTGGACTTGACGTACTTTTTAATTGATTCTTTCAATTATTACCATAATATTGATTTACATTTATTTTCTTGTTTACCTTTAATGAAAGTAATAAACATGTCTTTGATCTCTATCTGTACGGTTTATGTACATAAAATTTGTTCGTCTAAGTACAAATAATCTGTACAGAATAAAAAAATTAATTAAGTTTTATATATCAGAACAGAGACAGCTTTGTCCCTGAAAATGCTAGCCATTAAACACAAAATAACTGAATTAATTTTGTCTGATCAATTAATATTTCTGAACATTACAATATATTAATTAATTGAAACGATTTATAATTGGTTTTCGTTCATCATAAATCTCGTTTTCCTGCATTGTCAGTTTAAAGTATAATTTAAAGACCACCCGTAAAACCATACAGAGAATTAGCAATAATTGTTAGCAACGTTTTTAAAATTCTTAAACTCAAATATTTAAGTACTCTTATTTATTTAGTAATACCATTGTTGAATCGACAAATATTTGCCCTCTGTCGAATTATTTGGTCGTACATCAGTTAACGAGCCGGTCTACCATAAAAAATCTTAGGCTTTCAAAAGATTTACATTGTCAGTCTTTTTGTTTTTAAATTCTCAGTAGTCAGAGAAAGACATTCACATTTATGAGAAAAAAATGATAGGAATATGTAATAAGTTAGCGTAATTAATACATAAACTAGGATATTAACCCTATTATTATTATTGACTGTAACAATAAGTTTCCTACGACTGCTATGAAATATATTTAAAAGCATATGAGTAGTTTTAACAGAAAATACAGATTACGCAAGATTCAAAAAGCATAAAAAGGTTTATCGCACTTTTCTGTATGCTTCTAATACAACACATTTTAGCTGTGTAAAAAATTATACATTAATTAGCGTAATATAAGAGCTCGAGGAAGCAATACTCATTACTTAAATTTGATACTACTTTGAAATATATTTTTCTCCTTATGAAAACTTAATATTAGTAATTTAAAATGTATAAAACAAAATGCTTTTCCTCGTCTGATTACGCAATTTTTTAAGAATTAAGATTTTAAAAAAATATATAACTATTTTTGGAACGAAGTTCCCTTTCGCGCGTTATGAACAGTTACGACTGACGCTAGGAGCTAGCCAAAAAAAATTCATACCAAAAGTTGTCACGACACTATGACACGACACACGCTTGTTTCTCTCTCTCACAGACCAACAAATAAATAACTCTTTCTCCCTCTCTCTCATAGATAGATATATTACAATTAAAAAGACACTATTTTAAATTAAAAGAAAATGTACATTAAAAAGAAAATACTATAGAAAAAATAATAATTAACTATAATAGTATTACATTTTATTTCATCCTGTTTTTATAAATTAATAAATTCATAAACATTTTAAAAATAGTTCGTAACTTGACTATTTAGGTACCTACGTCAAATTACCTTAACTGTCAGTTACTGTCAAATATTTTAATTTTAAAATTTTGTATTGAATTGTTAATTCCTGTTTTAAATTATAAAAAGTAATTCTAAAAAGATGTGTTATCTATAGCTCTGGTATTGTATAAATGGACACTTTTGTTAAAAGAAACGAACTGTTAGGTAAGTAGAGATTTTATACAGACAATAATAAATGCTTATGTATGTATAAACACTCTGTTGTGTTTACAAATTACTAATTCCTTCACTAATTAATCGAAAGGAACTTCGTTCCATCCGGGTGACCCTTGACACCTCACACTTTTTTAAATATTCGATATTTCGTCCATGAGTGCAAACTCTAGTAATCCACCGTCACACCAGACATAAAAAAATATAATGTTTTTTTTTTACTTCTTAAATACACCCTTTATTGTTAATAAAAATGTATTACCTACTATAAATACTATGATATGTGTTTGCCACACGGTTTTTTACTAAGTGGCAAACAAAAAAACAAAATTGTGTAGTTAATTCTAATGTATTTTCTGAAAATACTAGATATAGTCTCAAAAGCATAGCTTTCTCCTATTTACGTTTTATTTTTTCTGGATAATGTCTGACATAGGCACCAGTCATACTGCAGCTTAGTTGGGCGTATTGTTATTTCTTCCATTTATAAAGGTCTAGGGAATAAGTGCCATATGCTTGAGCAATCACTCTGTAGTCTTCAAAAATTTACTGTCGTCTTCAAAACGTATCGGGTCCCCTGACTCCCCTGCCTCATATCTGCAGCTATAGGGCCATTAAACAACCCACTAAGTTTCAGCCCTATCCGTAAACCAGGTGTAACCTTGAAGATTGTGTTGAGTGCATTTACGTCTGACTAATATATTGAGGTGTGTTTTCTAAGCGACACAAAAATGTTTGAATTTTCATTACTACTGTAAATTTTTGCTTCTGAATCCATTTAATTTTTAACCTTATCTTTAAACCAAGAGTAACCTTGTACTTTGGGTTGAGTGCTTACATTGTACCATTCCTCGAGTCAATGTACATTTACTTGGAATGGTATTTTGAGTAGGTATATTAAAAACAAGTTCGCTAATTTCATCTACAAGATGTCTTTTCCAAATTCTGCATTAGTTTCTGGTGTCGTCATCTAACAACATTAGATTAACCTGCACGTGCTGATTTTTATTGCTGTGGCCATAAGATTTCATGAATTATCCCACATAGGATATATATATGGATTATTATCAGTGGTGTAGGAAACTTTTAAATTTACTAAAACGTCCTTTAAGTAAAACTCCAATCATGTACTTATTTAAGTTTTCTGAGTATCTATTAATACAAAGGATTATCACAATAAAACCATTTGTATAGATTGTTTACAATACCATAGTACTTAGTGAATTGATGATTTAAAGTCAAAAGTGTATTTTGTAATATTAAATAGTGATAAAATTTGAATATTTTGGCAAATTCAAGTCCAATTCCTTTAAAAGGAATCTTTGTAATTCATGCAATTCATGTTCAATTATGAAATGACAATTGCATCAGGATCCACAATTCCAATGAAATAAACCATTTAAATCTAAATAAACATGTATATAGTATGTAATAGTATTCATGTACACAATGTTTTATTACTACGTTTTTTGTTATTTTATGCAGTAAAAACTAAAGCAGGCAATTGGAACACAAACGGTTTGCCAGATGCGATTAATATAACATTAATATCAACCTTACTAGCGTTGTTTTTTATGGTTTCGATAAATAACATTTTGTCTTCGCTAGTCAATGTTTATGCATCAGGTATTGTCTGAATGAATCATTATAATGCTCAACGAGTATTTCCTGTTCACGTTAGAAAATGATACGGAGAACAAATTGTAATCATTAAAACTTTCAAGAAAGTAGCCTTAAGGTGTTAGTATCAAATAAACAATTTCACATATTATTCCCGATAAATGCATTTAAACAAAAATATAATAAAACGAAAAATCATTTATATGAATACTGAATACCTTACATAGCCGTTAAGTATAAAAAGACTTCTTTGCAAAGGAATTCTATTCCGCTATTCTGTAATTAATTAAGTATATTTAATCTGAATTTGGTTTGCGTTCATTGTTAATGTATTTTCTAGAACAATGTTAGCTCTTTACTAGACGAATAAGTTGAATATTTTAATGTTTTAATAGTTTTTCCGAAACAAAGTTTCATTGACCCTTTCTAATTAAATCAAGAAACTGATAGTTTAGAGGCAGCAAGAAGAAATATTCAGTCAATATCGGACATTATTCTTAAATGGAATGTGGTATAAGTGCTTGTTTAGTATTTACACCAATAATAAATCGATACATGTAGTTCTTAGATTCTTTAATTATGTATGATCAAGTTACGTATCTTACAAATTGTTACCCAGACTCTATCGTTAGGTATATGTTTCGTGTTTAATTTGATTTTGAGTAATATTCAAAAGAAGATTTAAAAGTATCTGTTGTAACACTTGGATTTATTACAAACAGGATAATTCACGTCTGTTGTAACTTTTCGAAAAACCTATTGGTTTTAAAACCAAAACTTTAGCTAAAGTACTGATTTCGAATCCGTTTATAAAATAAGATCCACGTTATCAGAAACGATAAAATTGAACTGAAAGTTATTTAGCAGCTAAAGAACTGAAATGTTGGTTATTTAAACCATAAATGTTTGAGTATACAAAAATTTGTAGCTTTTAAGTGTCCACTGAATTTAATAAATATCCATAAAAAAATTTTTACCTAATGAATATATTTTCTGAACGTTAAATTCAAATAAAATGTAATAAATTCGGACAGAATTAAGGCGGAAACATACTATCAAAACGTGACACGACGCCACGTCACCCAACGCATCAATTCCATATATTTATATTGCGGCGTGTCGTCACATAGCGTGTTGTCTATGTGCTTCTAACTGTATTAAATATATGGAATTGATAAGTACTGACATGCGTCGGGTGGCGTGGCGTCGTGTCACGTTTTGATAGTATGTTTCCGCCTTTATTTATTTATTAAAGTATTAACACACTACATATGTTTCGGCAACATTTTTGAAAATGGAAAAAGTCTTAGTAGAGTAAACATAGCTTACAATTATAACTTTAATATGTTTTTTAATAACAATTAGTAAAAGTACTTATTTTTTAATTAACTAGTACTTGGAATTATATATTCTGCAATACAGTTAAATGTAGTCCTGTAAAATAGTAAAAAAAATTAATATATTCCGGAAACATAAGTAAAACTGGAATCTATTGTTAACAGGTTTTTGACTAAATAGAATTTTTGGAAACTGCTTTGTAAAAAAACGGTATTTTATAAGTGGTGTGAACATAAAAGTTTATTATGTCTCACTTGGTTTAATTAAATTTATTTCTCATTATTGTTTAAATAAACTCAATTAAATTTCAAATAAAAGATAGTTTTTTGTTAAATTAATTATTTATAAATTGACCCTGTATTTTGGTCACAAAACATTTATTTATACTTCAATATTTATTTTGTTTTTACAAAGTAATTCCTCCTGCCTAGACATCGTAAAATTTAGTTCTAAACGAACAACAGATTGACAAGGAAGCGTCAGGCCACATAGTTCCCTTAGACAAAAGGATTTATGATTGCGATTCAGGATCATGTCTTTAATACTAACAATTAATTATAAAAAAAAATTATAGGTGATCCAAATTGTGCATCGAACAAGTGTAAAAAGTGCCAACAAACCACAGAAACCATACAACACGTAACATCGTGCTGTTCAAACTTAGCTGGAACCGATTACCTACGCAGACACAACCCGGGGTGCAACATCATACACCAAAAATTGGCGAATAAATTTGGATTACTTAGCATAAACACTTATTACAAGTACTATCCGCAGGCAGTTCTTGAGAATGCTGATTTTTGACTCTACTATGATAGGCCTGTTATCACCGATAGACAGGTAACGCATAATCGGCCAGATATTTTGGTAGTAGATAAAAAGGCTAACTCAGTTCGTCTAGTGGATGTTTTTGTGCCAAATAATAACAGAGTTTTCCATAAATACAACGAGAAAGTGTCAAAATATATCGATTTACAACAGATGTGACATGCTGAGAAAGCCGAAGTGATACCAGTCATCCATATAGGCCTGGTCCCCAAGAGCCTTTTACAAAGACTTTATAAGCTGGGTCTCCTTAGGAATACCTGAGTCATCCATAGGCCTGGTCCCCAAGAGCCACTTAGAAAGCCTTTATAAACTGGGACTCCTTAGGAATACCTGAGTCATAAGTACGGTATTGTTTTTGACGAGTCATATTGTGTGAGATGGAGTATTATCAAGGTGTAACATCCATAACTGGTTATTATATAATTCCAGGTTTTTTTTCTTACTGCTTTACGAAAAATTGCATAACTTTAAGGTAATATCCACCTTTACGCAAAAACTGATTATTTACCGCTTTAAAATTTAAGAAAACCTGCTCATTTGACTGATAGTGCTGTCGACAGGGAAGTCACAATCCGTAGAATACGATTTTCTTGGGTAACAGTTGATTCGGATGTCGATAAGATTGTTATAAACGAAAAACTGTAAAAATTACAAAAAGTATTTTATTGTCAATCAAACCGTTTTTTTCGTATTTTTTGGTTCATTTTAAGCAAAAATATGTTAAAAAAACTAGCTAATAATATTAACATATGTTGGGGACATCTAATAAAATAAAGTAGCGTGTAAAATTTAAAGTCACTTTTTTGAACAAACCTCGTACATAAAGAATCAGATTGGACGGATATTTACCGAAGAGATTGATCCAATCTTTACATAATTTTAAAAAGTGATGTAACAATAGTATATTGTAATACAAGTGTTACAATGACAGAGGTTTCGTAGTACGAGTTCAGTTTGTGAAACGAACCGCGAAGCGGTGAGTTTCGCAAAGAACGAGTACTACAAACCGTCATTGTAACTCGAGTGTTACATACTATTTTTTATAATGAACTTTTAAAAGTATAAAAATATATAAAATGAGAGTTTTTCGAAATATTTATTTATGTTGGCAATCTTGACACTTTTGACACTTGTCAGTTTTAATGATTTTAAATTTGAATGTTTGTCAAATTTGTATAAAATATTCCGAATTTAGCAAATAACGCTGATAATGTAGTTAATAATTTAGTACAACATACTTTTTGATTTACTACCTGAACTCTTTCGTTGACAATCAGTGCAGTGCAACCAATTGTGTACAACAAAAAGTTACCAAAAACAGTGTTACAATGAATCTATTTCGATACTGTTTTTAGTGTCGAAATAGAAACTTTGTGAACGTGAATTATAAAAAGTTATTTGAGTCACTGAAAAGTAACGGAATTTTTTCAACTTCGATGTAACGTCTTTTGGAACTTATAAATGGTAGTCGAAACCAGCGGGAACATATTTGTTCATTTGAATATTACTGTGAAACAAATTGATCGTTTATAAAACTAATTATTTTTGAGACATCTCTCAGGAAAATATTGAAATTTAGAAAGTATACAAATAAGAATTGACATTAAGGAGAAATCGAAAAAATGCCGACTCGAACCTCCAATCTTTACCTTTACACGGTAACGATTCTAACACTTCAGCAACAGATGCCTTAGCAATTATTCGGCGTTTTTATAGTCTTTATAACTTTATTAAAATAGGCTAGGATCGTTTTCGAATATATTTGATTGTTTTTTATTTTAAGTGACTGAAGGATTCCAATTAATGAAAGAAAACCTATAAGCACATGATTTGAACGTCATGAGTAGCTACCCTAATAAACGACCTACCTTGAATTCCAATATCTATTCATTTAATACCATCACATCCAATTTAGTATAACTTGCAGAAAAAGAACGAGTTATATTAATACATATAAAGCAGACTTTACAAGCGCACAGTTACCGGTTGTTTACAAATTACGAACAGATAATTAAGTCCTACAAATAACTAATTGGATCAGCTAGATATAAAATGATTAAATACTACTCATTCATCTTGAAACCAGAACGCAAATTATTCGTGACAAGGTGGAGACGAAATAACTGATTTGATGAATCCGTTACATAATTTTAAAACGAACGAAAATGCAGTTAGTTATTCGGTAAAATAATTGATCAAAAAGATAATCATGTAACAACTCTTTGTGCAGGCTTAAAACAGTAATCTTTTTCATCTGTGAAAAACTGTAAATTGTTGATTGTAACAATAGTTAACAAAAATATATGCCTTGCAGCTTGAATACGGATATCATACATTAAATGTTGATATAATTTATTCTTAGTTTCAGGAAAGCAAAATCTTCGTCTCGACTATAATATTTTAAACCAAACTAAAAGTCAATTAGTTAATACTAGAAAATATCAAATTGGATTACATTTTCATCTTTTACAGAAATTACCTAGCATGTCCTATTTGCAAGAACCAACTTGAGAGTGTAATTCTATATATCCGAAACCTTTAAGAGCAGTTATAATAATAATAATAATAATAATAATAATAATAACATTTATTCGACATTTTTTAAGTTACAAAAACAGATTGCCATTAGGCCAATAATATTAAATGGGAATACAATGTTGATAGTCGATAAGCATTGCTTGTTTCGACATAAACAACTAACAACACAAAACATACATAATACTACATTTCCTATACACTGGAAACAAGTTATTTGAAACAACAGAGGTAAGTATTTAATAATATCTGATACTAGGTATTTTCAATTAAATTAGAAATTACATGACGATCTTGTGATAAAATAAATCCTTTTAATGATTTCTTAAATAAATGAGTTTTTTGAATGGATTTAATTTCAATTGGGGTGTGATTAAAGAGCTTAGGAGCCAAATATGAGTAGGATCTCTGACCGATAGACTTTTGTTTGAAAGGTATAGTTTAACTAATATTAATGTGAAAACATAACCACGCCCTTTAACCCCAACAAAGGAACCGACTTTCGAATCTAGGTTGTCAGATATATTTGCGAATATTCCTAAGTTTATATATTTTGAAAATTTTCTCTCTACTTTACTATTCAATTGTTCGTCAATGACTCTTAGAAAGATAATATAAAAATATTCTTACAAAATACTTAAATTAATTAACTAGGTTCTTCATATTTAAACAGTTTTCACTTCTAATGATATCAATTTTGTATATATTACTTATACTTAAAGATTTTTTTTAAGAAAAGGCAACATTGTGTATATAGTTTGCAAATTCAAAGTCGGTTCGTAGCCCTTTGATATTAATGCAAAGTAATGCCGACGGCTCTTACTAAGCGCGGTGCTAGATCTAACGAAACATCAAAGAGGAAAATGCGTGCGTTAAATAGCGGGCATAGTATTGTTCCCCATTACAGTACACAGTAGCGTTAGTGATTTTTATTGATTTTTTATATTAGAAATATATTACGGTTGGGTTGATAGTACTTAATATAGTAAGAATTTCTCGTTTAAATATATAAGATAATAACTGCGCCACCTTAAGGTGGCGTTGTATTATTTGATTTAGAAAGGTTTTTTTTAGACTTTATTTTTTTCGCATTTTTTCTGTTTTTAATTTTCTACTTTCTTTTAGTTTATCGTTTATTTATTTATTTATGAATCCAAATTCAACACTATCTATTGGGTTTTCTTACAATTCAGTAATTGTTATGGACAATGCGTCGTATCATTACCGCATATTAAACAAAATACCTAATAATAACACAAAAAAGAATAAAAATTTAAGATTTATGGCAATCAAAAATATCAATGTTCCTAAAAAGGTTCCAGTAAAGAAGGAATTAATAAGAATGATCAAAAGTCAGAATTTTAAAAATGAATACGTCATTGAGACCATTTGCAGCAGATATGGTCATACCCTTTTGCGCTTACCTCCATACTAGTGTATTTTTAATTCAATCGAAATAATTTGGAGTACTGTAAAGAAACGTTTACGAAAATATAATCAGTCACCAACTTTAAGCGCAGTTGTTTCTTGATAATATTCAAGAGGTAATTAGTGGCATTAATAGCGATGTATGAAAGAAAAAATTGCGAAGCATATGTTATAAAAATAGAAAAGGAATATCCTGTTTTACCGCCAATAGCACCATTAGTTATTCAACCTGGAAACGATTCTACTTCAGAAGTCTCTGTCAATTCTTGTTATTAATTCCAACCAATTTCCAATTTCCTTGTTTTTAAAAACAAACTAATTTTATATTCTTACTAACATACCCAACCCTTTCCTTTCTAGGCAAGGAAGGCTCATCCCTCCTCGTGGTCGTTGCTGGACAGACAATCTTTTAAGATTGTCTGATAAAATGAGTATTATTTGTAGACAATTGTTATAAAAATATTATGAGTTATGTACTATTTGAATAATGAGCCAAATGTTCTTATTAATAACTAAAATTAACAAGTTTTAATTTGAAAGAATTCATTTATTTGACAATTTTCAAATTGATACAAAATTTACAAATATACAAAAACCGTTTTTCTTTTGAAATTTAAAACAAAAATTAATAAAAATTTATGAACCCTTTTTATTTAATTCCACGCCAATGGTCGGAAATGTCATCAAAGGCACTTAAAAACCGCCAAAGAGCACAAATTTTCACATTTAGATTGGATAGACTATACATGATGATTTTGCTTTTCAATGAAGCGGGTGGAATAATTGTGTATTAGTTCTCTGAAATTATTTTTATTTTTATGATAATGAATAACTATTCTCAGGTAGAATAACTGGCGAATATCAAGTACATTTGCTTCAGGATAGAGATTAGAGATTATCGGTCGAGTACAATATGGGTTTTTTGAGAATTATCTTTAAGAATCTGCGTTGGATTACTTCAAGAGGTCGAAGATGTGTTTTTAAAGCGTTTCCCCAAACACTGATGCAGTAGCTGATGTGGCTCTCAACCAGGGCATGATAAAGAGTTTTTAGCTGATTTAAATTTAATATCTCAGTTAAGCATTTAAATTTACTGATTATGAATCTCAGTTTTTTACACACATAATTTATGTGTTCATTCCATTTGAGGTGTTTATCTAGGTAAACCCCAAGATATTGAAACACGTATGGGGGCTTTTTACACAATTTATTTACAAAATTGTTAAGATACACTGAACTCTGCTGGATAACGTCTAACTACTTGACAATACAATGAACTCTTGTGAACACTTGACTTGAACTGACGTAAACGGCCCATGCATCCCCTTATATACAACATTATTTAATCTAGTCAGTGTGTTTAGAAGTTTCTAGAATTTTCTAGAAACATTATTTAAAATGGTCAGTTGATTTTTTTACAAACTTCCAAAAATCAACTGTCAACAACAATCTTTCAAATTAAGGTCCCTTCCTTTACGGTTATCCCGTTACACTGCCCCCTCCTTAGATTCATTCCTCCTGGAATGTTATTTCCTACATCGGAATCCCGCACACTCCCTGAGCCAGCCAAACCATCTTCTTGGAGTTGCTGCGCATCTCCACTGTGGTTTCCCTGGTAAGGCGCCAAACGATCATGATGGACCACGACGGGTTTCCCTCTGGGAATTTTCACGATCCGATAAATGACATCGTTAATCTTCTTCTTGATGGTGTAAGGACCTTCCCAGTTCTTTTGTAATTTGGGACAAATACCTCGACGGGGGTTATAGAGCCAGACTAAATCTCCAACTTGGTAACTCTTTTCCATTGCCCGTGTGTCATAGTACCTCTTCATCCGATAACTAGATAATTGTAGTTTTCCACGCACCAGGTTGTGTATATTTTCCATTCGATTCTGAAGGTCGGTGACATATTGTTCACGTGCCATTTCTTCACCAGGTTTACAACCAAACACCAAGTCACATGGTAGCCTCATTTCTCTACCGAACAGGACCTTCGCAGGCGTTTGGCCAGTTGATTCGTTGATGGCCGATCGAATTGCCATTAGAAATAGTGGAATATGTCGATCCCAATCCCTCTGACAATCTGACACCACTTTTGACAGATAGTTGGTTATAGTCCGGTTCATTCGTTCCACCATTCCATCAGACTGAGGGTGCATCGCTGTGGTTCTCGTTTTGTGAATGCCTAATCTTTGGCAAACTTCTTGAAACAGCTTGCTCTCAAAATTTCTTCCTTGGTCTGAATGTAATTCTAATGGTACCCCAAATCGGCTTACGAATTCTTCAACCAATATATCTGCTAAAGTGGTAGCTTCCTGATTGGGAACTGCATATGCTTCAACCCATTTAGTGAAGTAGTCCATTACAACAAAGATGTACTTTTTTCCTACATCGGTCTGTGGAAGTGGCCCCAATACATCTACTGCGATTCTTTCAAAAGGACTTCAACCAGGTATTGCTGCATTTCCGCCTTCGGTTTTCGGTGCGGACCGTTACTGGCAGCACATGTAGTGCATTTACGACACCAATCTTTAACATCATTAGTGCAATTTATCCAGTAAAATCTATCTCGGATCTTTTGCAGCGTCTTCGTGATACCCAGATGTCCTCCAGAACTATCATTATGCATCTGTTTTAAAATTTCCGGTACAGCATTTCTTGGGACCACTATTTGTTTCCTTGTTTCTGTGCCCTCGGAATTTTCTACAAGTCTTTTAACGAGCCCTCCGTCCATTGGGACCAGTATGCTTTTAAAGCAGGAGAGGATGAGGATATCTGTCTCCACAACGAACGACGGTCCATTCTCTTCCACTCCCTAATCTTTTTCAGGACGGGATCGTTTTCTTGTTGCTCCTCCAGCATAGAGCTCTCGTCTTCTGGCACAACCTTAACTAAGGCAAGTTTTTCCTCGTTCTGCTCCAAACGGGTACAATGGGGGCAATCAGGTCGACATGGTCTTCTGGAAAGTGCATCAGCATTACGATGTCTGGTTCCAGGTCTGTGCTCGATTTCAACATCATATTCCTGCAGTTTTTCGAGCCATCTTGCTATCTGTCCTTCTGGGTTCCTAAAGCTAAGTAGCCACTTTAAACTAGCATGGTCTGTTCTGATCAGGAATTTTCTGCCATACAGATATTTATAAAAGTGTTCGACGGATTTTACAACTGCTAACAGTTCCCTCCGAGTTACACAGTAGTTCTTTTCAGCTTTCGATAAAGTTTTGCTGAAGTAACCAACCACTCTTTCCTTACCGTCTTGTAGCTGTGACAAGACGGCTCCAATTCCCACATTGCTGGCGTCGGTGTCCAGAATAAGCTTACCATCAGGAAGTGGATAAGCAAGAACAGGTGCTGACGTAAGCTGTTTCTTCAATATTTCAAACGCCTTTTGACATTCCTGATCCCAACAGAAGGACTTATCTTGTTCTGTCAAACGTGTCAAGGGTTTGGCGATGTCTCCAAAATTCTTGACATATCGTCGGTAATAGGAACAAAGACCCAAGAAACTCCGGAGCTGATGTTTGTCGATAGGGATTGGCCATTCCTGAACGGCTTGTATCTTAGCGGGGTCAACAGCAACGCCATCCTTGCTTACGTTATGTCCTAAATAGTTGACCTGTCTCTGGAACAAGTGGCATTTCTTAACATTCAATGTTAGATTAGCGTTCTGTAATCTTTTAAAAACTTCTTCCAGGTTAGATAAATGTTCCTTAAAGGTCTTACCCATTATGATGATGTCGTCTAGATAAACTAGACAAGTTTCCCATGACAAACCCCGCAGGATGTTCTCCATTAGTCGTTCAAACGTCGCAGGAGCATTACAGAGGCCAAATGGAAGGACCGTGAATTGCCATAACTCTGATCCACTGGTAAAGGCAGTCTTTTCTTTGTCTGCAGGATTCATTTTAACTTGCCAGTATCCGCTTTTAAGGTCCAAGGTAGAAAACAGAGTAGAACCCGCCAAAGCGTCGAGGGCATCATCAATCCTTGGCAGAGCATAACTGTCCTTCTTAGTGACATCATTTAGCTTTCGATAGTCGACACAAAACCGCATTGATCTGTCTTTCTTTCTCACTAATACCACAGGAGAAGCCCACGGACTACTGGATGGTTCGACTATGCCATTTTGAATCATTTCTTTAAGGGCTCTGTCTGCTCCTTCCTTTTTAACTTGAGGCATCCTTCGGGGTACCTGTCGAATCGGACGTGCATCACCAGTGTCAATTCTATGTTGTACAACATCAGTTCTTCCCAGTTTACTTTTAGAACCAAATACAGGTTTATAACGGTAAAGTAGATCTCTTACCT
Source organism: Altica lythri (assembly GCA_964028335.1). Taxonomy (NCBI): domain Eukaryota; kingdom Metazoa; phylum Arthropoda; class Insecta; order Coleoptera; family Chrysomelidae; genus Altica; species Altica lythri. The sequence continues at coordinate 76,231,997 of OZ034800.1, read as the reverse complement.
GTTTCTTTTCTAATTTTGACAAAGAGGGATCTAATTTTGTCATTAATTGTTCAATTTCGTTGGTCTCATCTGTTTCCGTAACATTTATCTTGTGAATTATGGCCATTACTGGTTCTAAACTTCCCATTTCCGTGTCCTTTCGGAGAAGAACTGGATGATCGTTCAAGTTGATAACTCGGATGGGTACCTCTTTGGCGGATATAACAAGAGTCTTACCCACAAGGAGTCCTTTTCCCAATTCATGGTCATGGTTCTTCGGCTCTATCATGGCTGGGGCACCATCTGGCTCCAGTCCATCCAACCGCGCTGTGACGACACATTCGCAGCTTGCCGGAAGTTCGATATCATCGATTAGCTTAATCGAGGCATTGTCAACTTGTTTTCGGTGCAGGAATATTTCTTCATTACCAGTACGAAGGATACGTTGGCGAAGATCCAAATGAAAACCACAGTGGAGCATAACATCCATGCCCAGAACAACATCTTCATCAACGTCAGCCACCAGCACTGAGTGAACAAGAGAGGTTGAACCAAACTGTAGCGTCACCTGTATCTCACCGTAGACTCTAGCAGAATCTCCGGTAGCGGTACGCAGTCTCCAACTGGTAGGCAACATCTTATTTCGCATAATGATGGTTGGTCGGACGATAGTTTTTGTAGCTCCAGTGTCTACCAGCATGCTAATATTCTTCCCATCAAGGAGGCCATCTACATATAAGCTGTCCACGTGATGTCGCAGAGTTGCCAATTTAATGGTGTGAGGGGCTTCGGGAATGTTTGGGGTCGATTTCGCCCTCCAGGAGTCGACCCGTTCTAGTTTTCCTGCTGCTGGGGTACTTCAGCAGAAGATTTTTCTTTTTGGGGGCAAGTATTTCTTATATGGCCTAGTTCTCTGCAGTTCCAGCATCTCACTTGGCGCCTTCTTCTTGGAGATAACTTTATTAATCTCTCTACTACCGTTTCAACGTCGCTAACGGAATGAACGGCATGGTCGTAGTTACCGGTGATTTCCCTTAGTCGAGCAACTCCACGTGAGGCCTCCGTCGCCGCCTCAAACTCCAGGGCAATGGTCAAGGCGTCCACAAGAGTCTTCGGCCGCGCCAACCGTACAGCGCGCTGCAACTCGACGTCTCGAAGACCATCGGTGAAGGTTTGGACTGCTAGGCACTCCAGGAAATCCTCCGCTGCATTTGAATACGCAAGTCGTACCATTCTTGCTACATCCGCTTCAAATTCCTGGATAGTTTCTCCATTTTTCTGTTTTCGGCTCTTTAACTGCATTCGGTACACCGGTTGTAGATGAGTTTGACCATAACGCATCTCTAGACGATTCACCAATAACTCGAAGTTGTCCGCTTCATCCGGTGTCAATGATTGCAAGACGTCTAAAGCTTCGCCTCGCAGAGCTACGGTTAGGGACAATGCTTTCTCCTGGGATGACCATCCATTAGCTCTGGCCGCTGCGTCGAATTGTTTCAGGTAATTTGGCCAGGAAGTCTTCCCGTCGAAGGTCGGGGGTCTCATCGTATTTCGTACTTGGGTCGCCTCCCCGTTTCCTCGTCGGTCGATGTCTACGTGGAAGGTCTCCATCCTTTCTGCATCTCCGTCGCCATGGTGGATGGGCTGGTTTCGACGACCAGCTTCCTGTTCTTGTTGAAGCTTCCTTATTTCGGACTGAATTTGCTGGTTGATCTCGTCTCGCAAGTTGGCAACTTGCTGATTTTGCTCGTCTCGTATGTTGGTCACTTGCTGATTCATGTTGTCCACTTGCTGATTTAAGTTGTCTACTTGCTGATTCAAGTTGGCTACTTGCTGATTCTGCTCGTCACGAAGATGTGATATTTGCTGGGTGAACGAACTGGATAACTCATCTGATAGGGTAGACATCCGTTGTGATAGCTCCTCTTGTTGGCTCTTCATCTGACTGGATAGCACCTCTTGTTGGTTCGTCATTCGTTGTGACAGCTGGGACATATCTTCACGCTGGCTCTTCATCTGACTGGATAGCTCCTCTTGCTGGCTCTTCATCTGACTGGATAGCTCCTCATGTTGCCGGGAAAGTTGTTGAGCTTGTTCTTCTTGCAGCCGGGAAATTTGTTGAGTTTGTTCTTCTTGCAGCCGGGAAAGTTGTTGAGTTAGTTCAGAATTTGCTTTTTGAACTGGGTCTTCGAACTCCACAGCGTCAGGGTCCAAATTATTATTTACGTAGTATTCACGGAGCCTTCTCAACAACACGGATTTGCTCCCAGTAGTTTCCAATTCTAATTCCTCGAGCTCTCTTCTGAGCTCAGTCACCAATAGTTCATTTATCTTTTTTCCAGGCATTCTTGTATCTTCACCCCACACCTGACACCAATTTGAAACACGTATGGGGGCTTTTTTACACAATTTATTTACAAAATTGTTAAGATACACTGAACTCTGCTGGATAACGTCTAACTACTTGACAATACAATGAACTCTTGTGAACACTTGACTTGAACTGACGTAAACTGCCCATGCATCCCCTTATAGACAACATTATTTAATCTAGTCAGTGTGTTTAGAAGTTTCTAGAATTTTCTAGAAACATTATTTAAAATGGTCAGTTGATTTTTTTACAAACTTCCAAAAATAACTGTCAACAACAATCTTTCAAATTAAGGTCCCTTCCTTTACGGTTATCCCGTTACAATATTTTATGTGGTCTTTACTTTTAATTAAAATATTTTGATTCGAGACTTTTAAGTTTAGTTCGTTAAATGGTGGAGTTGTGGCTTTATTACAATGGAATGCAACATAATAAGTTTTTTCTAGATTAAGGGTTAACAGATTGTAGTTAAACCAGTTCTGTATTTTATGAAATTCTGATTCAACTTTGTTTTTTAAAGCAATCCATGTTTTATCTTGAAAGAACAATGCCGTGTCGTCAGCAAAACCAATTACTTCAGATTCAGGATATATGTCAAATAAACCATTTATATATATGTTAAATAGTATTGGTCCAAGTATGCTGCCTTGAGGGATGCCACATTGTATTAATGAACATGCACTGCATGCATTTCCCAATTTCACATATTGTAATCTATTTTTTAAGTAGCTGTCAAAGAGTTGGTGTTCCTTTCCCCTGATCCCAATATCTTCTAAGGTCGCTAACAGTTTTGAATGACTGACAGTGTCGAAGGCCTTCGACAAGCCTAGGAAAATACTTAGGCAAGGTTGACCTTCATTCATTGATTTGTTAATTTTCTCAGTTAACATAAGTATTGCGTCTTCAGTAGATACGTTTTCTCTAAAACCATATTGATTGTTTGAGATAATTTTGAATTTATCTAAGTATGAATTTAATCGTCTTTCCAGTATTTTTTTGAAGACTTTCGACACTGATGTGATCAAGGATATGGGATATGGTTGCTAAGTGGGGGTCTTCTTTTTTGAAAATAGGTATAACCACAGAATTTTTAAATATCTCAGGCCACAGACTTGCATTAAAACATTTATTAATTAAAAAAGTTAAGGGTTCAATTATATGTTTAATGATTGTTTTCAGAGTTTCAGAGCGAATTCCATCAGCACCAGGAGATTTTTTTGTTTTTAAGCATAATGTAGTGTTTTTAACTTCAATATCACTTACAGGGAACAGGACAAAACTATTTCCCAGTATTTTTCGCTTAGGTTTGTATTCGGGATTTATGGGGATCTTTTTTGCAAGTTTTGGACCTATTTCTGTGAAGGTGTTGTTAATGTGATTTGCTACTTCAACTTTTTTCGTTAGCATGTTACCAAGCGCATCCTTCATGGCGTCAATGTTGGAGATTTTTGTTGTTTTATTGATTTTGTTGACTACGTTCCAAAGCTGTTTAGATTGTGATTTATTATTTTTAATTATATTTTGATAGTAATTATATTTACATGATTTTATTAACCTAGTCAACGTGTTCTTGTAGTTTTTGTATTGGATTTTTAAGAACAAATTATTGGGATTTTTTAAAAGATTTTTATGCATTATATTTTTTGTGTATATAGATTTAACACGTCCATTGGTTATCCACGGGGTTAATTTAGAGTTTTTTCTTCGTATTTTTACATTATATGAGCATTTTTCTATATTACTCTGTAGATATGTTTAGCCTTTGTCTATCTTGTTTACAGTAGTCAATAACTCGAATTTATTTTAAAAGTGCAAGTTTTTGTTGGTCTATAAAACCTCAGGAAAAGATTTAACACATTTAAATATTAGATTTTTTAATATAAGTAGTGTCGTTTTTATCCGGTAAACTACCTGGTCATAAGAAAACTATATACACTGAGGTCCAAAAGTAACGGATAAATTCATTTTCTCCGTTAATAAGCGTGTAAAAGAAAAATCCTGAAACACGACAATTTTTAAATTTAAAATGACACTTTATGACGCTAAAACCACCCCCCCACTTCAAACCCCTTCCCAAGGGGTGAGAGCACCCCATTTTTTTAAATGGCATGAGGGGTCATGTGATACCTCGTCTAAAAAAGCATTTAATTGCCTATTCAGCAATGTAAAAATTTTTAGATTGAATTTTTTTATTATCAAGAAAATTCAATATTTAATACTGTAATAGGTTGTTACAGTTAAATTTCCTAATTATAAAATAATCTAGTAGGCATGCTTGGTATGTTATCAATACGACACGTTTCAGGTACATTTTAAGTAACACATTCCAAAATTGTAAATGGAATTTATTTTTTTATTTTTAAGAAAATTCAATATTTAATACTGTAATAGGTAGTTTACAGTTAAATTTTCCAATAATAAAATAATCTAGTAGGCATGCTTGGTATATCAATACGATAGGTTTCAATACATTTTAAGTAACACATTCCAAAATTGTAAATCGAATTTTCTTGAAAATTAAAAAATGAAATCTAAAAATTGTTACATTGCTGATTAGGTAATTAAATGCTCTTTCGAACGAGGTATCACATGACCCCTCATACCGTTTAAAAAAATGGGGTGATCTCACCCCTTGGGAAAGGATTTGAAGTGGGCGGTGGTTTTTTAGCGTCATAAAGTGTCATTTTAAATTTATAAATTGACGTGTTTCAGGATTTTTCTTTTACACGCTTATTAACGGAGAAAATGAATTTATCCGTTACTTTTGGACCTCACTGTATATTAACGGATTTTTGTCTACAAACACAAGATACCTACCTATTTTTATCAAAATTAATTCTTAGTCTCCCGAATTGTTCATAACTTTCCTACAATTTTACGGTGAGCACGCATTACAAATAAATCCACTTCAGTCGTTTTTAATTATTGACAGAATACCAAAAGTGGAATAACTAGCCAATTGATGTAATGCACGATTCTGTAATACTATTTTTATTCTGAGCCATACAACTTTTCGCATCGATGCAAATAGAAGATCATCAACCAAGAAAATTAAGAAGTAGGTATCTTCATTGATTATAAGAAACTAAAATAATTACACTTCTAATATGAATTATATAAAACTCCTTCATGCAGAAAATAAAAAATATCTATCCACTTATAAAATATAATGCAAAGTAGCGTTTTAGTAACAGATGTAATTATAAATAGCTACAAGCAATGATGTTATTACCTTAATTAGACGTGATCAAGTTAATTTAAAAAACAGATCTATATGAAAATATTAAATGCGTATCATCACTTTCTTATATTTTTAATTGAGTTTAAAGATCAATGAAATTGAGCGATTACATACGTTATTAAATTTAAAATTATTATATTAACAGATATAATTATTACGCTTTATAAGAATGAAACCAACAAGCATTAAGCATTAAAAATTATTAAAACGTAAATAAGTGAGTGGATTAACTGTAAGTTCCTTTTTTGTACTCAAAAACATCTAACAAAGAAGTTGAACTAGTTGGTCCGTTTAAGGTTTAAGAATTGTGACTACATTAAATAATATGACTATTTAATGAGATACGATAGTATAATTTTTAGTATTTTAAAATTTAAAAATGTGGGTATAACTCGGCATAGAAAAACATTTATTAACGACTAAAGTTATTCACGAAAAACAAAAAGCAAAAGCCAAACACTCCGATTTCTAAAGAAACGGAATCATTAAACACGGATAAACTATCCAAACTATCCAACCAAAGTAAAACTTAAACATAAAATTCAAACAGTGAAAATGATTTTAGTTCGATATTTGACAACAGCAAAGTATGTTTACTTTCTCAGTTAAATTTTTATGTTAGAATCTATGGAGAGGAGTAAGCTGCGGCGGTCCCACTCAGGGGGTTTTAACTTTTTTAGAAGACATATCTTTTTTTTTGAAGTGAAAACTTCTTTAGTGGTGTTGTGCACTTCTTTTGTGATGTCAGGACAGCCTTTTTCATCCCGCGCGACGAAAATATATGACTGCGCCTGCTGTTTCGTTTAGGTGTAGAGTTTTGTTGAAAGTTAATTTTTGCTTTTTTTGCATTTACACTTCATGCCGCCAAAGGATGCCGACAAAGGATAAAGTTTGAAGGAAAAATTAACTTTGAACCAAACTATAGTCATTTCCACTCTGGTAATTACGAATTATAGATACCAGGAGTCCGAACGGTATAGGCTTCACCATCATATTTCATGTACAAAATGATCTACCCAGACCAAAGTTCTATTTTTTGCCACTGGCTGCGCAAGTATTCAGGATGTACCGATACTATTATTATTATTATGACATGTTAATGTCGCGAACGTTGAATTTAATTAAATAAAATTTATAATATTAATTAGTTTATTTAAAGTTAGTTGTAATTAAAAAAAATGGAAAGGTTTTGTATCATGGACGATAGTCTTAGTGGTTTCTGTTAATAATGAGGGTAAAATTATCGATAGATGTTAATTTTTCTGAAAGTTAAACATAAAATAATTGTAATAATATAAATGTCAAAAATGCACAACGTTATTTTTTAAGTTTTCACTTCTGCCGCAGTGCAATCCTTTGATTTTTTTTAATCCATACTATTTAAAAATTGTGCCATTCATATAGACACAGCATTGTGAAGGGGATTGATAGCATAGCATCAATAATTCTGTAATACAGAAAAATCGACCTAAGGGTGTCTTAAATATTATCGTGTGTATTCCCCGAATTCCAACTTGTAGTAATCATTAGACGCAAGAAGACCGCCTAAACTAAGGTAAAAGCATATGTTTGAATATTTTTAATTCTATCCTTTCAAAAATATAACACAGTAAGATTTGGAACCATTATAAACGCACACTTCACAAAGAAAATTTATAGAAACTTTAATAATCAATTTCTTTATCATTGCTTTTTATCTTAATACAGTATGTACATGCATCACATTAAATAGGTACCTTTATGTAACTAGAATTTCTGTTAAAACTTTCAATAATCACAAAAAAAATGTTTTTTTTTTATTTATATTTCATTATGTTGATTTCAGAGCGAGTATGCTGTTCCCAGTTGTACAGGACGTCGTTCAATATCTTCATTCTCCCACACATATCCTTGGCAAGAAAGGCCACCTCCGACACCTGTATCCTGTATTGGAATGGAACATAAATCATCAAAAGGAAAACTGTGTTCTATAGCATTAGCCATAGCATCTTTTGTAGTATTAGTAGCGGTTTTAGCTATAGCTGGATTGGCTTTATACATGGGTGTTTTGCACACAGAAACGCCAAATGGTAAAATTAGAATAAATTGATAAAAATTTCAAATAGTGTACTATTATTTCTTGTTTTAGCACTTCTTACGTTTAGTTGTAGCGCGAAAATTTTAAAAGGAGATAGATTCGTTGGGGCTTTACAAGAAAAAGCCCGTAGGTATAAAAGAAATTTTGAAACAATGTACCAAAGGAGTATAATCGGGCAAGCTTTTATTTCCTGTGTTATTGAAAAATTCGGGAACGATACTGTGACAATTTACTTTAAGCTGGCTTTTAATCGTATGAAATTATCAAAGTAAGTTATTTTAAAACAATTACAAAGTAGTATAACTATTTTTCTCTACATATATATTTCTTATAGACGAGGTCATTCGTAAAATAAACAGGACAAAAAAAAATTAACAAACACTTTTTTCGGCAAATGGAATTTATTTTATTCAAAATAGTCTCCTTTAAAGTTAATACAGTGATTTGCGCGGTCCAAAAGTTTTTTGAGTGAGTATTTCAGCGCATGGACTGGGATGTTCTTGAAAATGGTCGTCAACGCCTTTTGGATAACCTCTACGTCGGCATACCGCTGTCCCTTCATGGGCAAATGTAGTCTACCAAACCTAAAAAAAGTCGCACAGTGCCATATCCTGAGATTATGGGGAGGGGTTGATGGTTAAAATCCCATTTTTTGGCAAAAAATCGGACACAAGTAACGATCGATGTGATGGTGCATTATCATGCAAAAAGCATCAGCTTCTGTCTTCGCGATATTGTGGCCAAACACGATGAATACGTAAGAGCAAACGCCTCATAACACCAAGATAATACCCAACATTAAACATTTGGTCGCTGGAAACAAATTCTTTAAAAATAATTAACTTCGAATCACTTTTGACTTTTCCAAACGGCTTTTTTCGGATTTGGCTCGCTTGGGTTCTTTCATGCGGAACATTGACGCTTGGTTTTGGGATCGCATTGAAAACACCATGTTTAGACACCTGTCACAATGTTTTACAGAAAGTTTTTATCTTTCTTGGCCTCTCTAATGAAGTTTCTCGAACGTTGAATTAGAAGCATTTTTAAGTTATCCAAACTTGTGCGGAACCGTGAACATACCATTCTCATGTACAAATTTCCAGTCAAAATACGAGAATGTTTGGATGAGATATTTAATTCATTTGCATGTAGCTCAATCACTTTAAAAAGACGCACTTTTTCGACAGTTTCTGGCGTAATCACTTATTTCGGCTTTCTAACATGTTCGTCTTCTTCCAGTGACTCAAAACCCTGTTTGAACCTTGCATGAAAACCACTCGTGGACTGGGTTACGAGATAGACAATCATCACCATAAACTTGTTTTAACAATATTTTACCTAGTTTAAAACCGAACTTGGTTCTTTCTTCGATGCTCATTTTTCTATTGATGGTAAAAACGTACTGTTACTTTGAGCGTGATAATTTGGCGTGAAGTGGTTCGATTCTCATGAAATTTTAACAGAACACCAATGAAAAATGTACCTATCGAACGCTAGCCCCAGTAACAGATGCCTCTACTCGTATGGGATATTTCTTAAAAGTCCTGTTTACTTTACGACAGACCTCGTATATTTATAAACTATGCATTTTAGAATATACTGTAATTAGCATTACTACCTAACTTTTTCCAGTATATTACAAAAATAATCTAGATTAATACAAAAAAACACAATTATTGGTACATTCACTAAAAGAAATAGTTCTTTTTATTTTAATTACCTCCCAAACAATTAAATTTTAGAAATGTAGGGTTATAAATTAAGTTGGTTTATTATTTAAACTACGTAATATTTATAGGTACTAAAGCAAAAATGTCATTTATTTTAGGAACGTATCAAACATTGAAAAAGCTATAAAAGACATACTTATAACAGATGCAATTTCAAGGCACCCTGTATTTAAAAATATCCGTTTTGATCCGAGACACATAACTGTAAAACAAGTTTTGGGAACCGATGTCATTCAACATATTAATCCCAGCCCTTCTATAATTTTACCAAGTGATCATCCTAGTAGCGGGCCAAGTCAATCAAAAAGTATTGTTGTTTTGAAATCTCATAATAAAACAACACCACTATTAGCAAATACTTTGAAAAAACCTGCGGTATCAGAAGAAATAGAATCTAAAGAAGAAGTATTACCTGTCTTACAAGGATCTTTTAAAATAAGTAAAACTGATGCAGATATTACTGAAAAGAAGACTGAATTATCAACAGCTAAACCAAAAGCTCAAGACAAGCCTACACAACCAGTAACAAAAAAAACTACGTTTAAAGAATCGTCTGTCACAAGTGCATTATATAAAATAGCTGCAGTTGAAAAAGTTACCAAACAAATATTTAATCCAAAATATGAACAAACTGAAAGTACAACATCGTCTTCTTCTACTACTACTACATCTACTACTACTGCTTCCACTACTACCACTGCTCCTACTACTTTTAGTAGTACAGCTACAATACCACTGAATGAGGTCTCAACTACATCTACTATCCAACAGATATTCATACCTAATCCACTTGATGAAGCTCCCTGGATTCCAATACTTCCTAATATGTCTCCAATTTCTGACAAACCCTATAAAAATGTAGTAAATAATCAATTTTATTTAAATCCGACGTTACCGACACTATCCAGAGAACAACAACTAATTTACACAAGTTTTACAAATCCAGGTTTATCCTTTAATTTTAATGAAGCAGAAAGACTGGGTTCAACTAGTTTAAAAAGTCATCCCATTCCAGTAAATAAAATACCATTTACGGAACCTGTTACTAATCCTATTAAAGAAATCAGTATGTTATCTGATAGCCCTAAAGTAGTAAATACATTAATAGATACTACTTCTACCACTACTACTACTAAATCACATCAAAATGTAAACATTTTTACTACAGAAAAAGAGTTGACCGAACCCTCAGTTTCTGTTAGTATGGCTTCTGAATATAACAACACAGATCACGTCTTTACAATACATCCAGAATCTCCGGAATATGTTGAAATCGAGACTTTTCAATATATGCCTGATAAACATAAAGAGAAAACATTGGAAATGAAGAAAGAACAGTTATTAAGGAATATTTCATCGATTTTTTATTCTCAACAGGCATCTCCAGATGATTCTGATTTCAGAGTATCTTTAACAGAATTTACAACAAACAAATCTAAAGACGATGAATTTGTTTCAGGACAAGGTCAAGTTGAAGTGGTAGTTGACGACGTAGACGATTTAATTTCTCATACTACCAAACAATCGTTAGTTACATTACTTCCTGTAAAATCAAATTCAGGTATAGGTAGACCAATAAGAAAAAAGCCATACAGATCTGAGGAACCTAGCACCTCAGTAGAAAATAGAAGTTTTCCTAGTAATCCTTTTTATTCCAATGCTTATGTAGATAACAGCAAAAAGGAAACAAAGAAAGAAGTAAATGATAATTTTAAAATAATGGGTATCTTAAATTTTGCTACTGAAGATTCTGTTGCGAATAGTTACTCCGGTATAGTTCGATATCCTAAAATGGATTTGGAATTATCATTAGACGATCCTTCAAATGGTAGTGGATTAGTTATATATTTATCAAATTCATCTGACCCCAATGAAACTGACAGTTCTAATGTACTAACAGCAGAGGAAATGAAACAATTAGCTGAAATAAGTAAAATAACAGATAATTCTAGTTCATTTAAGAGTGAACCAGTCATATCCAATAAAGCAATATCTGCTAGTTATACCAATCTTAACGGATTACCAATTTTAACAAAACCGCATAACAAAATCAATTTTCAAAGTAATGAACTTCCTTTAAAAGGAAACCTATCAGGTAATTATATAAAAGTTAATGGAATTGTACTTAGAATCATTAATTATTGTTATTATTTTTTTTTAGAATGTACAAATCTTTCGGTTGTGTGTGGAGATGGGCTTTGTTTACCGGAAACAACAAAATGTAATCAATTGATAGATTGCTTTGATGGTAGAGATGAAGAAAATTGTAATTGTGCTGACTATTTAAAATCTCAATACCTGTTAGGGAAAATTTGTGACGGAGTAGTTGATTGTTGGGATTATTCAGATGAGAATCACTGTGGTAAGACAGTTAGCATACATTGAATCTATTTTTATTTTCTAATATGCATATTTTTTAGAATGGTGTAGTCCAGATCTATACGTTTGTAGTAATTCAAAGGTTTGTGTATCGAAAGATAAAATATGCAACGGTTTTAAAGATTGTCCTCAAGGAGATGATGAAAGGCAATGTGTAACTATAGCACCCGATAGCGAATCAGCTGATAAATTTCCTTATTATGCGGAGGGTACGTAAATATAATTTTTAGTTTTACAGTTATGAACCTCACAACCAAACTTAAACAAATGATTACTGTTAAATTGTACCAACAAAGATTTTTATAATTTTACAAAATCAGGCAAAGAATATTATAAAACAGCTACTTAAAAAAAAACTTTAAAATTATCATATGGTTTTAACCCAAAATAAGGAATGAATAATTCAGTAGTCAAAATGTATTTTTATTTAATGGTATTTATCTGAAAAATCGGTTAAGTAGTTTATTGTGTAGAGCTCGTGACAGAACGAAAGACTGACTTATTTTGCTGATTTGGAATTTAGACTGACTAATCTTAAAAACTAACTAAACGGGCACTTTAAAGCTCAGGGCCTTAATAGGATATATATTATATTAACAGCTATCGACTGTTCTTTTCAATCATTATACTGAACCGCGGCATATACGCAAAGATGTTCTTTTTTGGAAACCCAATAAAAGACTACTATTTTTCAATTTAAAGCTTTCAATTCACTTATTAATGAAAACCATTTTTTAAAAAAATGGCTATCCATATCTTGATGGTAATCCAGAAAACATTTTTTTAAGTTTTTAGCAGAGAGAAGGAGCGCTCCTTTAACCCAACCGTCAGAATTGCCACAATGTAGCATGCTATTTATTTTTGCTTTGTTAGAAAGAACGTCTACACTGCATTATCGCTGGTTTTGATCAGCCCATCCATTCTTCACCGTTGCATGTGGCTCGTGACACTTTTGTAAGGGATACAGTCTTGTTTACAGCATCTATGCAACACATATTAAAAATTATTTACTAAGCATCTTAACTATATAAAGCAATAACTTTTCTTTTACCCCATTCGACGCTGTCATCAACTTCGCATATAAAAAATATTTTCCTAATTTTCAGTTTCCGGTGAAAGCAACGGCAGCCACATATTGATCGAAAATAATAAATAATATATAATATGAGTAATTATAAAACAAAAAACATAACACTATTCAACACTTAATAACAGCAATTTTTGGAAAGCTCCGGTCGACGACAATACCCTGAGAATACTAAAATTTGTGAAATCATAACAATATGAAACTGTAAAACTTAAAACCAATATAATACAATTAAAGCAATAAACATCCGCCTTTAAACTCTCATTACGAAAAAAAAGGTCAGTCCGCACGAATAATATACCTAATAAAATGGTAATTTCAACATATTTCCGGAAAAGTCATAATATCACGAAAACCGAGAATAAAAGCGTTCATAGTATTAGTACCTAAATTAACAATCATACTGCCTGTTATGCTTTACTATGCGATAAAATGCTATGGTACCAAAACAGATATATTATTTAGATGTCAAAGATAATAATAGTATACCTAATACTATTATGACGTTTTACAGAGTCTTTGAAAATCAAAGAACATATAGACCGTTTACTAAGAACCAACAACTACTTCCCTGGCTATATGCCACGACGGACATTGAATTACAGTTCAAAGTTAAACGGGGTTAGTATATCTGCAAGATAGAACTAACCATTTTAGTTTGCAATTCGATAGGATATCACTTGTAGACCGGTTTCGACGTATTGCGTCTCATCAGTACAAGGAAGTAGTTGTTGGTTCTTAGTAAACGGTCTATATGTTCTTTGATTTTCAAAGACTCTGTAAAACGTCATAATAGTATTAGGTATACTATTATTATCTTTGACATCTATTTGATAAACGTTTTACTGAAATGACAATTGATTAGCAGGAAACTGCAATCAAGTAGTTAGATATATTATTATTTATCTATTTACACTTCTGGCTAGTTAAAGCTGCAAGATGTGATACGAAAAGCAGCATATACGCTCGATAGTTTAAAAATCAAACTTGTTTGTTTTCATAGTGCTAGCTGACTTGTGTGTAGTATCGAATTTACAGTGGCTTCAGTTGGATATGGATATAGATGCGAATAAAGTTATAGCACGTAGTATATTTTTGGATCACCGGTGCAATAATTACAACAATTGAAATATTACCAACTGGTACGAAAGGAACTTGAAAAAAGGACAAGATTGAGGAAACTTCCCAAAATGCTCTTGAAGCTATTTAAACAGATGTAGAATTTTTCCACTTTTTTCTTTCTTTTATTAATATTATGAAGTTAAATCTTTTTTCTGTTTTTACTTAAAAAAATGTACTTTAACGTCGCATTTTCTGTTAAAATCTAATTAAATTACAAACTCTTGTTAACTAGCTATTTAAAAGCAGTCTCTGTGAATGCCATTGTTTTTTCTAGCAAAGGATCACAGCGTGAAATCGAATCGCGTAGCATAGCAGGCACTAAAAAAATCAACCGATCTCTTGCTAGTGAAATGACCCGAAACTATCGAGTTTTCGGTAGCTGTTTCGAGTAAAAATAGTATATTATGTAACTAGTGTCATTAAATTCACTTTATACAAGAGTTCTTTTCGCACAAACGATCGAAGCGATCGAATTTATTAAGAACGAGAATTTAGAAGCAGTTTATAACACCAGTTGTATACTATGCTTTTCTATGACTTTTCTCTGTCCAAGGTAATTTTTAAATATTTTATGATTTTATCTGACTGAAAAAATCATAATAAAACAACTTATTTTATCAAAATTCATTTAAAATGCAGAATATTAAACATATTGTTTTAAAGTTAAAATGATACTGTAGTTTTTATAGTTTTGTACTATAATGGCTTTTTTTTATAGAGTATTAATGTCTTTTATCTACTCCTTTGACAGTAAATGTCATTTATACTCATCGTCACCATGCAGGGTAAGTAAGCTATAACGCACAGTTGTGCGTAATGAAACGTCATGTTGGAATGAAGTTTCATTACGCACAACTGTGCGTTATAGCCTACTTACCCTACATGGTGACAATGAGTATAAATTACATTTACTGTCAAAGGAATAGATTACAGTACAGTACGTACGTCATATATTTTTTAGAGATGTCAAATATTTAGAATTAAAATTAAAATATTGAGTCGTAGATAAAGCATAGTACGTAACTCGAGTGGTAAGAGGTATTACGTACTCGTGTAATTACGCACTCGCCGCTACGTGGCTTCGTGCGTAACTTTTCCACTCGTACGTAATGTCCTACTTACCACTCTTGATACGTAATATACTATTATAAGGTTCATTCAGAAAAACTGAATTAAAATATTTTAGATTGCTAACCTATCTATAAAGTAACAAAAGAATCTAGTGTCGCTTACACCGTTAGTTTGTAACAATACAAACTATTATTTAGTAAAGAAAAGAACACCGTATATGAGTACCTAAAAATATACATTCTTTAGATACTGATCATTTTATGTTGAATACACAAATAATAAATCGTGCTATAAAATTTCGTTTAAATTTTAGGATACCTCATGGTTAGAAAGTATGGTATTTGGGGAAAACTTTGTATCGACAACTTTAAAAATGTAGTGTCTCTTTCACACACAGGTTGGCAGTTACCAGATTTAGGTAAAGCTGTATGTAAATCTATGACTTATCAGTACGTATAGCATTAATTTTATGATTTTAAATATTTTAATCACCACATTTTTTAGAAGCATGTCTTCCATACGGACTGTTACTGAAAAAAGAAGTAGCGAAGATTTAAACAAATATTTTGAGTTAGCTCACTCATTTCTAAATGAATCGAAATCAAATTTATCTTTTAAAAATTCTAATTGTACTAATAAGAAAGTTGTTAAGGTGGAGTGTCAATCGCTTGAATGTGGTGCCCGTCCACAGGTGGTTAAACACATTGCAAGGTAAATAAACTATGTAACGTTGTTTTCCAATAAATAAAAAATAAGTGTATATGTTTGAGTACTACCTAATAGACAAACAAGAAATGACATTAAAAAAAATTTAGATCTGACAGAAATCAAACCCAAGATTTCTATCTATAGTCGATAGCAAGTCGTTTAGAACCTGTATTCAATTCCTCCTTAAGTACATCTATGAAAAATAAGGAGGAAACGAATAGGTGTTCTAGACAACTTGAATTAAATTAATGGATTATCAAAAAACGCCGACTAACCGTAAGGGTCAACCGTGGCCCATCTGTATAAAGTTAATGTTTCCTTAATGTCATTTTTTTGATTGTGTTATATCTAAATTTCAACAATTCCATGAGAGATGTATAATATAAATAAATTACTTCTACATAATAGTTTATCGGCATACATGCATGTATTGAGCATTATTAAAAAACATGTGTTTAAATTAAAATATTTTTTCTTAAATTTTGTAAAAACAAGAAATTCAGTATATGTTACCAGAGTCAACTTACAAGTTTCCATTGATGAAACTAATTTACTAGGTCAATTGATAATATTAATAATTATTATAACAATAGGTTTGCTTAAAATATTATATGCTTCTATTCCATTATTAGTAATCTCATTATTATAGAGTCGTTGGAGGTGGAAATGCTGGATTGGGAGCATGGCCATGGCAAGCAGCTCTTTATAAAGAAGGGGAATTTCAATGCGGAGCAACTCTTTTATCAGACAGATGGCTTGTTTCTGCTGGACATTGCTTCTATCAGTAAGTATTAAGAATTTTTAAAATCAACTAACACAATTTATCTTCTTTTATTGGTCTTTAAATATTTTGTAAAAGACTACCATTTCAAAAAACGGAAATATAATTTTTAAATGTTATCGCGATCAATTAGCTTTAATAAATTTATTATCCGAATTTCATTTCAGTGCTCAAGATGAATATTGGGTTGCGAGATTAGGAACCCTTAGGAGGGGTACTTCCCTTCCATCACCTTATGAGCAACTACAACCAGTAGTTAAGATCATCGTTCATCCAGGATACATAGATTCAGGATTTATTAATGACATTTCTTTGTTGCAATTAAAATCGCCTGTAATATTTAGTGACTATGTAAGACCAGTTTGTTTACCGCAACCAAATCAAATACTTACAGATGGAAGGTTATGTACTGTTGTTGGATGGGGTCAATTGTTTGAAGTTGGTAGAATATTTCGTAAGTGATTTTAATTTATTATGCCCACAATAAAGCACAAAAATCTTTTTTTGCTTCTATTTCTACTTATTCTCATTATTATAAATGCTGCGGGCAGTCTTTTTATCTTACATCTTACATATTCACATTGCGCCTAATTAATAGCATTGTGAATAGCATTGTTTGAAGTTATGGACAATTTCTGTCTTCTGTCTTTAGAATATATTGATAAAGAGAACTAATTACGATAGAACGCAGGAAAACCGTTATTTGTATCGGTAATTAAGAATCTTAATCATATTACAAATAAAATTGTTTGATTATTTCCCTCTTTATATACGAGGATTAGTTATTAGCTTGGACCCGATTACATACCATTCGAGCTACTCAAAATACTTGATGATAAACGAATCACCGTTTTGCAAGAAATATTTTACAAAATATATAACGCGGTGATCCAAGTGGATCACATCAAATTTTATTTCCCTGCCAAAGGAGACCAATACAACAAAATGCGACGAGCATAGAATGATCAGTCTAATTAGACACTCATTAAAGACATTCTTTAAGATCATACACTACAGGATTTCTCAAAAATGTGAACGAGATATTAAAATAAAATTTATTGTAGTCTTACGCAATCCAAAGAAACACCAAGGTGCAAGTTTAAGTTTTAACGGTTGCCCAATAGAATAGTATGCAAATTTAAATATTTAGGCACGTGGCTGTGTGAAGAGTGGACGTCCGATTTGGAAATCAAATGTCAAATAGAGATGGCCAGAAGTACTTTTATGAAATTCAAAAGCGTTCTTGCCAATGCCTAATTTGACCTCAATCTACGAATCAGATTTGCAAAATGTTACGTGTGGTCAGTGTTGCTCTTTGGAATGGAGGGCTGGACACTAAAAGTAAACTCCGTGAACAGACCCGAAGCATTCGAAATGTGGATATACACGCGGATACTAATAGTCCCATGGGCACCTAAAAAACAAACGAGGAAATCCTACGAACAGTTAACAGAGATCGCGGATTACTAAACACCATTAAGCGCAGGAAAGAAGGATATTTAGGCCACTCAATAAAAAACGAAAGATATCAAATGTTGCAACTGGTAATCTAAGAAAAGATCGAAGGGAAGAGAGAAGTTGTTAAAAAAAAGTGTCATGGCTTAGAAATGTGAGACAATGGAGAGGCTAAGAACAATAGGGGATTTGTTAAGCGCCATCAGAAACAGGGAAGAGTGGACACATGTGATCGCTAATATCCATTAATGGAAAAGCAGATAAAGAAGAATAATTAGCTGTTAAATAACTAGAATGACGAAAGAGGACAAACGAATGCATTATTAGATACCTGGAAGTGTACAAAAAATAGAATAAATATAATTATCTTTATTTCCATATAGTAAATTTAACTTATTTTATTTCAAGGTATTCTATATAAAAGTTGGTTTAAATAAGTTCTTTTTTAGCTGATACTCTGCAAGAAGTACAAGTACCCATTATATCTACAGTTGAATGCAGAAAACGAACCATATTTTTATCACTTTATCGTATAACTGATGATATGTTTTGCGCTGGATATGAACGAGGGGGGAGAGATGCTTGCCTGGGAGATTCCGGAGGGCCTCTTATGTGTCCAGAAGCAAATGGAAAGTGGACGCTGCACGGTAAGTATATACCAAGTATACATTTTACAAATATAGCTTCCGAGCCATCGAGAAAAATTATAAATGAAATAAGCTGTGTTTGTACAATCTAACCCTTCTTTGTAATTCCAACTTAATGAACATTGGTTAATCTTTACACACTTTTTTTATTTAATACAATCTCCATCAGCTTGAACATAGTTATTTCAATGACCCTCTAGTAATTTTATACTACGTCTGTAATGATTTTCCGGCAGCTCTGCAAAATATTCTTCCACAACTGCAATAGCTTCTTCATTCGACGAAAAACGCTTTCCACGAAGGAATTGTTTTAAGTTTCTGAAGGAGTAATAGTCGTAGGGAGCCAAATCTTGTGATTACGGTGGGTGTTCAAGTAATTCGTACTTACATTCGTTCAATTTAGCAATCGTCAACAAACATATGAACACGTGCATTGTCTTGATGAACAATGATCTATTTCTTCTGTAAAGCGGAACTTTTTTCACGA
The DNA here is from genome assembly GCA_964028335.1 of Altica lythri. Classification (NCBI taxonomy): domain Eukaryota; kingdom Metazoa; phylum Arthropoda; class Insecta; order Coleoptera; family Chrysomelidae; genus Altica; species Altica lythri. Next base: position 76,212,862 of record OZ034800.1, on the reverse strand, counting down.
TTTTTTTTATCCAACAGGTATAAAAGCTTGCAATAATATTCAGTGTTAATTGTTCTACATTTTTCAAGATAATCTTAAAAAAACCTTTTACATCCAAACAAACTAATGCCATAATCTGTTTCGCGGATCGTTCTGACTTTACCTATTTTCGAGCTGAAGAACCATCTTCAGTCTACTGTAAACGATTTTGTATTAGTTTAGCATCAGGATGGTAGATTCAAGTCTCAACCATAGTTATAAAACGAACTACAAAATCAGTTTTATTCTGCTTAAAACGCTTCAAATTACGCTGAGATATTTGTTTTCGACTTAGTTTTTGTTAAATTGTCAAACGCTAAGTTGAACATGGATTTTTACAAACATTATCATAGACGTGCTCAATGATATTTCTGGTATTGTTACACGTTTTGGACGTCCATTACGTGTTTCATCTTTGATACTTGTGCAACCACGTTTAAACTCTAAAACCCATCGATGTTCAGTTGGAAATGAAGGAGCAGATTTCTTTAACATTTTCACCATTTTTGTATAAATTGCTGTTGCTAAAAACCTTCCAAATAAAGAATTTTATAGCTGCACGAAATTCTGTTTCTCATTGTATAACAAAATCCACTGACACGTCAACTTCTAATAGCTTGTAAACAAAGAATGAATTGACAAATTAAAATAGAATTTTTTGTGCATTCAAATGGAGGATGAAGTATTAAAACAGCATATAAATTTTGTTTCCTCTATTGGTTAAAAACTTTTTAACCAACCCCATTTTAGAAATCTGATACGTTGATAAGATAACTAAACCAGCGAAATTTTTCACGTTTTTTCCAATTAAATTTTTAATAATGATCGTAGATTTATAGACATATTCCTAGTTTATCGTATCCTACGTTATTGTTTTGCTCTGGGACTGTCTTGGTAGTATTTTCTCGGTGTAAAAATCTGGATCAAATCAAATGATTTTTTTATTCTTAATAGATTCTATGCTAAGATCTTTTCTTTTGCGGTTATTTTATTTAATTTCGAGTTATTCGGTTATAAATTTCAGGAGGTTCCATCAGTAATATTATTAGTAATAGATAAAACTATTTTGTTTTAGGTATAACAAGTAATGGTTATGGTTGTGCAAGAGCAAACAGACCAGGTGTATATACAAAAGTAGTAAATTATATTGAATGGATAAACTTTACCATAAACAATGTAGAGTTAAATGCCGAAAATAGTAAAATAACGAATAATTGTTCAGGTCATCGATGTCCTTTAGGAGATTGCCTTCCAGAAAATCGACTATGCAACGGATTTATAGAGTGCAGCGATGGCAGTGATGAAAAAAATTGTACTAATTCGAAGACGCAATTTTAGTAAAATTTAGTGTTTTATTTCTGTAGAAAATTTACAAATATTAGTGTGATATCAATATGTTAATTTGTATTTATGTATATAGTAGTATTACGTCTATTTATAGTTTAAATTTTAGACCAATTTTAGTGTAGAAAATCAGATTTAAATTATATAAATATATAAATTAAAACAAAAAACAAATTTTAGTAGAAAAAACAGTTTAAACGTCTTGATTAAAAAATCATAAAAAGCTGTACGAACCCAACAAAAAACAAACATGAAAATACCAAAGAAGTCATGAAAAGATTTAAAAAACCAATCATATCAAATATGCAATATCATCACAAAATATAAATAAAAGATTTATAAAAAACATGAAACGGTCGCCTAAAGGTAATTGAAAACTATACAGAAAATCCTGAACACCGGTAAACATACCGCGAAATTCATATAGGATAATAAAAAAGTAATTGTTTTAAGTTTAACAAACAGTTACCAAAAATTATAGTAGAATGAAATATAACATTTCTAAAATGTGCATAATTTATTTATTTATTTATTTATTTATTTATTTATTTATTTATTTATTTATTTATTTATTTATTTATTTATTTATTTATTTATTTATTTATTTATTTATTTATTTATTTATTTATTTATTTATTTATTTATTTATTTATTTATTTATTTATTTATTTATTTATTTACACTGTTCAACAGGATATACCCAACTATAGAACAGGGATTACATATAAGTTTTACATAAAAAAGAAAGTAATAAAAAAAAGCAAGTATATAAAGTTAAAAATGCAGATACTGAAATTCTAATTTATATAAAAACTAGCGGACCCGGCGAACTTCGCATCGCCTAACACTTAATGTTTTTTCCAATTTTTTTCTATTTTTACGATAAATTTTTTGTATTTTTTATCATATTTTCTCGTTAGTTACCAGTTTTTACTATTATTTATAGTACTTTGTAATTTATCGGTTAGGTATATTATATATTAACTGCGCCACCTAACGCTCGCGTCATAGTTCTTAGGTAAGAAGTTTTGCTCTTTTAAATATATGAGATATCAACTGCGCCACCTTACGGTGGCGTCATAGTACTTAATAATGTAAGAATTACAGGTGTAAATTTATAACATCTCAACTGCGCCACCTTAGGGTAGCGTCATAATGATTAATTTCGTAATAAACGCGTCCGATCGCTGCAAAATTCAAAGTGCTATAGATAGGGAAAATCGCGGCCTTCGCTGCAGCCGCCCCGGCCGGCCAGTACCACCGCAAGCGCTACATCCCGCAATTTTAAATCTGTGATATCTTCGAAAATATTCATTAAAATCTTGTGCTGTAAAGGACCATATAGATCTATATTAAATCAACAATGTATTTAAGCTATTTAATTGGATAAGGATTAATGCTGTATTGGTTAAAATCGCTTCGAAAATTAGCCATTATTTGTCGTAAAAAGTAAATGACAAAAAAATGTTATTGTGGGATATCTATAAGAGATAGACATATACCATCGCGGAATTTTCTGTAGACCTTTTCAATGTGTACAAATAATTAGTACATTATTTTGATAAATCTCGTAGGGTTCAGCCTGCGTTTGCAATGTAAGCGGAAAAAAATGGATAATTAACGACATCACATTAGAAACCTCAAAAATAACAGTATTTCTCTACTATTTAATGGATGTTATTATACATATAAACCTTCCTCTTGAATCACTCTATCTATTAAAAAAAAACGCATCAAAATCCGTTGCGTAGTTTTAAAGATTTAAGCATACAAAGGGAAATAGGGACAGAAAAAGCGACTTTGTTTTATACTATGTATTGATATTGATTGATGTTTAATGTCTCTACTGCTGCACGAAAATATATCTATTTGCTTACTAATAATATTACAGCCATTATACATATTATACATTGGTGAGTACTTCAGCACATTAGTTCGAGGAGTCGGGATGTAAAATGATTCGGTATTTCTAGTAGCTTGACGCGGAACCTTAATATTGATATTGATCATTCCCAATAAATAACTACATCACATTCACAATACAAATTCTCACTCTTTTAATAATAATAATAATTTATTTTATCCATAAGACAATACAATTGTATGGGAATCGTCAAAATTGTACATTTACATTTACATTTACAATCACATATTAAAAAACAAATTTCAAAAGTTTAAAAATTCTGACATATTATAAAAACACCCATCTGGAAGAAACTCTTTTAATTTTCTCCTAAATAGTTTTATGCTGTTAATAGTTTTTATATCAGAAGGTAGTTTATTAAAAACTTTAGGTCCCATGTAGTTAGGAGCCTTGTATCTTGTATCCAAGAACCAATCGTGCGAAAGGTACGTGAAGCTCACCAGCCTGTCGTGTATTGTTTTCATGAATATCATTATTGCGGTCAAATACACACCGATGTTGAAATACATATGCACACAGTTCAAAAATATGTAAACAAGGGAGAGGAAGAATACCAAATTGTTTAAAAAGAGGTTTACACGATTGTCTTTCTGAAATTTTCGCCATACAGCGCAGTACTCTCTTTTGTGCAATAAAAACATTTGCTGCATAAACTGAATTACCCCATAAACACACTCCATATCTGAGCCGAGAATCAATTTGTTTATTTAACAAAAAAAGGCCCGTTTCAGAAAGGACCGATGATCAGTGCTGATGATCGGTCGTCGCCGATCATCGGCAACCTTTTTTGTTTTCACATATACACGTATCATCAGTTGTCAATATGAAATTAAGAAGCACAGAGCATTGCGTTGTTGTCGCTTTATGCGTAAAAAGATTAATTGGAAGAAATAAAAAGAAACGAAAATCAAACAGGATATGGGTGCATCCAATATGTCTAGAAAGACCAATAAAAGGCGCGTTCGTCACCTTTTACTCAGATTTAAGGGAAGACCCGCGCAAATTCTTTATGTATTTTCGGATGTCCATTTCTTCTTTTGAAGAATTACACCACAAGCTAGAAAACGATCTGAAATTTTCAGACTCTATTAGACCTTCAATTTCTTCAGTGGAAAGATTGAGTGTAGCCTTAATACTTTTTTAATTTTTATACTGTTCTGAAGATGTATCCCAAATACATGGTTTTGTTTAATTGCAGTAATTTATAATTCTGTGTCAATACGGTATTTTTCTTTACCACTGACTGCCATTTTGCTTATTAATATTTCTTGCAACAAAAACCGTAAAAAAATAGTATAAACCTGCTCAAATGCAACACTGTATCGAAACTTCAACTGATGATATGCTTGCATGTGAAAATCTCCGTTTACCCAATGGCCCTTACTTCGACCGATGATCTGCGAACGCCACGGGCTAGACCGATGCCTGCGCGTTTTTAAACGGCCGGCCGATGATACGCGGACATGTGAACGAAACATATAAAACAATGAATAGGACGGATCGTCAGCACTGATCATCGGTCCTTTCTGAAACGGGCCTAAGCTTGTAGAAGTAAAACTAACCAGGGCCGTACTTACGAATACTGTTTGGCTTCCTATAAATATGTTGAAGATACAGTACAAATCAATACAATTTAGAATATTATTATTTAGAGATATTATTTGAGATTTTGAAATTTAGAAATCACACAAACAAGAAAATGACATTAAGGAAAAATTGTCGCATTCGACAGGACTCGACCTTGGAACGGTAATGCCTCTAACAACTTCTGTTATAGATACATTAGTAATTGGTCGGATTTTTGATCGTCTTAATTTAACTCATGTCAAATGTAACACTGACTCACTTTCTCCTTAAGTATATGTATGCATGACGTTAATAAGAAAGAGATTATTTAGTAAACTATTATTTTGAGATACTTTTGATAGATTTATTGAAATTTTAGAATGTATACAAACAAGAATATATTCAATTGCATTAAGATGAAAGTGAATACATCAAACTCTAAGTCACTTTTTTGTGTCCTGATTTTTAGTAAACTAATTTTGAGATACCTCGCATCTCATGAAATTTTATCAATTTCTCCTTAATGTCATTTTCTTGTTGGTGTAATTTCTAAATTTTATAAATGTGCTTGAGGAGGAAGTGAGTATGTGTCAGATGTGACATGAATTGAATCAAGATGTTCAAAATCCGAATAATTACCAATGCATTTGTGGCTGAAGTAGTAAAAGCGTTAGCGTTGCAAGTTCGAGTCCTCTCCGATGCCACATATTTTTTAATTTCCCTTTAATGTCTTTTTCTTACTTGGGTAATTTCTATATTTCAAAAATTTCATAAGAGATCTCAAAATGATTAATTTACTAAAAATCCATTTTTCCGGTATTTAATGGTAAGCAATTATTGTTTACAGTGGACATTGTTGCATTGTAAATAAAATGTAGCATATAAAATTTACGCAAATTATAGAAAACAGAAAACTGAACTCACATGTTTTATTCTTTATTTCTAACAGTCAAGTTGAAAATGTCCCAAATTCACATCAAGTTCCATCTAAAACAAAAATAATAGGCAATTAGTAAACTATGTTTATATGCCCTAATTTATATGTTAAATTTTTATTTTTAATAATAAACTTACCTTTTTATTAGATGATAATATTGTAGATTATACACTGATCATGGAGAAAAACCTGTGGAGTAAATAAATTAAAAATGAAGGCAACATATCAGTTTCCACACAGAGAAAATGTTTGAAACAATCTTAGAAGTAAATAAAAAAGAATATATGAAAAAAAAATCGAATCAGAAAAATATTATGCGAAATAAAATCTAAATTAATTTTAGAAATATTTTATGAAGACAACTCTAAAAATTATAATTAGGAATCTGATTTAGAAAAATACAGCCAAGAAAAATAGATAATATAACAAAAAATACAGTGAAGAAACGAAGATAAAACAATCCTACTTTGAAGTTCGCATGATGGACCTAAAACATAAAATTTTTGTATAAATATTACATAAACAATTTTAAGTGCCTAAAAACAAAAAGAAGCTAAACTTATTGGTAGGCATATATTATTTTCTAACCATACCTCATAATCCTCGCTATTCTCGTTCGGGACCTACCTGAAAATAAAATCTGTTACTATTTTTATTAATTAAATATGCAAATAAAATTATTTTAACGAAATCTTTATCGCTTGCTTCTCTAGCCTCCATTTCTCAGTGGCTGCCTATTTGTGCCGAGACTATAGCCTTTATAGCTGCTTGGCTTTCCGAGTATAAGACTACGGTTTTACCCGTTTCTCGCAAACTTATTCCTGGGGACTATCCTAACCTGAGGTACACTCATTGTTTGATCCGCCTGAACCCTATCATATAGTTCTGCTTGCTCTTTTCCCCTCAATAAGGTTATAGGAGCCTGGCCTTGTAACAACCTGTGAGCAGTTGCCATAGCCTCGCCCTGTATATAGATATGCAATGGTGGTAAGTTGAGCAGAACCTGTAATGCGTTCGTTGGGGCAGTCCCCATGGCTCCTGTGACATTCAGGCATGCCTCCCCTTGAACGTTTCCCAGTTGCCCGACCCCACTACCATAATCCGTGAACCCCGAAAGTGTTCGAGCGTAAGCATTCTTAGACTTTCTTCCATCGTTTTGGTGTATGATCCGTCCTTCTTTTAAGGAGTACGACCTCTCCCGCTGTACTATAGGTACTTTGCCAGGACCATGTGGATTGTTGAGCATGCGAGGTCGTTTGGACTTTCTCGCAGAACTTCATCTAGGAGTCTCTTTTGGCTTTTCGGATTTCTTTATTGTTAACTATTGTCTGTACTCTTCCCAGTTGTAAACAATTTTGGCATTATTAAACAGCCTTTTCACCTTAACCCTAAGCTTCCGTAGGTGTTCGTTCCACCAGGGAGTGTTTCTTGTAATTTTTTGTCTGTTTCGGACAGTTTTCACCATAGCCTCGCTTACCATGCCAAACTTTCTATCCAAACTGGGTACATCTCTTATTGACAACCATTTGTCCTCTAGATGTTCATTAAAAGACAGTTGCCAACTCCTAAACTTTTAGAAGCCAGTACAGTAAAACATTTTTAAACATGTTAGTGTTAATATTTAGCAAAAATAAATTTAAAAAAATCATATAACATATTCTACATCTTCAGGCTGTAGCAAATTTTAGAATTTATATTTTTTACTACTAATTTTGAAATAACTCCATACCAAATTGTATTTTTTTTATTATAAAAAATAAGATTACCTACAGCAGATTTAAAAATTTTGTGGTCATAACTGTTGCTTAAAAATCATTAATTAAGAATTGATTTTTTATTCCATTTGAATGTTTCGGATTATATAAAAAAATCATATTATGTATAGTTTAAATTTATATTTATTTCATTTAAAAAACTTACCTATTTACTGCTACCCCTGCACTGTAGCGTCATGAGAACTGCAAATCCCTACCATACCATCACTAATGATGCACTGACAGAAAAAAAAATATATTCTCTTAAACTCCAAAAATGCTATATATTCTTAATTCTTACCTATTTTTTATTTTTAGTTATTGCCTCTTTTTTATTGTAGATTTGTACTCCTTGTCATTGCGATTACCACACTGCACTTTTGTCAAAAAATAGAAAACTGGTGTCTGAAATTTAAAAAAGTACATTATAATATATTACTTTCAAAATATTTCAAGATATCCTAAAAATTGTTAAACGTTAAGTAACCTCGGTTTTAATGATATACCTACTTGACAAAAATATGTGTTTTTTCTTATTATGAAATTAATAAAGGGCCTGCCCTCCTTAGTGGCCCAAGCTGCCCAAGGACCTTAAGACCTCCTAAGCCGGCTCTGACTACGATGGGCTAGTTTTTTGCAAAAAAGCTAAGTTTAGTTAAATAGACGTGACTAACGGTGCGGACTAGTTGTTAAAAAATATTTGTGCCCTAATGTAAAGGTCCATAAGAAAGGTAAGTACTTGAAAAAATTGCGAATTGAAATTTTGAGAGATGGCTCGTTCGAAAATATTGACTTGGACTTAAAGGTAAACAGTGTCAAATATAACATTAGATGATACCAAGATCTCCGGAGAAATTACAACAACTGCATGCTAATATTGTTAATTCAGGGGTTAACACAAACAAACAAACAAACATAATGACCTTGAATAGGAATCAAAACTTACGAGCCAATATACGCATATATGGTACTCGAATACAAGAAGTGCAAAGGTTTAAATACCTGCGTGTATGGATCACCCAAAGTCTTGTTCCAGAAACCGAACGATAGAGGACCGAAGAGGTTTCCGAAGACAAAATTGTTCCTGGCTTAAAAATGTAAGAGAATAGATAGGATTAGACACACCATTAGGAATAGTAATAAATAGAGAGAAATTTGCAGACACTGTCGGTAATGAAGAAGACACCTTAAAAAGTTCAAAGCTATTAAGATCATGACCTCTTATCAATTAGGAAACAAATTCTAATTAATTTGAAAACAAAACCAACCCTTGATCTAACATACAAAATCTGAAAAGCACAGTTACCAAACATAATTTTGGTATTAATATCGATACGTTGGTAGCATAAGATTATAGGTATACAAAAACATTATTATTGTCATCTAACCCGGTTTCCTGACAATGTTACATTTTGGCGCTTTAACTTAACGCTACATAATTTTCTATGCGCCAAAAGTACCTTGAAATTTATTCTTGTTAGACAATAATTTTTACTCTAACATTTTACACTCTCAGCGCAATTAAATTTAGACGACCAAAACAGTAATTATTTTGAGCATTTCTTGTGCCAAAAGCCGTTGCTTTTAATCATTTTACTACGTTAAGTGCTCAAAAAAATGTAATATCGTCAGTATGTTGTTTTATCGAATCTCAAGAAATCTAATACCTATTACCAATTTATTTGCGTATTGATTTAATTTCGAAATTGAAAATATATGACTTTGAAAAACAGGGTTTGTGAATAAGATTTTAACATTTGCTTGATCTACATTATTGAAAATTGAAGGACTTTTTTCTGAACTTGTTTATTTGACACTGTTTGTAACCTTAAGCGTTCATTATCTACCGTTTGTGAATGACAAAATTGACGCAAAAAAAACAACACAAAGACAGCAAAATGATATGAACTTAGTATCAGAAAAAATTAATTAATTATTCAGGTAGTTTTATAATATGTTCTTATTTAATATATAATACATAACAAATTTGTTTCTACAGTTTATTTCATTTATGAACTTTACATAAAAAATCGTTTTTTTCATTATTTTAAAGTGCCTGGCAGTTAATACGAAAACATGAATTCATAAATACTTTCAACTAGTCAGAAGAGTGAGGCATAAAGGCAGGGACAAAAAGAAAAAAAGATATTTATCTTTTATGAATCAAAATGATGAACATTTTTGTTGCGAAACTGATAGAAAAAATGCCAGACGGTTTCCAACGTTCCCTTTTTGCTATATTTATTTGGAATTTTTACATAGTTTGCCACAGGGAAACTCGACTTCAGTCGTTGGAAACTGATAAATATATTTTTTCCTTTTGCAGATCCCTACCCCTATGAACCACCCTTTTGTCTAGTTGAAAGAGTCTGGCATTTAAAAATCGTAGTATTTATTAATTCTTATCTTCGTATTAACTGTCAAACACATTAAAACGGGTAAAAAACTTTTTTAAAAGATAATTGATTTTCACAATTATCAAACTCGGGTCAGCTATTTAAACTACATTGATTTTCAAGAACTAACTTAATTATTTTTATACTTCAAATTGTCAGACATGAATCGATCACGCCAAATCCATGTGTGCTAGCTCACGGTCTATAATCAATTAATGTAACTTTAACAACTACATATAAACTCATGAAAAAATTAAAGCAGCACCTCCTTTTTTTGCTTTAAATTTTAAAATAATGATCACGGTTAAGGTTGCTAATTTTTTACGAATAGGAATGGGCCTTCTTTAATAATCTAGACACGGCTGTTAAATAGTCGTTTATGTTAAAATTATAAATGTCAGAATTTTAACTTGTGTTGAAAGTTGAGCACATTGTTGATATGCAAAGGACTTCCTTTGCTAGAAGGTGTTCTGTTATTACTAGAGGTTGTTTCAATAGTTTTAGAGTTAGAAAATGAATCGTGACAGAGATTTACCAGTAGACGACGCTGTAAAGCCATGATTTTACTTGCAGAAAGATACTCTATGCGTTATGTTACTAATTTAGTAGGAAGAACTCATTCCACTATAGGTAAACACTTCAACCAGACAAAATCTTACAATCGCAGACCTGGACAAGGGCGCAAAAGGTTTACAGATGCAAGAGATGGAGCGCTTTCTGTATATGTCTGTTCTTTGAAACAGAACAGTCACTGGTATAATCTTACGAAATAAGTTGACTATTGCTCGCAATGTACTAATATTGTCCCAAACTGAGAGAATACGTTTAAATGAAGCTGGATTAAACAGTAGAAGAACGGTGAAAAAACCTTTGTAACCATCAAAATTGGACGGTTGACGATTGTAAGAGAGTTTTGTTCTCAGATGAGACTTTGATCACTTTAAAATTTTCGAATGGGCGTAAGCATGTTTAGCGAAGGCCTGCAGAGAGATTAGCAAATTGCAATGTTGTTCCCAAAATTCCATTTGGTGGAGGCACTGTGATGTTTGGGGAGGAATCTGTTTTAATGGCCGCATGCAGTTGATTCCTATCCGCATGAAAGCCATGAATGCGGTTTATTATCTCGAAAATATCTTTTTTGGACATGTTATGCCGTTTGGTACCTTCTTGGGGCCAAATTGTGTTTTCATGCAAGGCTAGGCAAGTGGTTAACTACCTAAATGCAATTAATCTTGAGTTAATGGAATGGCCAGCCAACAGTCCGGACTTAAATCAAATAAAGCACCTATGGGATGTTCTTAAAAAACAAGTTCGCAGTATTAGGCCCTCACCTGTTGACCATAACCAACTGTTAGATGCAGTTATAGCAGAATTGGAGAGTAATCCCCAAGATGTTATCAAAAACCTGATTTCCAGTATGCTAAGACGAATAAGTGCAGTAATAAGAAGTAGAGGAGGCCATACACGGAACTAGGCTCAGTTGAAACACTTTAATTCAATTGTTTCCGTTTTTCGTATGTACTTAATGTTTAGCAAATTGTTTGTGTTATTAACTAATTAATAGACAATTTTAAAATACAGGAAAGTTTGTTTAAAAACATACCATAATAGAAAAATAAACATTTTTTATGAAAAAATAGTATATTGTAATACAAGTGTTACAATGACAGGTTTCGTAGTAGTATAAATTAAAGAAATACTAGCAGCATGTTTTTTATAAAAAAAATTAGTTAATGTACCGGGTTAATCGTTAGACTAGGTTTACTTTAAAATTTTTTGAAGTAAAACTTCTTTAGCGAGACTAGGAGTAAAAAAGTTATTCTAACGGACGTGACGTCATTCTAATAACAGAAACCGGAAACAAAACCTAATTACAAAATACCTGACACGATTTTTCATGGGCGCCGGCAGCAGGGTGCAAGAGGGTGCGCTTGCACCCCCCTGCTATGGAAAAAAATACCTGAATTTACCAGAAAATTATATATTTTTTAATTTTTTTATTAAATTATTGTTTGAATAAAAACTAAAGGCGTCGCGGTTGCTGTCCAAATCATTCTACATTCTATATATATTAGATCATAATAGTGTGTAGATGAAAATAATCCTGGCGGCGCTCATGCGATTCTGCCTACTATATTAAATAAAATTAAATCTGTGAATCTGTGAATTGACAGCTTGTTATCTTGTCAACCAAAATACATTGCTAGTAGTTTTTTGTGTATAAAGTGTTTGTATTAAATATGAATAAACAAAGTGGATTTATTAATGAAGAAAGTGATGAAAAAATATTGAATGAAAATAGTGAGTACCTATAATCTATATGCATACATTTTATTTTTGGTGTGTAATTACACTATTTATACCTTATTATTTATACCTAGCTATTTTCGTTTTATAGACTTAAAGAGCTAAAAAGAAAAAGAAATTGTGAACGTCAAAGGGCATATTATAAGCGCCAGAAAGATTTGAAGAAAAATGACAAAAATTAAAAAATGACGAGACAGCCACATTCATTATGATTTGATTAAGTAAGTTTATATACATACATATTATGATAGTAAATAATTGTTTATACGGAATCTTTACGTTGAGTAAAGAAGCATGTTGCACGTTTTTGTTCATAAAATAATAATATTCGAAATATTTTAACACTTTCTTATACTTATTTTAGGTTTGGTTAGGTAGCCATAAAGGCCATAAAACCACTAGTCAGGATCCTTCGTAGACGTGAAGGAAACAAACTTAACTAAGGATTTTAAATTTTATGGAATATGCTATAAAATGATACAAAATGAAATGGTTATCTAACTATCGAAGGCTCTTGTATTGTGATGTATTACAATAAGGTAGATACAGCTACAAAATCACACATTCTAAACGTAAGGTGTGTATATTTTTAATATTGTTTAGCTATTATTGAAGCAAAACTTCTTTAGTTGCGACTAGGGGTTACTCTAACGTTAGATTCTAACGGAAGATTCCGATGGAAGTAACTGTGTAATTTCAGCTATGGGAGGAGCTTAAATTTTCGAAATTTATTTATGAAATTTTCAAACGGTTTCAAATACATTAATGGTATTTAGAGAGTAAAATCTATGTTTCACATTTTGGTTATCATAAACCTATTATTTCATATATAAAAAAAAATAATGATAACTTTCAAATTCCTATTTCTAATGAATAATATAAATATAACATCTCATTTTTTTGTAAAGTATATAGCCAATAAATATGATTGAATTGTAATTAAATATTTATTTTCCGATACGTACGTCAACAAGTTTTACTTCAATCGCGCGTAAAGGTTACACGCACACTCTTTTTTTTTCAAGATTGGAAATCGTAATAAAATAAATAATCATGTGTTTAAATAAACAAAATAATTAAAAACAGGATTAGAGTAAAAAAATACTTCTTGTGTTGTGGTTTTCATTTAATAATTTTATTAATATTGATATAGACACAAACGTTTTATAAAAGTATAACAAATGAGAAAGAAGATTGAGTGTGTATAAAGGGTGGTCTCGATATAATGGACTATAAAATCCATGACTAGATTTTTAACATAAAATTATTGCAATTTAGATGAAATTACCTTATTTTAAAATATTAATATTTTTGCTTTAGAAATCAAGTCATTAATTATAATCCGTCAAATTTGATTTAAATAAAAATTTAGTATCTAGACACTAATTTGTATATTTATACATTTAGAGAATATTCCCTGAAAACAGTTGTTCAAAACAAACACCATTCAATTCTGGAGTGATGCTCTATTTATTCAGCAGATGCATCACAGTCATATGTTGAACATATTCTATAATGCCAACAAAAACGTACCTGGACCCCGTACTATTAGAGAAAAAGTTAAAAAGGAAACAAAATAAAAAAAATAAACAAAAATAAATATAGATCTTAAAAAAATTCATAAAAAAAGGTTGAGAAATCAAAAAAAAGGAAAAATCGAAGCAATAATAAGAAACGAAAAAATCCAGAAACCAAGATAAAATTTAAAAAAATTGAGTATAATGGAAAAAAAACAATGAATCCAAAAGAAACAGAAACAAACCAAAGGACTAAAAACAGTAACAAATTATGAAAAGCGAGTAGTTATAAAAAAATAAAGAAAAATGAAAAAAAAAAAACAGGAGAAAAGAAGGGCAAGTGACAAAAATTAGAAAACACAAAATATCAGGAAAACATCGAAAAAATTTGAAATATCAAAAACGGTTACAAACTTGAAAAGAAAGATAAAAGCGGGAATAAACCAAACAAATAAAAAGGAACCGAAAAATGTAAAAAAATATTTATACACAATCTGAGGAAGGGTTTGATTCATACTTATTTATCGACTAGCTTTCTACGCAATCTTTTAAGTGTAATATCTTCCAGATACCCACAAAAAATTAAAAATAAAGGTTACTATATATGTAGTTCATAATTTTTAATCGCATACTAGCTTTCGCATTTTTCTACTTTATCAGTTTTTTGAAAAAATAGCCACCATCTGCTAAATACATTAAAAATCATCCATTTTTTTTATTGGTCAAGAAATGTTTATATTTTTGTAAATGATCACTAACATCGCAATATTTTTCGAATCTGCCACATAATATTATTTTCATTGGCATGAATAGTATTAAGTAGATGCATCCAAGAAATCCCTTTCTTACAGACCCTTTGACCCGCTAATATAAAATTTAACTAGGAGCCGGCAACTATTTACATTTTATTTGTTCCTTTTTTAATAAAATTTAAAAAAGAAATATTGGTTAGATTGTGATCTTTTCTCCACCCTGATTGTGATCTTAATTTTTTTTTATTAGCACACTTACTTATGTCAAAATCAGTCCAGTCAGTTTGAAATTATAATAAAAACACTTACCTAATAAAACCAACGTAGTATTAAGTCTATATACACTAATATTAAGTCTTTCAAGTATTTTTTATGCCAAACAGAACATTTAAAAAAATACTAAAATGATTCACTCCGCGTATACCTACTGACAGTTCTGATGGATTAATTATGAAGCTACACAACGTTTTTTTGGACAAAATCATCTAGATTTAGTGTGATGGAGTAGAGGAGAATAGAGTAGAATTATTCATAATATTAGTATTATATATACAATTATAATAAAAACACTTACCTAACAAAACCAACCTAAAATATTAATTCTATATACACTATTTTTTTAAGCAAAACATAACATTTTTCAAAAAAAATATTGATTTAGTATGCTGTCTGACAGTTGGTTGAAAAATAATAAAACTATACGACCACTACGTTTTTTTGACAAAATCATCTTTATTAAATTCCTGTGAAGGAGTAGAGTAGAGTAAAGTAGAGTAGAATTACACAATTTTACACGTAAAAATTAGTACAAATGAATATATTAAATTTTTGAAAGAAAAAAAAAAGATTTTATTTATCTATTAAAATTAAGGTTCTTCTCAGTTAAGTAAAAAAAAGAACTGAATTACGTAGATTTTTGTTCCCTGCTACAGTCTGATGACTAGATTTTAATGTTAGATTCGTCTTGGTAACACTAGTGACACTGGGTAGGTACATAAAAAAATGGAAATGGTGGATTTTTGATGCCGTATTGCAAGAGAAAAAATGTATATATACCATTCTTATCGAGTTTGGTATCAAAATGAAGGCTTTAAATAGTATTGCAAATAAACTTACTGAAAACATATTTATCTACTGTTTACGTATATTGTCTAACTGCTTTTGTGATTTAATGGTTAGAAATTCTGCTGATACGTATTAGTCTAAGAGCTGGCTACGAAAATTGAAAATGATAAGGTGCAGTAAAAATGATTATATAAAAACCTTCCTTATCTATTGTATAACACGTAGTGTCCACTGCCAGAAGTCTCTCCCGAGGCGGAACGCGTGGGCGGGCGGCCAAACTTGTAAATTTTTGACATGAAAAAAATCATAAGGTGCAGTTTTGAAAATTTTATAGTTTTATAGTTTTTACCAATAGAAATAGTGTAAAACTATTGCCAGAAGTCTAGATCGAGGCTAAAATGTCGCCAGAAGTCATTAAAGTTGTAAATAAATTATTAAAAAAAAAATGACAAGGTGCAGTTCTGGCGAATTTGTTTTTATATTATTTATTGTTAAAAAAAAGCAAAATGTAAATTGCCAGAAGTCTAACTGGTAGCTAAGTGAAGATAAGCTAATTAAATCTTTGCAAATTTTAGAACTGAAAATAGTGGTTCTTTAAATGGAATGACAAGGTGCAGTTCTGACAATCGTTATTTTATATTACTTATAGTTAAAAAAAGCAGTGTATGTAATGACAGAACCCCAAATAGTGGTTAACTATTTAAAAAAAATGGCCCTTGGTAAGCCAGGCGCATCAGTAGATTTATATCAATTGAATATATTAAAAGTATACGTTTTAGAAAAAAATGTTTTAGATAAAAGTTGTAGGGCTCTTTAAGACAAACAAAAAAGTCCCCTAACATTTTTTTGTACAGGGTGAAGTAAAAAAGTTACGATTTTTTTTTCATTTTGATTTGATGTCACGCCCAAACGGCGGGTTCAATTTGGCCCATTAACGAACTTACTCGAGATTTTTGTACGATTGATTTTTGTACCAAATTTCATTTTGATCGGTTAAGAAATGCGACCGCTATCGTGTCCACAGATTTCGTTATATTTGCGGAACTATATATATATACAGGGTGTTTCTAAATTGATGCGAAATATTTCACAGGGTGATTTTTTAGCGAAAATTAAGGGGGGTCTTTGATATAAATTTTTGTTCAAAATCGCTCTCCCTCCAAGTTACAGCCCCTTAAAGTTGGGAGAAAACAATGGTTTTTATTTAATATCTCCACTATGGAAGAATTTAGAAGAATGAAATTTGGCACATAATTGATGCTAATAAAATCGCATCTTTTGACAATTTTTGTAACCCCGCATTGTTTATACAATGGGGTGAAAAAATCAACCCTTATGATATTTTGCCACAGAACTTTTTAATGTGTCCACATTTTCCTACTTAAAAAATTGATTTAAGAAGACGGACTTAAACTGCAACTTTTTTATGTTTTGACTATTTCTCGTAAAATTGTTAGTTTGATCACAAAAAAATAAAATAGTATACAATTCGATATTACTTATTCCTTTTTCACATAAATCCAGAAGCGTTATTGTTTGTTAAAAACAGAGTAAGTAGATGTCAATTAATGTCATAATTGGCAGATAATTATTGCTAATAAAATGACATTTTTTGACGGTTTTTGTAGCCCCGCAATGTTTATACGAGGGGGTGAAAAAATCATCCCTTATAATATTTTGCCTCAGATTTTCCTAGTTAAAAAATTGATTTAAGAAGGCGGACTTAAACTGCAACTTTTTTACGTTTTAACTATTTCTCAGTAAGTTGTTTCTTTGACTATAAAAAAATAAAATATTACTCATTCCTTGTGTACATACATCCAGAGGGGTTATCGTTTGTTAAAAAAAATAAAGTAGGCTAGTATTTTTTCACCCCCTCGTATAAACACTGCGGGGCTACAAAAACCGTCAAAAAATGTCAATTTATTAGCAATAATTATCTGCCAATTATGACATTATTTGACACCTGCTTACTCACAATAACGCTTCTGGATTTATGTGAAAAAGGAATAAGTAATATCGAATTGTAACCTATTTTATTTTTTTGTGATCAAACTAACAATTTTACGAGAAATAGTCAGGACATAAAAAAGTTGCAGTTTAAGTTCGTCTTCTTAAATCATTTTTTTAAGTATGAAAATGTAGACGAATTAAAAAGTTCTGAGGCAAAATATCATAAGGGTTGATTTTTTCACCCCCTTGTATAAACATTGCAGGGTTACAAAAATTGTCAAAAGATGCCATTTTATTAGCATCAATTATCTGCCAAATTTCATTCTTCTAAATTCTTCCATAGTGGAGATATTAAATAAAAACAATTGTTTTCCCCCAACTTTAAGGGGCTGTAACTTGGAGGGAGAGCGATTTTGAACAAAAATTTATATGAAAGACCCCCCTTAATTTTTGCTGAAAAATCACCCTGTGAAATATTTCGCATCAATTTAGAAACACCCTGTATATATATATATATATATATATATATATATATATATATATATATATATATATATATATATATATATATATATATATATATATATATATATATATATATATATGAAGAGTAGTGGTGTTCCGGGTTTCAATCCGTTGGTTGTTTGTGTCTTCACGACGTTTCGCCAACATCTCAGCTGGCATTTTCAAGTGATGCTTCCTTTGCGGCTGCTAAACTTGGAATCATTCTACCATCCGTGAAACACTACATCATAACATATATATATATATATATATATATATATAAACTTTTGAACGTAAGGTGTTTTTGAGGTCAGGGGGGCCCAAAACGAAAAACTGTAGTAAAATTTTCCGGAAGTTGTGACCTGGGAACCAGCTGAATAGTAGATATAAATCTACTAATAAGAAATATAGTTAAAAATTACGAAAGTGATAGAAAAATTAAACGTTTTGCAATTATCATTTAACAAAAATTTAGACTTCAATAATTTATTGAAAAACATTTGAATAAATTCATTAATAATACGAGATGTGAAATGTTTTTTCAAAATTATAAAATACAAGATGTAAACGAGCCATTCAAAAAAAACATTAAAAAAATTTTATTCGTCATCTTTGCCTCCATGCCCGCAGTTACCATCCACGGTGAAAGAAGTCTTACTAAATAATAAAGAATTTATAGCTGTAGTATTAAATTATTACATAATATAAAGGTCTCATAATATAATTTATTTATAAAAATATTATACGTAGGTACCTATTTTAGATGTCGAATCAGATATAGATAATGCTAGCGATGAAGATGAATCCGATTGTGAATGTTGAAAAATATTGGCACTCTCGAATATATTATTCTTTTAATTATAAATATGTAGTTTAAAAAAGCAGTGTATGTAATGACAGAACCCTAGTGGTTAACTATATAAAAAATAATAAATAAATTACTGCAGTGATAGAACAGTTTTTTTTTATTAAAAACAATTTCAGATATTAATACTTAAAAGAATGATTGGTAAATATAAAGAATTTTCCCAATCTTGTTTTCATTAGTTTATTTATTATAAAAAAAATTGAATAATTGATACTGCCAATATTTTTTAACATTCACAATCGGATTGATCGTTTTCATCTTCATCGCTAGCATTATCTATATCTGATTCGTCATCTGAAATAGGTACGTATAATACTTTTATAAATAAATTATATTATGAGACCTTTATATTATGCAATAATTTAATACTATAGCTTTAGATTCTTCATTATTTAGTAAGACTTCTTTCACCGTATGTATGTATAGTTCCGATATAACGAAGTCTGTGGAACGATAGCGGTCGCATTTCTTAACGGATCTAAATGAAATTTGGTACAAAAATCAATCACCCAAAAATCTCGGTCGAGTTCGTTAATGGGCCAAATCGGTCAGGCCGTTTGGGCGTGACATTAAATCAAAATGGAAAAAAAATTCGTAACTTTTTTACTTCACCCTGTACAAAAAAATGTTAGGGGACTTTTTTGTTTGTCTTAAAGAGACCTACAACTTTTATCTAAAACATTTTTTTCTAAAACGTATACTTTTAATATATTCAATTGATATAAATCTACTGATGCGCCTGGCTTACCAAGGGCCATTTTTTTTAAATAGTTAACCACTATTTGGGGTTCTGTCATTACATACACTGCTTTTTTAAACTATAAGTAATATAAAATAACGATTGTCAGAACTGCACCTTGTCATTCCATTTAAAGAACCACTATTTTCAGTTCTAAAATTTGCAAAGATTTAATTAGCTTATCTTTACTTAGCCACCAGTTAGACTTCTGGCAATATACATTTTGCTTTTTTTAACAATAAATAATATAAAAACAAATTCGCCAGAACTGCACCTTGTCATTTTTTTTTAATAATTTTTTTACAACTTTAATGACTTCTGGCGACATTTTAGCCTCGATCTAGACTTCTGGCAATAGTTTTACACTATTTCTATTGGTAAAAACTATAAAACTATAAAATTTTCAAAACTGCACCTTATGATTTTTTTCATGTCAAAAATTTACAAGTTTGGCCGCCCGCCCACGCGTTCCGCCTCGGGAGAGACTTCTGGCAGTGGACACTACGTGCTATACAATAGATAAGGAAGGTTTTTATATAATCATTTTTACTGCACCTTATCATTTTCAATTTTCGTAGCCAGCTCTCCGTCTATATGGTTAATACCTATTGAACCGCAAGACGAATTTTAATGATTCCCTTTGCAATCGATTTGTGACCTTATGCGACCATGTAATATTAGAAAACTGTATTCGTTTATACAAAAAATGCATTTTTAACGTGCATCTCACACAGAAATCGTTTTTTATTGGCTGAAATGAGTTCAATTTTGTTACTCAGGGGTCGCTAAAACGAATGTGTCATTGAACGTGATCTACGGAGTACCTGGTGCCCAGGATACCTTCTGTTTACATCTTCTTCTGAAGTTTTCGTTAAAATCGTTATAAAATTAGTCAAAACTCAATACTAGGTTATTTTTGGGCTCGTTAAAAACGAACTTTACATTGGAAGTGAGCTCCGGAGTACCTGGTGCCCAGGATACTTACTGTTTCCCTCGTATCCTGGAGTTTTTGCTAATATCGTTAAACAATTAGTCAAAACTTAACACCCGGGGGTTTTGGGCTCGCCAAAAACAATAATTATGACATTAGAAAGCATCTTCGGCGTAGCCGGTGCACTGGATACCTACTATTTACCTCGTTTCCGGGAGTTTTCGGTAAATTTTTTAAACAATAGGGATGTTGACTAATTTCCGGATCTGCTTTTATTTTATAGATAAACTCTTAATAACCACGAAAAAAATATTTTAATAATAAAAATGGTTTTATTTTAAAGAAAAAAGTGATAAATT
Source organism: Altica lythri (assembly GCA_964028335.1). Taxonomy (NCBI): domain Eukaryota; kingdom Metazoa; phylum Arthropoda; class Insecta; order Coleoptera; family Chrysomelidae; genus Altica; species Altica lythri. The sequence goes on along the minus strand of OZ034800.1, from coordinate 76,191,928 downwards.
AGTGATTTAAAATTTCCCGCTAAAACGCCCAAAACTGTCATGTGACTTTGATTACGTCACGAACCGATAAACAATGCTCGCGATCAGTCAAACTCTAAGGAACTTGAAAGTTTTCTTAAGAAATAATTATTTTTAGGATTTAATACTAGTTAATAATAAATACAAAGTGTGTGTGTATGTAAATGTACATGTAAAAAATGAAGATTTTAATATTCAAACAGCCCACAGTATTTCTTACCACATAAATGAAGTTATAAATATAAATGTTTTTAAAATTTTTAAAGTTAACGAACGACATAAGTTCTATTTATTTAATTTTAGTCAAAAATATGACGGATTAATTGGTATTGATTTATTAAAACAATTAAAAGCAACTGTAAATTTAGAGAAAAAACTCCTTATTCAGAAATACCAATAATATACGAATTAGAAGAATTAACACAACTAAAAAAGAAACTTAAAGTAAAAAATGCCACAAGCAGGAGTTCCCCAAGGCTCCATACTTTCCCCCCTTCTCTATCTTATCTACACTCACGACGTCCCAAACATCAAAAATATTCAACTTTATGCTGACGACACAGCTCTATACACATCCGCCAAAACTACGGCTGCTCTAAACACCCAAACCCAACGTTTACTGAATAAGTATACAGACTGGTGCAGAAAATGGAGGATATCAATCAATCCACAAAAAACCCAAACCATAATCTTTCGCCACCCTTCCTACAGCCGTAGACCAAATCAATCTTTTGACAATGTCAACCTAACTCTCTGGGGTGAGAGACTCGTAGTAATGGACGAGATTAACTACTTGGGAGTGCGCTTTACGCGCACCCTCAACTGGGAATCCGAAGTCAAACGCACCCTCGATAAAATGAGGAAACGAGCCTCTCTCCTTGGAGCGTTGTGTGGACGGATTGGAAGATGTCAACCAAACACTCTACTCCACACCTACAGAACATATATTCGACCTATAGTCGATTATAAGGCTGTACCATTTATTACCCTCACTCCCCAACAAACAAACCGCCTGGCCGCAACTGAGCGAAGAATTTTACGCAAATGCCAATACCTCCCCCCTTGGTACCCCTTACATCTCACCTACATTCACCTCAATAGCAAGGATACTACACCCTTACCTTTTCGGTTACAGGAACTCCAACAGAGGTATGCCACCAGGACCCTGCAGGGCCCCAACACCCGGGCCCATGATACTCTTCTGACCCCTTGGAACAGAGTAGCCTCAGCTGGGGAGCTGAGGCTACTCCAAGCAGCAGTACAACAACTTACAGAGAAGCTCCAAGACCACTTAGAAGAGGCCCCACTAGCCCTACGCTAATAATCATAAATATGTAATAAATAAATAAATAAGTAAAAAATTATTCTATTAATATTTCCGCTAGGATATCCCAAATTGTAAAATTACCCGTTGACATAGAAAGCGGAACAGGACTTTTAAATTATATTAATTTTGGCAATCAAATAGAATCAACCTGTGCAGTTGTAAACGTAAATTATTTTTTTGCAACAACCACCATTACTAATTCAAGAGAAGAACCGATAAAAAATAATATTAATAAACCTTTTAAAATTGAAAAATTAGATATCGCAGATATAAATTTTATTGAAACAATGGAAACCGATTCTGAATTAAACGAATACACCTATTTAAAATCTAATCTAAAAAATGTAGCAAAGAAATTCGCCACCATCAAACAATCGATTCTCGGCAAGTTAGAACTGTTTTCTTTGATAAATCCAGTCTCCATCATGTAAACACAATTCGGTTTATGATAATAAGTCAGTTACAAATACTAATAGCGAGTAATTAGCGAGAGAAATCAAAGAAATAACTCGTTCACACAGTGGCACCAAGCGACGCTAAGTTGTTTATCGGTTCATGACGTCATGCGCTGTGATTGGCGTTCACAGTCACGTGATAATGTGTATTAAATAAAGTTTTTTGAATTAATTTTAATTAATAAAATATTAATAACTAGTTGTACTCGCCACGTCGTTCGCGTGGCGTGTGATTGTTGTATAAAAATTTCTTACCCCACCCCATTTAAGGAATGGGAGAGAAATTTTTATACACCAGATGTTAAGTTGAAAGAAGACAAATACATCTGTGAAAAAATTTAGTGCAAAAACCCTTGAATTATGAGTTTTGACTAATGGTATAACGATAATACCAGAAACTCCCTGAGACAAGATAAATAGTAAATATCCTGGGCACCAAATATTCGGTAGATCACTTTTAATGCCATATTCGTTTTCAGCAAGCCCAAAACCTCCAAGTATGGAATTTTTACTAATTGTATAACGATATTACCGAAAACTCCAAGAAACAGTAGGTATCCTGGACCTGGTATCGCCGAATAAGAAGTTTGAACTCATTTACAGCAATAAATAACGAGTTATGTTCGAAATGCACTTTAAAAATGAGTTTTTTGTATAAACAAATGCAGTTTTTTAATATTACATGATCGTAAATGATCACAAAGTTTCGCTTACGAATCGGATGCCGTGTAAATTTTGGAGTTAACGTCGATTTTAGTGCTTTATTTCCTCGACTATAAATAAATAGCTTATTTAAATAAACATAAAGAAGCTCGTTTTAAAAGTTGATACGGATAATTCAAAGATCAGGTTAGTCGCAATATTTTTGCTTTATGAATCAAGTCATAAATTTTGATCCGTTAAATTTTAATGAATACCAATTTAGTATCTACAGAATTATTTTTAGATCCATTCATTTAGAGAATACTCCTTGGCCACAGTTGTTCGAAACCAACCACCATTAAATTTAATACCATTTTTAATAATATGTTACATATAAAGCTTGACTGAAAATATTTTGAAAATATTAAATTTGCTCATTTTTACTAAGTTAACTCTGACTATAATAATGGTAATTTCCTTCCAAAGTTATCTTTATGAAAATTGTATTAAAATTTAAATTTGATACTTTATTGGATATTTTTTAAATAAAATATTAGAGATCACTCTTACTAAACTATATACAAATTTGTTCACGTAGGTCTCCTATTCAGCAGGTGCATCACGGGCATATATTGGACATTAAAAAAAGGATAAAAAAAATAAAAGGAATCGAATAATTAAAAAGAAAAGAAAAAATTCCAGAAACCTATAATGAAATATAAAAAAATTTTAAAAATGCCAATAAATCAAAAAAACAAACAAAAAAACAATAACACATCGAAAATAATGAAAAGCGAGTAGATATCAGAAAAATGATAAAAGAAAACAGGAAAAAAATGGGAAAATCGGTAATAACAGGAAAACATCGAAAAAATTGGGTATCAAAAACGATTGAAAATCTAAAAAGAAAGAAAACGGAAAAAATAAAAAGAAATCGAAAAATGAGAAAATTAAATTCATACACAATCATTTTGTATATACCTCACATTTTTTCAGAAGTATTTAGAAAATGGGAATTTACTCTAAGGAATTGATTGTTTCATACTAATAGGTAGAAAAAAATTAAATAGATTAATACAATAATTAAAAATATAAAGCGAGGGATTTCTTCTTCGCATTCAGCGAGAAAAAATACGTAAGAAAAACAACAGGAGGAGAATGGGCCACGGGAACCCCCCTAGCTGCCGGAGTAACTAGCACATTGCTGCTTTCTACGCAATCTTTTAACTGATTGAATTGAACAAAAAGTAATAAGAAAAAATAAAAATAACTACTTATATAGGTCATAATTTTTAACTGCATCTTTAACTTTAGTATTTTTCTACAATACCAGTTTGTTGAAAAATAGCCACCATCCGCTGAATACATTAAAAATCATCATTTTCTCTTTTTATTGGTCAAGAAATGCTTATTTTTTTTTGTAAATGTACTAACATCACAATATTTTTAGAATCTTTCCCGTGATATTATTTTCATTGGTATGAATAGTATTAAATAGATTTATCCAAGAAATCCCTTCCTTACAGACACTTTGACCCGCTGAATGTTGAAATGAATGTTATACTTAATTTGAAAAACAAAACGAATGTTTTTTAGATTTTTATTTCATCCTGTCCAGTAAATACACTTCCCTACGTCGTTAGGTCTTATTACAGTACTCGTTTTTATTTCCGGACTTGGCTCCTACGTCGCCTTCGCCGTAAACTATCTCGTACTGTAATAAGTAACCTACCGACCTTGTAACGTATAATACTATTTTTTCATCAGCACATAGTGTCAAAAGCAGTCAATTTCATGGGTTTGAAATTATAATAAAAACACTTACCCAATAAAACCAACCTACAATATTAATTCTATATACACTAATCTAAAGTCTCAAAATTTTTTTTAAGCAAAACATAACATTTTTCAAAAAATAAGTGATTCACTCCGCGTATTCTGTCTGACAGTTCTGGTTGAAAAATAATGATTTTATACGACCACTACGTTGTTTTGACAAAACCATCTTTATTTAATTCTTGTGATGGAGTAGAGTAAAGTAGAGTAGATTTATTCATAAAGCCGCGTTTACACCGGAGTTAACAACACGAGTTTTTAACATTTTTGTTATTAACTGATGTTAATAACAAAAGTCATTAACAAATGTTAACAACATTTTCTTTTGGCTGTTAGTTTTGTTATCAACAAAAGTTAAAAGTCTCTCCGCCATCGCCATCTATCAACGCTCATGCACAGCCAAATCTAGGTGAGACAATGGTGCGAGAGGATGACGTGGTTCTCGCTGCAGCTGCGTGCGTTGTTTTGGCTACTGCTGCTCAAAGGAGACGTAAGAGATACTGGGTGAAACCGTCACTCAGAGCAAGGACTGTGTACAGTGGGAGTGATATGCTAAATGATCTGCAAGAAGACGATCGTGACCCTCTTTCAGGCGAGCTAAGGTGCGACGGAAGCACAAAAATTTCCTCCGCATGACCAGCTGTGATGTTGAGTGGTTGATCGGACAACTGGGGCACAGAATTGGCAAAAAGGACACCAACTACAGAAAAGCCATTCCTCTCCAAGCCCGCTTGGCTCGTTGGTCTGGGCACGGTTTTGTCCCTCAAAAACGATAGATGCTCGTAAGCAAACCAGTTTACTTTTGCGTTTGTTCCAGACCCACTTTTTTGTTTTTTGCTCTCTCGTTGAAATTGTCCTATCACTTTTGTCATCTTGTTCTTAGCTTCAACTTTCGTCATGCGTAGAGCTTGGCTAATTTCTGTCCAAGCATAGTTTTTTAAGTTTCTGTCCTTGAAATCAGCATTGGTTGGGTCCCACAACACTGGGCGCTCGCGATACAGATCTATCAAATTGATCACTTGCTCCTGATTTCATTCACTTTCCATTATTAAAATAAACTAAACAAAACAATTCACGCCAACAATAAACAAATAACAAATCGCAGTAACCTCACTCTGTCTCCACGTGTTTCGTCTGCAGCTGTAGTTGGTAGTTGGTACTGAGAGGCGACTGGCGCGCTCTGTCTCTGTGTAGCAAGATGCCCGGCGAGGGGGTTGCGGGGTCTTCCGAGGAACCTGTTGATAACAAAAGTTAACGCACTAAAAGAGGCATTAACTTTTGTTATTAACATTTGTTGAAAACATAACACATTTCCTTTGATCTTTACCGACTCTCGATGGATAACATAAATCTTGTTAATAACAAGGAATTTTCTGTTAAAAACACGAGTTATTAACTTTTGTTAAGAGAAATTTTTTGGCGATTCAGTCAAGTTAATAACTTTTTGTTAAAAACTCGTGTTATTAACTCCGGTGTAAACGCGGCTTTATAGTAAACAAAGTGTTTTTACAAGTGAAAATCAGTACAAATGAATAAAGTAAATTTTTGAAAAGAAATACACCATTCCACTACAATAAAAATACATTTAAATATATTACAATTAAAATTAAGGTTCTCCTCAGTTAAGTAAAAAGGGTTATGTTTTTTATGTATAGGTATGTACGTAGATTTTTGTTCCCTGCTACAGTCTGATGGATAGATTTTAATGTTAGATTCGTCTTGATAATGCGAGTGACACTTGTTGCATAAAAAAAATGAAAATGGTGGATATTTGATACCATAATGTATAAAGGATTTTAAATAGTAGTACAAATAAACTTACTGACAACATATATTGCCTGACTGCTTTTGTGGTTTGATGGTTAGAAATTATGCTGATACGTATGGTTAATATTGAACAGGGCTTAATTTAGTAATTGTCGAGGCAATGAAGCTTTGAACCTCAGAAATTTAAACGGCAGAATTTTAATGATTCTTTTTACAGTCGATTTGACCTTATGCGATCATGTAATATTAGAATACTGTATTTGTATTTACATACAAAAAATGCATTTTTAACTTGCATCTTAAACAGAACTCGTTATTTATTAGCTGAAATGAGTTCAATTTTGTTAATTAGGGGTTTCTGGGGTCGCTAAAAACGAACATGTCATTAAAAGTGATCTACGGAGTACCTGGAGCCCAGGATACATTTTGTTTACATCGCCTCCTGCAGTTTTCGGTAATATCGTTATAAAATTGGTCAAAACTCAATAATTGGTTATTTATGGGCTCGCTGAAAACGAATATGACATTGGGAGTAGCTGGTGCCTAGAATACTTTCTGTTTACTTCGTCTCCGGGAGTTTTCGGTAATATTGTTAAACAATTAGTCAAAACTCAATACTAGTGAGATTTTGGGTTGTCAAAAACAAATATGACATTAAAAGTAATCTGTGGACTACCTGGTGCACAGGATACTTACTATTTCTCGTCTTCAGGAGTTTTCGGTAAATTTATTAAACAATTAGTCAAAAGTCAATACTAGAGGGTTTTTGGACTTGCTGAGAACGTATATCGAGAGCGATCTAATCTAGTGCTCAGCACAGGAACCTTTACGTCATGTCCTTGAGTCTCATTTAATATATTGAAAACAAAACCCATTTTTTTAAATTGAATGCAAAAACTCTCAAATTATGAGTTTTGACTAATTGTATAACGATATTACCAGAACTCCCTAAGACAAAATAAACAGTAAGTATCCTAGGCACCAGATATTCAGTAAATCACTTTTCAGCAAGCCAAAAAAACTCCAAGAAAGGAATTTTGACTAAGTGTATTATATTACCCCTAAAACACCAGAAAACGATGCAAACAGTAGATATCCTGGACACAAGGTAGGTACTTGGGAGATCACTTTCAATGTCAATTTGCTATCAGCGACCCCAAAAATCTCCAAATAACAAAATTGTACTCATTTCCACCAATAAATAACGAGTTACGTTTGAAATGCAGTTTTCCAATATTATATGATCGCATAAGGTCATAAAGTTTCCTGACGCTGTCGTGAATCGAATGTAAAAAAAACTTAAAATCTGTCCTGCCGATTAAATTTTGGAGGGAAGGCCGATTTTAGTGCTTTGTTTCCTCGACTATTAGCGTTTAAAAAATCGAAATAAAGAACCATCTACCGGATCTCTACACAACCTAGATGTCAAACGATGTTATTGAGTTGTATCCGCGAATTAAGTTACACACTTTAATAAATGAAAAATTAATTAATAAAACATTTTAATGAAGAAAATAGTGAATCTAAACCATTCTCGGAAATCATCTAATCATCCATCAACATCAGTCAAGCACAGAATCACAGAAAAATTTAATAAAATAGTTATTAAAAAATAAATATAAATGGTGAATAAACACTTGATAAAATAATACACAATATGATATAATACAACATATTTTATTTAGAAATTAAGACACTAAAATCTTAATTTATACTGCTGTCGAAAACAAAATATTTTTTTAATTTGCAAGGAAAATACAATATTTATGTAGATTTTGGGACAATATTGCAGTACAATTATTTAAAATATAGTATCACAGATACACACAATAGTCACTTTTATACAAACTATGATTATTATAACAATCACAAATAGCTCAGTGTGTTTTATTCCGGTGGCTGGGTACCCTTCTGTATACAAGGAAGAGTGGATAGTTGACAACAATTGGTACCACTTTTAGATGGAGGACTTACATATTCGTATTCATCGAAAATTTTTATCTAGGATAGAATCGTTTTTAACTATTCACTCTTCTGTATATACCGAAAGGTACGCAGCCGCCGTAATATTTGGAGATACTGAAACACTGGTTCGACTTAATATTTTGACAACAGATTTTAGCAATTCCTAAATAAAAATAATTGCTATAAAAATAAAGCAATTTTTTTCTGTTGTATAGTGAATAAATACCATTGTAAATACTATATTATAAGATATGTATATCCCAGTAAACACAAACTTGTCGGCTGATTCCAGTACACGTGTTTAATATTAGCGTCCATATTAATAGCCTAAGAGGTAGAGCCGTAATTTTACCGTCATCCGTAAATAACATTTCTTTTCTGCAACATATTCGATCCAAACGTTCCTATTCTGGCGGACACCCTAGTGGATACAGGGAGTAGCTATAAGGGGCGTAAGTTGCAAATTTTTTACGTGAAATTGTCGTCATCGATAATATGGATAAACATTTTGCCAGTCGAAGGTGTTTATACGACAATTCGAAATTTCGACGGGTAGACATGGGTGGATACAAAGGAGGTGGCGAACGAGGGCAAAAAATCGACATCGATAATATGTCTACCATTTCTACCACATAATGTTGGACCCTTGAGGAGCCTAAATCCAAAATGGCGAAAAACTGGGTGGACACAAAAGAGGTAACGGTCACGGGTAAAGAGGGCCAAATTTTGAGTTAGAATTACAATATTATTTTAGGTAAAGACTCTGTATAAATGTGTAATAATCAACTTCCAGTCAACGATAAATCGATAACAACGTCGCGTTTGCGCATTGCAAAAATTTTTGTCGGCAAACCGCCCTGCTAATAACTATTGGCCCGGAGCATATTTTCGTCCTAACGACACTGCAATAGCAGCAAGAAGTACATAACCAAGGATGATTACGAGATACCTAAAAAGAGCAACGGAGGTAATGGAAGAAAGGTACATAAAGTAAAAAATATCAGAAAAAAACAGGGCAATATTGTTTAAGAAAAGACAACACCAACCATATAGAAGACATAACGAAGAGAGAAGACAACATCAAATGGACAAGGACATGGACCAAAGACTAACCTTCAAAGAAACGTCGACAGGTCCAACAAAACAGATGTCTACGGGAATCGGTAAGCGCACCTTGATACATGCGAAACAACATGCTGTATCACGATTTAGAGTTAAGAAAAATTACACATACAATGAAAGAGAAGATCTACGAATGCACGTGGAAGCATGTAAACTGTGAGAATTAACAAAGTACGACTTAGATGATGGAACCTGGAAACACAATATGCCAAAGATGCAGCACTGGCAGTAGTAAAGAACCAGAAGACCACATAGCACCAAAGTGACAAATGAGTCAACTACAGAGAGAACGCTACACGCACTGTCTTAGCAGATGAGGACCGCAATTTTTCCTCAAAACCCGTTCAGGGGTCCGAAATTGCTGTGGCTCCCTCGGAAATGTGGAGTGGTGGTGGAAGAAGGAGAAGTGGATGCCATTCAGACAACTAAGTCGTTGCCAGAATGACATGCTCAGTAACCTGCGTGCGTGTATATTTGCATCACTTCACCTGCTCGGCATGCCAGTTATTTACCAATGTCAACAAATACTTTAATGTTTACTGAAATGGTTTAGGTTACAATATATTTTCAAAATATTAAATCGACGTCGATCTAAGACATATATACACACATAGCACTATTTTTGATTGGATTTTAGTATTATTGGACAAAATTAAAAGCAAACTTCGGTTCTACAGGTACTAAATTTGGCAACACAAGGAATGTTGAAATATTGAATTAGGTATAAATTGTAAATTTATTTAAATTAAATAATCTAAGGAACTTTTATACAAAAATTATAATAAGTTAGAAAATAAAATTTTTAAACTTCATAATATAGCTACATCCTAAAATACTGATAAAATATTTTACATTTTCTAGATTATGAGAGTTTATAAGCATTCTTTCTCATGAAAACTTCACCAGTCTACATAATTCTCTTCTTATTATATAAAAAGTAATTTTTGTATATAGCGTCATAAAAAAAAATTAATTCGTAGATATTTTTTCTCTCTGATGGATGACTATCTACAAGACTCTACAGCCAAACAAATTGAATGAGTGGCGTAATATAGTTGCTTTCAAAAGAAGAATAATTATAAACTTTTTCATAATTTTACGACTTTTTTAAACTTTTCCATTCATTTTAGTTGAATGGTCATTTTTCTCTTCTTGTTCTTCTTCATCTTCAATTTCAGTGGTTTCGTAAGCGGGATTACACATGGCGTCTTCGTATACCACAGGGAGATCAGCTTGAATGTCAGCAAGTTCAGCTTTTGATTTTAAATTGATATCTGTAAATCCTTCCGAAGGTTTTTCTTTATCTTTTTTAGTAATATCGGTACCTTGTGAAGGATGTTTTTTCATGTATGCATGATAAAAGCTGAAATAGATTACACCTATAATAGAAGTCGCTACGGCAAAACATTGAAAAGTATGTCGAATTCCTATCATTTCAATTAAATAACCTCCTATTAAACTGCCTATTCCTTTACCTAAAAAAAATACACTTCTGTAAAACATGACATTATTTACATTTCACTTAGTAATAAAAATAAAAAAACCTTGTTAGTTTCTCTGCGGATACTTCTCTAGGTGGCAGATAAGTAAAATTCTTCTAACGATAGATAGAAAGAGAATACATCAGCTATACTAAAACTAGAAATTAATTTTCATCTAATCCTAAATCAGCGTCAATAAATAGAGTCAATAAACAAAATGGGTGGCTAGATAACAGATCCTCAAAAAAATAAATTATTAAACCTTAGAAATTTAATACAATAGTACAATACGTAACGAGTGCGGAAAGCAGGTGATCCCATCACGAGTGCGTTAGTCGCGTGAGCCGAAGGCGAACGCGATAAAAAGCACGAGTGATGGAATTACCTGCGCACCGCACGAGTTGCGTATTCTATTTTTCATCACTCCGTGAGGAAAGCTCTTTAATTCGTCTAAAATAAAAGGAAAGAAGATAATAAAAGTAGTATTAGGTCTGATCCGCCTGCACCGCGAAAGCGCTGAAGGAGGGTTGGGGAAGGCGGATCCTCCCACTAAAACAAAAATTTTTAATGTTAAGAAATTATAACATTTTTATTAAAAAAACACTTTTTTTATTACAAAATTATGTATAGTTATGAATCTTTGTTAAATACGTTAAATGTAATATTTGAACAGTTGCTTAATTCTATAGACATATTTTTTTTATTCAACTTAAGTAAGTATCTTAGATAATAATTGAGAATCTTGAATTGAAAATATTTATTTAGTAATGGAACGTTTGATTGATTATATCGTGGTGCATTTACTACCGCGTTATCAGATGCAAAACTATTAGAAAATTCATCCTCAATTTTACTTAATTAACTTTCTATCTTATTTATTTTTGATTGGGAAACACTTATCAACTCTGTTTCGGTCATTAATTGCTTTCCGCACGGTCCTGCATGGTCGAAAGCAGTGCTTTCCGCACGGAGTGATGAAAAGTTTTATATTTCATAACGTTGATGGAAGCATTGCTTTCCGCACGGTCCTGCATGGTCGAAAGCAGTGCTTTCCGCACGGAGTGATGAAAAACAATAAGGAACTCTTAAGCTCAGTATAAATTCTCATACAGAAAGATAAAAACTTTATTGTTTTATGAATAAATCCCATTAGGTGTAAAGGGATAGGAAGGGGTTATTTTGTATATCTGGATTCCATTATACGGAAGATTGATGCTACTAAGAAATTAGGTAACTTATTAGAAGAATGGAAAAAAATTAAAACCTCAAAACTAAAATGTCAGTAGAAGAGAATGCTCTCATCTACATCGATAGGCAGCTTTGTAAATGTCAATGCTGTATCAAAAAATTACATACAGACAGATTGACCTCAAGAGTCACAGATTACACTCTACAAGGAAGGTGAAAAAGGGGTAAACTAAAGATAACAATCAGACCAGGTTATACAAAAAAGAAGCTCGAAAAATAGTAGCAATGACCAGTGAAGATATGGTAATTCGTTAAAAATAAATTTTAAGTAAATATTTCTTATAAGATCCGCTAAGAAATTAGATATTAATAATTTAAAATAAAACCGATTTTATCAAAAATGTAAGTAACTTACCAACTCCATAGTATAACCCTCCAAGCATTCCTTGTATGCTAGTGTCAGTGGTAACAGTCGACAACTTTGCAGCATATGTTACAGCAGCTGTAAAGCTTAATCCAAACGTTACAGATTCCATAGCTTCAAACAAGAGACATAACCACGGATTATAAATTAAAGAATATCCAACCAATCGAATAGCATAAAAAATAAAACCAATGAAGATAACATTTGAATGTCCAATTTTTTTAATAATTGGTCCAGACAGTATGAGCAAGGGTATACCGACAACACCTCCTACTGTAACTGTTAATCCCATCAAGGATTTAGATGCACCAAGGTCATCCAAAAGCCAGAAAAGGAAACTTTCGATGAAGCCCCATGCCGAACCTAATTCAAAATAAATTTAATGTTTAAATCAATAGTATTTAAAATGACTAAGATGCTTACCTAATACCACACATGATAAAAACAAAGCTATTAGTTCAATTTTCTTAAGTACTTCTATCACATCAGTTATAACACTGGAGGCTGCCTTTTTAAATTCTAAATTAATAAACAGCATCAATACGCCACTGATTAGTTTCAGTGCTGCATACAAGAAAAATACTGGCCTGTAACAAACACAGATATAAATATAAAAGTTATAAAACTTAACTGATGATAAAAATTAATGATGGTAATTACAATAATCATATGGAGTAAGTATATTCCATTTATTGTAAATATTTATATTTGGAATAACGATATGAATAATAGAGTAGGTTAAACTTATTTTTAAATATTTTACTGTAAACTATTTAAATAACTTCTGATTTCAGTTTTGGATTAATGAAATGTTTAACATTTTTCCGTTAGTCGTAAAGAAAAAACTTCGCGAAAAAATGTAGATATTATGCAATAAAATACTACCAGTCGGAACTAGTATTACATTCCAAAAAAACAACATAAAACCAAAATAGTTGTCTTAGCTTTAAAATAGCAACAGTATGAAAATCTTTTAAAATTTTGCGATATGATGATAGGCAACTGTCTTGAACAAGAACCAACTAGTTGAATATTGGATTAAACAAAGTCAAACAATTATCAAAACTCACCTAAAATCTGTGTATCCTTTACCTCTACTAGCGTAATCTATCATCCATCCAGAAATAGGTGAGCTGATCATTCCTCCGATAGTTGCATAAATCCTTTGTAAGCCATAGTCAGCTTTATGTTCTCTTAATATTGCGATAACAGCACCTTCAAACATCGCAAAGGCTGTACCACTAATAATTCCAACAAATACACGAATGCAAAGATAAGACCAAAATGTTACACTCATATCAAGCTCAAGTGAAGTTTTATCGTTGGAACAAATATTGTTTCTGGGAGCAGTTGCTATACATCTGTGTGAACAACTTCCTAAATCGAGATGCTTAACTGTTGATTCGTTTGACGTAATGGGAATAGTAACAGATATATGTTTTGATATCATAGCTGTGTTTTCAAGACACGTAACTGCAGCTTGTGGTTTTGAACTTAAATATTGTACGTTGTACATTTGTCGGTTATCTTCTTTATCATTCTGATCGCTAGGATTAAGTCGTATTCCTGCCTTCCAAGGATTAGGCATCCTTTGAAACCCTTCAAACTGATCTCGACTGCCTAAAACGCAGCTGACAGTTGCCTCTTCATTAAGATTACAAGAAAAGTTATACATTGATACGGTTGGAAAGTAAAAAGAATTTTTAGATAGCTTTCGAATGGAAGTTCGATACCGTTCATTATTTTGTAATACTTTTTTATTTCTTGATTTTAATATCGGATCAGGATCAAAGATATCTTCTTCACTTAATTTGTAAGTATAAATTAAAGTTGAATTTTTGGGTATATCATAAATTTGTACGTCATAACTTCTTGTGTCAATAATAGCCCTTGTATAATTTTCACTTAAAACAGCTTGACAGGCAAAACCACAAGATTCAAGTTTGAGTTCAGTATTCAAGGCTTTATTAGAATTTATTGTAGTACAAGGATATTCTTGATACAATGATAACAAAGGTGTAGAATTGGTCTCGCATAGTAATCCAAAAATTAATCTATTGGGGTATGTTATTGTAATTCTTCCTACAGGAACAAACAAAAGTAATAAAGCAGCAGCCCCACCAACTGCTGAAAATGCAGCTAGCAATACCTGAAAAAAATATAAAACTATAATTAATTTAATTACTACTTAAATAATGTCATTTACAAATTTATTTAGGATGATAGCAGTAAGGTGGAAATAAATTAACGTTTTACTTATTTCTAAGTATATAAAAACATTAGCTAGTAAATGTTAAGCGATTTTATGACACAAATATAAAAATTTTGAAAGTTTTTTTTGGATAATAGCACAAACAAAAGCACATAAATATTGAAAAACATTTAAAAATCTTACATAATTACATAGAATTTGTCAAGTGTGGGAAGATTGAACATACAATATTTCTCTAATTCTTCATTTTCGGAGTTTTTGCTAATTGATACTTTTTATTAGCGTACTGAACACTACATTTCAGCAGTTTCAGAAAAATCCACCGAAAGCCATTTTCCATAATAATTTTGAGGGGTCCTCATAAGATACTGATAAAAAATGTCTGCTTATTCGGAAACTGGCTGTTTGTGGTTACAATAATAGGTAATTTTCAAGATGCGAAACGGAGGGAGACAAAAAACTGAGAGCTAAAATCTAATATATTTTCCGTTTATAAATAGTTATTTGTGACACAAGGACGGAAAATGACATTTTGCAAGAGCGAGTAAAGTTGTGTAGCCGAGGTGCGTAGCACCGAGGCGAAACAATACGAGCACTTGCAAAATATTTTCCGGACGTGTAACACACACTATTTTTTGGTCCGACTAATTTTTAATATTTTCAAAAGTTCTGTTATGTTCAACAGTTGAACGTTTATGCTGAGTTGACCTTTTGTGCTGCCTATACTAAGACCAGTGACTAGAAGACAGCCGTCAGCTGGTATGACGTGATGTTAATATTATAGTATTTATATTTGTATAATTACTTGTTTGATTATACGTGTTTAGTAGTTATTAGTGTTTTAATTAACATATGTTGCAAACACAACAAGTTCAAAAACTTTTTACTTTGTGACATACAAGATTAGATGTTTATACAAAGATGAGACTGAACTATTTTCATAAATTGACATAAATGTCAAATTTTATAATTCAAGTTGTGAGAGAAATTAAATTTAAATTAGAATCCTGTTTATCTTTAGAAAAAGTTATAGGTAAGTTTAGTATATTATACGCTGTTTTTAAATAAATTTAATTAAAATTTGTATTATTCATTATGTATTTTTGATGACTTAAAATTTAAACTCATAGCGCCATCTCTTTAGATAATCTAAAAGCTACTTTGCCGGCCTAGGCCGGAAAATGCCATTTTCCGGACGATTTTGAAGTAATTAATAGTATTGTTTCTGGACGGAGGACCAAAAACAATATTTTTTTCTGTTGCGACAAAATCCAAGAATTTATGAAAAAACTCTTATAGCAATTTATTAAAATCTATATATATAATAAAACTGTAGAAATGAAAATTCTGTACATAAAAAATATTTAAAAAATAATTAGCGGACGGTGTTACTAGATGGATATAGAACCCAAAAATGTAGTTAGATTTTTGTTTGTCTGTCTGTATGTATATGCGCGCATCACATGAAAACTACTGATCCGAATTGAATGCGGTTTTTACAGATGTATTTGTCTTCTTTCAACTTAACATCTGGTGTATAAAAATATCTTCTTTCTCCCCTTTAACAGGGTGGGAGGAGAAATTGTTATACAAAAATCAACACGCCACGCAAACAACGTCGCGGGTGAATCGATATGGATCCCAAAAATGTGGTTAGATTTTTTTGTCTGTCTGTCTGTACGTTTGTGCGCGCATCACATGAAAACTACTGATTCGATTCGAAAGCGGTTTTTACAGATGTATTTGTCCTTTTTCAGCTTAACATCTGGTGTATAAAAGTTTCTCCCCCCCCCCCCACCTCTTTAACAGGATGAGGTGAGAAATTTTTATACAACAATGAACACGCCACGCGAACGACGTCGCAGGTACAACTAGTCTTACATATAAACACCGTGAAATTGGAATTGTTTGTATTTATGGAACCATCGCTGCTAAGAAAACTATTTGAATCACAGATATCTGTCAATCTAATTTAGTGTTTGATTGTGAGTGTTAAATATTGTAAGCGGTAATTGTTTATTAAAATGGAAATTTCTGATTCTCTAACTCCATCAGAATTGGTGAAAGCAGGCAAAAATGCATCACTAAAATTATAGCCCGCAAAATGAAAACAATTAGGTATGTAAAATTTATGGAATAGACTATCGACAGTTTGGTCTACTTATTCCATGATAAGAAGTACTTTACTATACAACAATAATGTAGACATATCAAAATATTTTAAATTAATTACATTTTTGAAGCAAAACTCCAAAGGTTTTACACCTAAAAAATCTGCGATATCTGACTGTAAACATTAAAATAATTTTTTAAGCAGGACCCCACATTTTTTAATGATCAAGATTATTGTTGTTTTTGAGATTGCTGGGGCTTCTCGAATAAAAGATTTGGAAACAATATTAATAAAGAATTTGTATAAAACAAAATATGATGTAAAAAGGAAATTTATAGTGACTGAATAATATCAATTTTATAGAGAGTACATAGCGCTTTGACCAGCAACCAGCAATAGCAAAATACCGTCGCTTAATTTATGGATCTAGAAATTGTAAATGCATTATCCAGGTGGCGGGTAAAAATCAGTTTTATAAAATGCCTGCAACAATAGCTACTTATCTACAACTTGAAAACGTTAAATCATAGACTGGTCTTTCTTCCTTTCGGAGATCATCTGCTACACTTTTAGTTAGATCTGGAAGAGATTTGATGACTCTAAAGGAACATGGGGGCTGGGCTGTAAATCATCAACTGTCGCTGAAGGAAATATTGATAAATTAATAGAGCACAGAACCGAAATTCGAAAATAATAACAGTGTTGTCATTTGGTCGTAGTAAACTTTTTATTTTATTAAATAGGTTTGTTTAGTATATTTTATACAAAATTCCTGTGATGCTATATTTAAAGGGCTTTAGCTCCAATTTGAATACTGAGAGTACCTAAATATAAGTAAAATTACATCTAGAAATATTTAACAAGTCCTTAAACAGTGATCAAAGCAATTTGAGTTATATAGACTTACATTTTATTGCTAATATAAAAATATACATTTACATACTAGGAAGAAGAAAAGGTCATGCTGCATGTGAAATAATTAAAAGTTGGACAATAGATTAATAAATAATTTACTATGAAATCAACTTATTGTTATATTTATTGATAAACATAACATACAATAAATAAAAATGTCATTAAAAAAAATGATTGTATTGGTTTAGCCGCAAAAAATCTTATTTCATCGGTAAATAAGTTGGTACCATAATAATCAAGTAAAGTAATATTTAACATAAAACATTGAAAATTTTAATATGTTGTTTTTTTCAATGAACAGAAATGCCATAATCATAGGTATTTGTTGGTAGAGTATGTAAATGTTTTTTTAAATAACCGTTGATGGAAAAATGTTTAATTTATGCATAATACGGAAATCCACTATTAAACTTCTATTATTTATTTAATTTATAACAATAGCTTTACTACAGTATTACATGTAATTTTACATTGATAACATAAAATACATATAATAAATTGATTGCAATATATGCATCATTTTAATATCTTAACTATCACTTACGATCAACATGTATCTATCCTACAATTGGCTACATCAATATCAGCATCCACCTAAATCCAGATTAATTTTTACAAAAAAAAACATTATATACACAAATAACAAATGCTATTTTTTACCCCAAATGAGAAAACTGTAGTTGGAATTTTATCATCTTATCATATTATCTATAATACTCTTTTCCGAATGACACACACGAAATTACTCATACAGAAGTACTACACACTTCCATCAGCAGATAGTTTTATCACCTCTATTGTGGAATCTGATGTTGACCGAGCTGATACTAAAACTTAACAATGACAAACACCGTGTTGTCGTTTATGCAGATGACCTCGCCCTTTTAGCTTACGGTAAATTATTACAATTAAAAGATGCCTTGAAGTGATATTAGACTTAAAGATTACGGAATCAACATCTAGAAGACATAAGCAACAGGGCGATCAGCACTTTAATGATGACCACACATACTTACGGCAAAACCTGGGTTTAAAACCAAACATACTATATTGGATCTACCCCATGGTGGTCAAACTAACAGTCACATATCCGTCATGGGTATGGTAGCCACAAATTCAACAAAAAATGCCATCATCAAGTAAGATACGAAGATTTGCTGAAGCTCTCAGAAGCACTTTTACAGCACTAATAGAAATGTTGGATCTTCCTCCTCTCTACATTATTTTGAAGAATAAGGTAAGGATATAATTCTATAGGTCGCATTTTGATAGGACACAACAAAATAACGCAGACAATTGGAGAAGATATCTCAAATACCTGTCTGAAATAACATTCCATGTACATATACATGTTAGTAAGTTTAGATGATTTGTTGAATGGTTTTATAAAAAAGAATTGGTTTTTAATAACCAACTAAAATAAAATTATTATTTATTAATTATTAAATGGACAAAAATAATCATAAAGATTGCGTCCGTTCGCGAAGAAGGCGATGCTGTCGGCGTACGGTGAAACGTCGGAGATCTTCGGGGTGTGATTCAATCGTGTCCACGTCATTGTACAGTTTGATGGCTGTTACTGGTATGAGCTTTTAGATGATGGTCGCGATTGATGATGTCAGAAGTCTTCGTAGGAGGTGTGGTGTTAGTGTAACAGACTCTATTAACTTCGCAGTCTTTCTGGGTGTCCGTAGAAGTGGTATCACGGGTCTCGGTGGAAAAATCATTCTAAAGAATTGTGCTCTTTGACGTTCGTGTCATGGGAGCTTCTAATTCGAGATTGTGCATAAGTGATGTCATCTCCTGCGTTTATTTGAAACCGTGTTTCCACATCATGGAATGCAAAATGCGGGTTTCAAATAGTACACAGAGATGTCTAAGACTAAAGAATGTTCAAGAGCAGAAATTTACAGCAGTGACGGAAATGAGAAAATTTCTGTCATTCTGAGAACACAGAACTCAGTGTTTCAGGAAGAGGTATATTTAATCTTGCAATGCACAGGCGAAAATAAATTCAGGGCTTATAAATCTAAGCAGATCAATATTTCTATATCAAATATCAATAGACTACGAACCAGAGCCAGTGTAGCACAGCCCAAAACCTGTTGAAAGCCTGAATCCGTAGACAACACAACCATCACTAGTCAAGCAAACGGCAGAATGTATATTGAACAGTCGTGAGTTGCTGTAACACTGCCTAAAACAAGCTACGAGACATTTGAAATTTTTTAAAGTTTTTGAAAGTTTTTAGAAAGTATACAAATAAGAATATATTATATGACATTAAGGAGTAATTGAAAAAATGTCGAATTCAGCGAGACTCGAACTCGCAACCTTCAGTTTTACGCGCTGACGTTCTAAAAACTAAGCTATGAATGCCTAGCTATCAAATCGCTTATCGGTCGTTAAATTCTACTTCTGCCTCACTTTCTCCTTAAGCAAATATAGCATGACGTTAATGAGAGATATCTCAAATAATCGTTTACTAAAGCTACGAGACATTACAGAGTTCCGTTAATGGGACCCTAGTTGCAGTTAACCTTAAACAGTTACACACACACTATTAAAAGTATCAAACTAAAATAAAATAGTTAGTTTAGTAGGTATATTCTTTACATATAACATCATAATCGTTTTTTAATAGTCAAATGAAATAATACTACGAGCTTACAAATATAAACAAGAATTTATTTAACTATAGTAAGAATATTATGTTTCAGGACTTCTCTATGTATTTTTTCATCGTACATGTGTTTTATACAATAAATGAAAATCATCTAGTGGGAAATGTAGAGAATTTCAAACAAATTTCCAATACAGTATTTAATTACATTGGACAGTATGATATCGAGAATTACCTTGTAACATAATGCGATGCTATTGATATAACGGTTTTTCTTTGTGAAAAAAAATGCAGGCATATCATTTTAAATAACAAAGTGCATGGAAGGTAGATCATTCTCTAGCATGCAGTTTAAAGTACACATATACGAATAGATTTTATCGGCTGAAGTTATAGGTACTCTTCGGGAAATTTGAGTGACGCTATACTAAACCTGATCTTTCTGATTCTGGTCTAAAATGATACACCTGGTTGCACATTTCACACAAGCTTTACATTAATGCAGAGGGTTATACAATTTGTAATTAGTTCGTGACATTTTAAGTATGAAATTCTATTAACACGTGTCTTTCTGTTGCGGTGCGAAAGTTATCGGTAAATAAAAAAAGATTCATAAGTATATCTTGTGCAACAGAACCATGACGTAAATAAGTTAAGAAGAAATAGCCGATATCATACTGAATACCAAAGCAGCACGTAATCTCAATATTCAACAAAAGCTACTCCCATCTAGAATAAAAAACAAATTTTAACAACTTTATTAATGCGATGCAAGGTTTTGATATAAAATATGTAATTAATTTATTATTAAATACGGCACGTTTATGGTAATATTACATTAAAGTAATGCGTGATTTACCACCAACAACTACAGATCCTTTTATCTGTTTTACTTGCAATTTTTGCGATTATTCCGTTTTTTTTCCTGTTTTTTTTTCCATTTTACCTTATTTTTCATTTGTTTGCGATACGTTACCCATTTTTAACTATTTCATTTTCCATTTTCCATTATTCCTGTTTTTGCGTGTTTTATTCGAACTTTCACATTTCTCTTTTTGTTTATAATTTTTGCGATTTTCATATTTTTCTCATTTTTCGATGTCCATATTTCTCAGTATTTTCTTTCGGGTTTGTACATTTTATTCGGTTTTGTACTTTTCTTCAAATTTTGTAATTTTTTTCTCTTTTTTTATTTTTTCGTATTTTCGATTTTTCTACGCAACCTGGATGTCCAACGATGTTAGAGAGTTGTATCGATGAATTTACTTTCACCACCGTCTATTACGAATTAATTGAACTAAGAAATTAATTTTAATTAATTAAAAAACAAAAATAATAAATCTAAACCATTCTCGATTTCACTTCAACTCACACAATTTTTTTTATCAAAATCGGTTCAGTCATTTAGAAGGAGTTCAGTCATTTATTCACGCATATATATATATATATATATATATATATATATATATATATATATATATATATATAGCCTGCCCGGAATTCCTGTATAATTCATTAGTTTTATCTTTGTTGATTCACCGCTGGTGATCTGGATCAAGCAACAACTTTATATATATTAAAGCTGATTTTGATGAGTAAAATTAATAAATACCAAAATCGCATTTAATTAATACACATTCTAACGTCCGTCTTGGGTTATTTGTCAAAAAGTGAACGTTTTTGAATTCTCTAGTTGTTACTTTCCTAAATTTTTGCAAACATGTTTGTATCTTAAAATTTAGTTTAAATATTGTTTAACGAGACATCAAAGTGTTTACATAGGCAAAATGTTATGTACTGTAGCCGACAAAGTAGTAGCTATCTTAATGATTGGTGAATGTAGGAACAATTTCCATGCAGCGGAACGTCTTTTTAATGAGAGGTACCCTGATCGCCCTATATCAAGTACTTTTTTCAAGGATCTTCTTCAGAAGTTTGAACAGGTAGTGATCAAGATGCGAAACGCTCTGGTCGACAAACAATTAGTGATGAAAAAAAATGACACATTTGCAGAAATCATAGTGAACCCTACTTCTTCTATGGCCCAAGTTGCGTCTATCTGTGAATTAAGTCAAAGAACAGTACACCGAGTGTTGGCTAAAAACACATTTCATCCATATAAATTACAGATGGTGCACCAACTTTTAGGGGATGACCCTGGCAGAAGACTTGAATTCTGTGCAAATATGTTCAATCAAATTAACAGCTAGATAATATAAAAGCAATTTGTTTTAGTGACAAAAGTACTTTCTTCCTCAATTGAAATGTTAACACACAAAATGTGAGGTATTGAAGTGACACAAATCTTTACGTCTTTCGTGAAAAACGTACTCAATTTCCAAAAAAAGTAAATGTTTGGGCAGGTATTTTGGGAAACCACATAGTTGGACCTGTTTTTCTTGATGTTAACTAAACCGGTGAAGTTTATCTGGAGATGTTACAAAACGCAATTGAGGCGTTAATTTTTGGAAGATAATCCAGATGAATTTGGCAACTTAAAAAAAATATTTTTAACAAGATAGTGCTCCTGGACACTTTTATGGTGCAGTAAGATGTTACCTAGATGAGAAATATCGTGATAGTTGAATTGGACTACGAGGTTCGATAGAATGGCCAGCTCAGTCACTGGACCTGAGACCATTAGATTTTTGTCAATGGGGGTGCTTGAAATCTAAGGTTTACGTTATAGCACCCGACAGTATTGACATTTTAAAATAAGGAATTGTTAAAAAATGAAGGACAATTTCTCCTGACACATTTGAACGAGTACAACAAGAGTCTAGCATAAGAATACATTACTGTCAGGAAGTAGATGGAGTACATTTTGAATACTTAATATAAGAACTGGTTCTTATATTACAAAATTAGTGTGATTAAATGCATTAAATAGGTATTTTTAATACCTGTCAAACGAGATATCACTTGCCATAACGTCCCATTTAAAATTATCAGTCACAATGGCTCTGTAACGACATCTACGACCATTACGTCACATCTTATGACTAGTTGAGAAGCCAACGTCCGTATATTTCCTTCCTTCAAATTTCACTATATAACCGTTGAAAAGAGGGAGGAGGAGACTTTTGGCTATCACGGTATATGCAAGAAAGTAAAGTTATTACCTAAATGTTAATTTAACTAATTTAAACTCAAACTTACAAATTATTTTCTATTATTTATTTGTGGAGTGAGAAAAAATCAGAGTATTTTAGTCGTTTGTCAACTTAAGAACCGCAAAAATTTTAAATTATAATATCGCTTAGTTTAAACATTTAATTATATCCAAATCTGTCAGGATTGTTGAAATTATATTGTTATAAAATATCAAAACTTAATTTTTAAAATATTAATCATATTTGTCAACAACAAACACAACAATTCGATATAATTATTTTTAAAGGTTACAACTCTTTTATTACTTACATGGTTAGCTTTTATTATATTTTATGACTATTTTGGTATTGTATTATTGAAATTCTTTTAACCTTTCATGGTTACATTCAATTGCCAATTTTTCCTCAGAATTTATTTAACGTCTAAGTGATAATATTAAAACTAATTAATCAAAATTGCAAATAATTAAAAGTGATTGAGTAACATGTAGATGTGCCAGATATTTTTAACACCTATATTATTCTGACATTTAATATACCTACTAAAATTATACGCAAACGCGCCCAATAGTAAAATAATTACTTGTAATTTATTAAAATTTCCCATGACCTTCCATTCCATCACAAGTGTCAGTAAATTCTTTTAAGTACAGTTATTTATGTACCTATTATTTACGAAAATTGTTTTTTTTTACTTTTTCAAATTAAATAATTTTAATTTTTTTATTTTATAATAGAAATAAATTTAGGATTTAATGATATATTAATTTAAACTGACACTGCATTTTCGTCTTTAAATATATAAATATATAAAAGTACGAAGCAGTTATACCTTATTGATAATTACAATTAATAGAAAATCTGTTATTCAATACAAGGTTGAATAAAAGCTAGAAAAATAATTATCCGTTTTAAGACGTATATCTCTGAAAAAGCTAATTTTTAATATGGAGACTTTATGTTTTGGATATTCAAAATTTTATGTTCCATTCTAAATGTTTTGAAAATATTAGACTATCGAAAATTTTGCAGATAGTAGACCAAAATTTATTTGTCAGCTGGTTATCTAGTAATATGTTTAAATAAAAAAAGCATCAAGTATACTGCAGATCTTGGCCAATCGTGTGCAACATTACGAACTAAGTGTAAGATAGGATGAACCGAATTATGAGTAAACATCTTTCCGAGGTACAGCTATCATCGAAACTACTCCATGCCTATATTTGGTTATGATGATAAAAAACGATCCAGCAGAACGAGCTTCGTTCTACTGATAACCGAAATTCCTATCCATACCAAAATTGTGCCTCCTCTGTAGCTCTGAACCTCTTGTGTATGTTGCATTTAGTTTCTTGCTTCAGGTCCTCTCCATACGCGTTTCCTTTTGCTCTCATATAACGTGTTCTTGTGCCCAACGGCTGGTTCCCTCGATTTGGTATCTCCAAGGTCTTCGGCTAACTAAATATCCTTCTTTCAAACTTCTGTATGTCTAGTAACAGTCACATTGAGAGCTCCACGAAGCTGCCGTGCCGTCACTGTAAGATATCTCCGCGCTTTTAACTAAACATATTGGTGGTGCCATCCTTGATCCTCGCAAATGTCTTTCCCGTTTCACGATAACGAGGCCAGTAACGTGAGAAAACGTTCTGAGTGGTTTCTATAGCGTTTGCCACATCAATTTGGCGCATTCCTGCCTCAATAATATCCACGGCCCTCAACATTTCCTTTTCGGCCAAATTACGTCGAGGCATCTTAAAACAATTTTACAAAACACCTTTGCAAGAAAACAATTGATAAACAACTAATGCAATCTCAACTAAAATCGCCTGTGAAAATTATAATCCGAAGACGTTAACACTGCAAACAATAAACTCTGTCTCGGCCAGAATATCGAAGAAAATTGTGAAAATTATCATTGAGATATTGTTGAATAGTGCTCTTTAAATTTCAGTATCTGGAATGTATTGCTTTAATTTGAAAGAAATACGGCTTTATTATAAAAATACATTATATTGATATTTTACTTAGAAGCTGCAACTTATTATCACTTTTACGACCAAGAGAATTTCTGAGCGGGATGGTCAGGATTTAGGAGAGGGAAATGTAACGCTGTAACGAACTCTAACCTGTCTCGTCACTAAATTGGTAGATCCAATAACGGAACAAAACTGAGGAAGTTTAGTAAGTTCACAGAAATTGTATTTTCGGTTTAATAAAAGTGTTTAAATAAATCTAAGTCTGTATAAATTGATGCACTATTCTATTTAAAATAAAGAATTTTAAATTATAAATGTTAAATACATACAGATTTCTTTTATATTAAAAATAATTTTTAACGACTAATAATACAAAAAAGAGCTTCTCACGTCTAACCTTTCAATTACCATTTTCATTCGATGTTTTTTTTAAATTACTCAGTGTAAACCTTAGGTTAAGTGTTGACCTTAAGTATTTTAAAGTGTTTAAGAATAGTAAGTACAAAAATAATATATTTTTAAACCGTTTTGTACATCTTTCATTGACGTTCAGTCAAAATTTCATGACAGTCGAACCATTTGACGTCGAGTTATCGCGCTCAAAGTGACAGTACCTTTGTAACAACGATCGAAAAATGAGCATCGAACAAAGAGCCAATATTAATTTCTGTTGTGAATTTGATAGAATATTTGCCGAAAGGAATGGATTGTTGAAAGTTTGTGGTGATGATTGTTGATCTCGTAGCCGAGTCCACGAGTGGTTTGCACGGTTCAAAGAGGGTTGTGAGTCGCTCCAAGTCGACGAACATGTTGGTCAGCCGAAATTTGTGAATACATCAGAAACTGTCGAAAAAGTATATTTATTAAAAACTAGCTGTACCCGCGACGTAGTTCGCGTGGCGTGTTGATTGTTATATAAAAATTTCTCCACCGAATTCGTTGAAGGGGTGGGGGGAGAAATTTTTATATACCAGATGTTAAGTTGAAAGAAGATAAATGCATCTGTGAAAACCGCATTCGAATCGGATCAGTAGTTTTAATGTGTTGCGCGCACAAACATACAGACAGACAGACAAAAAAATCTAACCACATTTTTGGGTTTTAATTATTTTTTAAATATCTTAAAGGTACAGAATTTTCATTTCTACAGATTTATTATATGTATAGATTATTTTTCAGGCACTCGCATGGTCCCTTGTGGGTGGAATTTTCGAAAATCCGTTCACAATTGACCTCAAAATTATAAAAATAACTATTGTGCAAAGTTTCAAAAGATAAAAACTTTCTGTACAACATCCTGACTGGTGACGAAACGTGGTGTAAAAGTGTAAAAGCAACCAAGCGAGCCAAATTTGAAAAAAAGGCTTTTGATAAGTCAAAAGTGAAGACAATGTTAATTTGTTTATTCTACGATTCGAAGAGAGTTATTCACAATGAATTTGTTCCAGCGAGCCAAACGGTTAATGCTGTCTATAATCTTGGTGTTATGAGGCATTTGTTCTCGCTTATTAGTCCTATTCGGCAGGAATATCGCGAAGAAAGAAGCTGGCGCTTGTTGCACGATAACGCACCATCACAATGATCGACACTTGTGTCCAATTTTTTGACAAAACATGGCATTTTAACCATCAACTACCCCCCATAATCAACTTGCGACTTTTTTTATTCGGTAGACTACATTTGCCCATGAATTTGATCATTTTGATAAGTTGATAGAGCCCTGACTGGAATCTTTTTCGTAGTTAAATATAAACGTTGATTTTCTTTTTATACGTGGAATTATATTATCATTGTTTGTTTTGAAAAAAATTAAGACTATTACAACTTGATTGTGCACAAGAATATGTAATTGGTAATGTATCAGTTTCCATCTTTATATTTTTATTCAAAATCGATGGCATTTTTTATTAGTTACTACATACTGCCAATTTACATGACAAATTATTTTTAAGTTTAGTCATTACAAACTAGGTATACCTACTTATTTAAACAATAATCTTATTAATCACTAGTTGTACTCGCAACGTCGATCGCGTGGCGTGTTATTGTTGTATAAATATTTCTTACCCCACCCCATTTAAGGAATGGGAGAGAAATTTTTATACACCAGATGTTAAGTTGAAAGAAGACAAATACATCTGTGAAAACAGCATTCGAATCGGATCAGTAGTTTTCATGTGATGCGCGCACAAACATACAGACAGACAGACAAAAAAATGTAACCAGATTTTTGGGTTCTATTTCGATGTACCAGCGACGTCGTTCGCGTGACGTGTTGATTTTTGTATAAAAATTTCTTTCCTCACCCCGTTAAAGGGATGGGGGGAGAAAGTTTTATACACCAGATGTTAAGTTAAAAGAAGACAAATACGTCTTTGAAAACCGCATTCGAATAGGATCAGTAGTTTTCATGTGATGCGCGCACAAACATATACATTTCTACAGTTTTATTATATGTATAGATGATAATGATACAAATATGAAGATTGAATAGACAAAATTATAAATCAAAAATCAATAACCTGTTTATCTGAAACTAACATTAAATTAGCACTTACCCTAAAATTTCCTATTTTATCTGCAATCAGTCCTGCCAGTGGTGGCATTAATATAGCTACTGCAGGTGTTACAGCTGACATTATAGCTGTTTCTTCTACATTTATTCCTAGCTCCCTCATATGTATCGTTAAATATGGGTATAACACCAATATTGCTAAAAAATAATAGCATGTAGCATTCATATTGAACTCATTGAATTTATAAACCAACATCAATAAAAAGTAATATCTTTATTCGGTTCAATTACATTCAAAATTTTATTTGGACATACTCAGATGGAGATAAATAAAATAAATAGACAGAATATATCTTAAGACAACAGTAACAGAGACAGAAAATGGAAGAGTGACTGGATAGCAAGTCTTATTAAATGATAAAAAAAGCAGAATAACTGAGAATTTAGAATTAGAAAAATAAACATATAATTACAGCAGAAAATAAACAGAACTGAAAAAGAATGTAAGACGCTGGATCGGAACGAAAAACAGCCTCCTTCAGCATTCCCCATATGTATGCATCAGATAGCGTTAGGTCTGGTGCGTGCGATGAGTATAAGTAATCAGTTCCACGCGAAATAAGGCGAACCCCAAGATAATTGCGCAGCATTCAAAGAGACTTCCTGACCGTGTAACAGTTGCACCTTCTTGCTGAAACCATTGGTTTCTGGCACTACAAAATCGCTGAAGATCATGTAGAAATGGCGTAATAACAGTTAACGACGTTCCATCGTTTGCTTCACCGAAATACGGGACCATTTTCGTATGACCGAAAATCGTACAAATTTTTTTGGAACACTAAAACACCTCACATGATACATCATACATACAAAAAAAAATTGGACGCAAACGCATTTTTAGTTATATTTATAGTGCCGCATAGTGTATTAATTCTTTAAATAAAGACAAACTTATACATATTTTATGAGTTCTAATATTTCCACGAGATTTCTTATATAATATTATAAAGGTAATTGCATTAATTATGATAATAAATCGAATTATTGTCTCCAAGAAATTTGTGTTTACTTACTTGAAGAATGCATAAAAAATAATAGTTTCAATGGAAGTAATTCCTTTTGCTTCAAGTCTTTCACGACTCGGTGAAAAAATAACTTAAGATATTTATGCATTTTGTCTGTATATTGCTACTTATCCTCCATTAAACCTGCAACAAAATAATATATTTTTTTAGAATACATGAATAAAATTATAAAGTGAACGTTTATTTTGTAATAAGATTTGATCAATATTACATAAAAGTTTATTCTGGTAAATTCAATATAGTATTACCATGATTGTTATTTATTGGTATGGGGGAGTTTTTTTAATCTCTTAAAAAATCTAAAATAAAAGCGGCCAAGTGCAAGTCGGACTCGCGCACGAAGGGTTCCGTACCATCCTTAATATTTTTATTTTTTCCCTTAATATTTTTTTTTATATTTATTGTTATAGGGGTAACATAAATACATAATTTGTGAAAATTTCTGCTTTCTAGCTATCACGGTTTATGAGATACAGCATGGTGACAGTCAAAAAGACAGACTTAGTAATATGGTCGCGATTTTGCCTTTTAAGTACGAAACCCTAAAAATATTTCTGTTTTTTAGTAGGTACTACATTTTTCTGGTTTGGAAATGAGACGAATGTATTTCGGAATAGGGTTAGTTCTATACAGAGTTTTAGTAAATAAGTGCGAAAAACTTCAGAGGTCGATTTTGCATTAAATAGTAATGCCATTTGCTATATAAAATTTTCTGCGCAAATACTAAATATGGGGTTTTACAGTTTTATCAACTTTTTGTATAAACTTAGTCTAAAATAACACTCTTTGTATAAAAAATACTTACGGAATATAATTGAAAATTAATATTCTGAAATTTAAACATTTACTATTTTATTATAAATACTCAATTTCAGTACATATATTCAGTGAATATCTCCGACAAAATAATAATTCTTTTTTTATGCTATTATGTTCATTTGTATAGACTAACCTACAAATTACATTTAAATAAAAATTGTTAGGTCGTGTGAAAATATTTTAATTGCATGTCATTTATTATTAGATAATCTGTTCACACTCAACTGAATCTTAATGATGGAATTGGTGACATTCATGATTTATTATTAAAAATAAATACCTTATACAGAAATTCAAATACCGAATCAAAAGATACAAGAAACTGAAAAACAGGCACACAGATTAACCTACCTGACTACAATAGAAACAATTTATGTTAACAACAAATGATATTTAAAAATAAATGACAAAATATCAGAAATTTTAAGTATATAAATCTTCGCACAATTTCAAATTGTTTTTTACTCGATATCCAAATATTTATGTAATGAAAACCAGTATAAATTTGAATATGATTATTGAAACATTCATTACTATAGACTAACGCATGTTTTTGTCATAACTAATTAAATTATTTATTAATTTATGAATACCGATTCCAAAAATAAATTTATACGTATAGTATATGGTGTAAAAGTTGCTAATTAATATTAAACCAAAGCAACAGAACTTACATACAACGAATCGAATTTTAAGAGAAAAAAAAATAAATAACTAAATTCGAAGCTAAAAAAACCTAACAAAAAAGTTTCTACTTCATTTATATATTTGGACCAACTTTTATAACTCCGCTCCAATCCAATGGAGGATTTAGCAGAGCAAAATTTCGGTATAACACAAAGTTCTGTTAGACTTTATTTCAGTCAGATCAGGATATAACACAATAAACCAAGAAATTTGACATCTGTGAGATAAAATCATATTACATGGTTACCACATACTTGCCTAATAAAATATTCCTGACTAATATAAACAGGATGAATGTAGAAATGCAACCACTTAACCCAAACTTCAGAGTTACATACGATACACAAATGCGCTACATTTCTCTGTATACTTGATGGTACCGTTAATAGTGAAAACTATTGTGACATTTTAAATGATTTTCTTCTTGAAAGGACGAATGCTTTATATCCAGAGAGGTGGAGTTTTCGGAAGGATAATGTAAGATGCCATACTTCGGCCTATACTCAAGCTTGAATGTAAGAACACCAAGTGACAACAATTCCATGGCCAGCAGCTTCACAAGATCTTAGTCCCATCCAAAACATATGGGGACTCATGAAGATTGCAGTTGAACAAGCAGTCCCACGAAATAAAAGAAAATGGATTCAATCAATTTTACATACCTAGGCTACCATCACCAAAAATTATGGCACAGACCTAGTTTTGGGTATACCTCGACGTGTTTGCAGTTAAATTGAGGTTGTATAAGTAAATAAAATAAATTATTTGATATAAGTTTCCAATTTAAGTATTAAAAATATATACATAATATTCACAATGGAGCTTTGTTATTTCCGGATGCTTTCTAGATCTATTCAAAAGGCTTTGTAACAGCTGCAATAAATTGAAGAAATTATACAAACTTTTGTTGTGCATTATGATGGCTTTATTGGAAATGGCTTTTTCTGATCCATGATAATAGGTACCAGACCTCACATCGCAAGAATCGCTCAACAGTACTTACATTCCTGTTTTGGACTGGCCAGTATTAAGTTTGGATGCGAAACTAATTAAACATGTTTGAAACATGCTTGCTCTAAGGATAAGAAGTCGTACTGCTCCTTTATCTTTAAATTATTTGCAACAAATTCTTTTAGAGATTGAAAAGCTATACTTCAGGATGTTTGTGTTTAATATATTATAATCATAAAACATCACACGGTATTCAAATTTTAAGTTTGTTTTTTGTGCATTTTTTTCTAAGAAGTCTATTTATTGGCTAAAATAATTAAATAAAAGAATTTAATTGAACAGTTAGAAAAACGATTAGTTTAATGCCACTGGCATTAATAAGATTGTACATACTGTCGATTCAATGACGTCCTTTTTTGTTTCGTTTAATCATTGGTGTTTTTAGTGAATAATGCATACTTGATGTATTAATTACAATTGAGTTGACGGATTTTAATTATGTAAAAATTTCGTGATATTATCTAATTGAAATAAACTTAGAATGAATAGCAAACCAAATACAAAATAATTTCACAGAATACGTGGATCATCAATTGGAATATATCTATACTTCTTTGGTAATCATTTAAATTATTCTGGGTTTTTTTAATTACGCAACAATCATTATTGTTCATGAAATTTATAAAAAAATGCTTTTAACCATGTACATCCTATTATTCATAATAAATATTTTGTAGTAACTCAAAATATACCGTAGTTTTCAACATGCAACATTTTATAAAATATTCCAAATAATGATGGTTTTATTTTTTTATTTAATATAAAAGCATTTCATTAGTATCAAACGTGCGTATGTTGTCTAGTTAACTACATAGAAGGTTGAATTTGAACTTTGCTCATATGTATGTTGAGTATAACAATCATAAAAATAATTACTGCTCGATACCTATAATTTGCTCTCATTTTTTATAAGTATTATATGTTACGAATTCAATATAACTGTTTAAACAATACGTATTGGAGTTTTTACATTTGAATAAATATTATTATTTATTTATTTGAATTTATATATATATTTGTTAAAAAAGGGCTTGTAAAAATTAATTTTATAAAAATAAATACTCCATAACTTGAAAATAAAAACAAATCCCTCTTGGGTCTTCATAACAATACGAGGATTGTCTTTTTAGATTTGCATATAGCCGCTTAGAAGGCCCCAACAATAGAACTTTTAGACACAAATCTAACCTTAATCTTTTGTTGACCTAAATCCAGAGTTTCATTGCAGCAATTTCTCGCTAAAATGGTTTCTGTGTTGACGAATGAAGCATCCCACCAGTAAACCAGCCGGTATTGCAAATTTCAACGTGGTCGCTAGAATCTCAGCGACGCGACGAATCGATGCTAGGTCCACCCAAAACAGCAAAACATTGAAGCGGTTCGTCAATTAATTAGGGTTGAACGCCGTGTAACATATCGGAAGATAGGCGCATTTTTCAAAAACCTCGATCCAAAATATTCTACATAAAGAACTGGATGTTACGAAGGTGGTTTTCCTTTAAATCTCTCATTTGCTTACAGACGAGCAAAAACCGGTTTGCGTTAATTGGTGTCGAAAAACATTGGAACGATTCAACAAAAGAAGCTCAAAAAAGTATATAGTATAGTTAGCGGCGATAAATCTTGGCTTTACTCCTACGAACCGGAAAATAAACGCCAATCCGCTGACAAAAGTGATCAATTCTCGAAGTGTGTCAAAGAAAATGATTGTAACTTTTGTGTTAAATCCGGTTATGTGGTAACATTTGTTTTAGAAGATCAAGAACGGTTACACCCGATTGGTACACAAACGTTTGTTTGCCAGAAGTTATCGAGAAACTCCGACAAAGCAACACACAACGGCGAATCATTCTACATCAGGACAATGCAAGAGCTCACACTGCCCAAAAGACAATCGAGTTTTTGTAGCTTCAAAACATCGAATTGTTAAACCATCCACCGTATAGTCCCGACCTAAGTTCCAACAACTTCTTCATGTTCTCAAAGAATTCAATGCATGGGCATCAATTCCAGTCGCCAGAAGAACCTGTCGATACCTTTGAAACAGCCATTTTGCAGGTGTCAACTAAAGACTGGAATAACTTTTTTACCAATTGGTTCGAACGTATGCAAAAGTTTATCGATCTTGGTGGGAGATATTTTGAAAAGCAATAAAATACTTTAAGTCTATATATTTTTTCTCTTTGTGGCTATATGCAAAACTAAAGAAACAACCTTCCTACCTATAATTTAATTTATATAGTTTTAATATTTAAAAAATCCTTAATAAATAGAAAAATATAAAAAATGATATTACCAAGTATTTGCCATCAGTGAGAATTTAAATATTGAAATATGAAATATTTTATTTTTTATTAAATTAATAATAGAAGGGTCTTTATTTATATTATTATCTACTAATAAATGATTATTATGAAATATTTTTCTAAAGAAGAAATTGCCACTATTTTTTGTCAACTTTAATAAACGTATTTCCAGCAATATTCATTGTTATACTTTCGTTTACAAAAAGTAAAATAACTTTCACCGTATAATTTTGCTCTTACTTTTATAATGAATCAATATGTGATGAAATTTTATTGTAAAAAATGTATCAATTTAAATTGCTTTGTTTACAAATAAAGTAGGAATATGTGGATAGTTTTTTAGGATCGCACAATTTACTTGTTGAGTAACTAATATTACATTGTGCTTTAAAAAATCGATTTACATAAACTATTATTAAGAGCAGTTTAATAATAAAATCATATTACTAACAATTGAGTAACAATAAAAGTCTCTTTCATAAAACAATTAGTTTGTTTTATTATTTTGTTTTTCTAAATTATGATCGTGACTTTTTTTAACAAAAGTCTAATTTATAAACTTAAGTAAGTGTTAAAGTTCGCAATTAACGTTTCCATTTGACGCTCCTGATTTTTTCTTGATTCTATGATTTTAATTAAAAACAGTAAACTTTATCTTAAACACCAATAAAAGTACCAACCACGAGGTTGAGGTATAATGAGCAATCTTCATAATACAGCTACGTTTTTATGGCAAAAAACCGAAACCTTATAGATTCATCATGTCTGTCTGTCTGTCTGTCTGTCTGTCCGTCCGTGTGTCAGAGTCAGTTTTTTCCGAAAATTTAAGAACTATAATGTTGAAACTTGGTAAGTAGATGTATTCTGTGAACCGCCTTAAGATTTTACACAAAAATAAATTTTGGAGGTTCCCGATATTTAAAACTGATACTAAATTTTTTTGCATCAAACATACGTGTCGGGTATCTATGAATAGGCCTTCAAAAATGATATTTAGGTTTCTAATACCATTTTTTTTAAACTGAATAGTTTGCGCGCGAGATATTTCCAAAGTGATAAAATGTGTGTCTCCCTCTGTAACTCCTGGAATAAGAGAATTATAAAACAAAAAAAATATATGATGTACATTACTATGTAAACTTTCACCGAAAATTGGTGTGACTGGGATCTAGTAAGTAGTTTTTTTTTTAAACATGGATCAAAGTTACAACGAACTACAAGATTTTTTATATTGTTACTCGCTGCTACGGAACCCTTTATTCAAGGGCGAGTCAGACTCGCACTTCGCCGCTCCATGTTCTTTACATAGTCTGTTTTTTTTTACTGGCCTTTTTACCAACACTAGACACAGCCAAACTGCGATTAGGTCAGTAAAAATAGCATTTAACTTTGCACTAAATTTCCGATTCAAATTTCTTTTTTTATAAGGTTTCGGATAACTTACTGAGTATAAGATCACAAAATGCTGACAGATCCAGGTGACGCTAGAGGCGCCATCTTGAAAAAACCTTTTCGGCCGATATCTCGGAAACTATGCACTTTAGAGCAAAAGTCATATAGACCATTATTATAGAAAATAAAATTTTGCATCTTTTGTTTTCAGCAAACTTTTTTGTAAAACTTACCGTTTACGATTTATGGCCCATTTAATGAACCGATTTTTCGATCGCAGCCAATAACTCTTGAAAGATTAGATTAACCAATAAAATGCATCAATCCATTTTTAAAGATCCGTTTATTCTCTACAACTTTTGTTTTAAACTTTTTTTTCCAATGTCCATAGTTTTTGAGTCATAGGACGTTTTATGTTGGACTACCGAGCGAAAAGTTGAAAATTTCAAGATACGCATAGAATATAATAGTACAAAATCAACAAATAAATTTAAAAAAATATCCCGATTGTTTATGTAGTTAACAAATAATAGTTCAATTCCTTACCTACAATAGTAACAAACATTTTTTTATTTTACTTAATTATATTTCGCTGCCGCGTCACCCGCCGAGCGTCGACATTTCTTCATTAAACGTCCTATAACTCAAAAAGTATAGACATTAGAAAAAAAAGTTTAAAACAATAGTTGTACAGAATAAACGGATCTTTAAAAATGAATTGATGCATTTTATTGATTAATCTAATATTTCAAGAGTTTTTGGCCGCGATCGAAAAACCGGTTCATTAAATGGGCCATAAATCGTAAACTGTAGGTTTTACAAAAAAGTTTACTTAAAACAAAAGATGCAAAATTTTATTTTCTATAATAATGGTCTATATGACTTTTGCTCTAAAGAGCTTAGTTTCCAAGATATCGGCCGAAAACGTTTTTTCAAGATGACGCCCCTAGCGTCACCTGGATCTGTCAGCATTTTGTGATTTTATGCTCAGTAAGTGATCCCAAATCTTATAAAAAAATAATTTTGGATCGGAAATTTAGTGCAAAGTTGACCCGAAAAAACGGCTATTTTTACTGGCGTAGATGTATCACGTTCAATATTTCTGAACGTTAACTGAACGCAAAGTAAATTATTAAATTAGAGGATTCATATCCATTAACTTGAGCGACGTTTATTTATTGCTGAGATAATTTATGTAGGTATATACTATTGTAGATTTCTATTAACTACAATGAATAAAATTTGCATATTTATTACATAATATTTAAATCAAACACTAAGCTACAAGATACAAATTATATAAATAAAAAACTCTTGCTTTTTATAAATAATTGGAGAATTAAATTTATTAAATATTAAAAGGAAAAGGTAATTATATACTTATAAGTATTGTCTCCACAAAATTTAAAGTTAAAAATAAATAAAGCACTGATCAAGAACTATTTCTTTGAAAATTTTTGATACTGAACTAGTTTACTGCAAAGTATTTTGCATATAAACAAATATCAGTCATGGTTAACATACAAGTTAAATAATGGCACAATTGTAACAAACTAACTATGAATGAAGTTGCCTTCAACCAAGGATGAACCTTAAATGAAATCTACAGTAAAAATATTTCCCAATGCTATTTTACACCTGATATACTTTGAATTGCCAATACGCTACAGGAACAGCTCAATAATAATGACTGGTCAGTGGTAATCATAATCAACGTCATGTAACAATATAATTGCAGTAGTTATTATAACGATTGTCGGAAGTCTCTAAAATTATGACTACCAAGACAATATTTATAATTTTTAAAAATATGCAAATAGTTATATAGACAACGGCGTATTCGATATTTATTTTTACAGTTATAATTTAAGTCATATTTGTAAAAAATCATACACAAAGTGAGACAATAACACTAGATTTTTCCATGATTTGGCTGAGATTTTTTAGGATGCATCCTGCAAGTAAACAACTAATACAAGGATTGTTTTTTTTTAGTTTTGTATATAGCCATAAAGACAAAAAATATATAGACTCAAAGTACGTTATTGCTTTTCAAAATATGTTCCACCAAGATCGATATACTTTTGCATACGTTCAAACCAATTGGTAAAACAGTTATTCCAATCTTCAGTTGACTCCTTCAAAATCGTTGTTTTAAAAGCATCGATGGCCTTTTCTGGCGAATGGAATCGCTGCCCACGTATTGAATTATTGATCTTTGGGAAAGTGAAGAAGTCGTTAGTACTTAGGTCGGGACTATACGGTGGATGGTCTAACAATTCGATGTTTTGAAGCTCCTAAACCTCGACTGTCTTTTGGGCAGTGTGAGCACTTACATTGTCCTGATGTAGGACAATTCGCCATATTGTGTTGCTTTGTCACAGTTTCGCGATAATTTTTGGTATGCAAACGTTTATACACCAATCGGAAATAACTGTTCTTCGATCTTTTAAAGCAATTGTTGCCACATGACCAGATTTTGACACAAAAATGCGAATTTTCTTTGACACTCTTCGAAAACGGATCATTTTGTTAGTGTTTCCTTATCGTGAAACACCCACACAGCAGATTGGCGTTTATTTTTCGGTTCGTAGGAGTAAATCCAAGATTCATCGCCACTAACTATACTATATACGTTTTATGAGCTTCCTTTGTTGAACCATTCCACTGTTTTTCGACATCAATTTACGCAAACCGGTTTTTGCTCTTCTGTGAGCAAATGAGGGATCCAAAGGAAAAACAACTTCACAACACACATGTAACATCTTTTGGATCGAGGTTTTTTAAATGGCCAAAGATGCTTCTAATTTCCAGTATGCTACACGGCGGTCATCCTTAATTAGTTGACGAACCGCATCAATGTTTTGCTGTGTAACTGCTGTTTTGGGTGGACCTAGCCTGGATTCGTTGCTGAGAGTGAAGCGACCACGTTAAAATGCGCAATACCAGCTAATTGACTGGTGTGATGCTTCATTTCCAAACACAGAAACCATTTCAGCAAAACATTGCTGTTGGGATAATCCTCTCCAAAAATTGTAACAAAATCATTGCTCGGAAATGTTCTCGACTAAGAACCATTTTTCGACCGACTTTCTAATTTTAAAAATTCACTGTACCTTTACGACTTTTTGTATCACAATGAAACTCTGCATTTATGTCAACAAAAGATTGAGGTTAGATTTGTGTCTGAAGGTGGTGCATTCTAAGCGGGCTACAACATTCATATACAAAATATCCGTGTTATCTCTGCTTGTGGAATAGTAGAGCGGATGCTTAACACTATGATTAACGATCATGAATTTTTTATTTGAAAACGAAACGTTAAATGGTAACCTATTGCTAAACCTGAAAATGTTAGAAGTAATCAAGGACTTTGTAAGAAGCTAGATGAAAATCTGAAGCTCTTAAACTTTTAAAAAACTTTTTTCCGTAGTTATTAGTCAAATCTATGCAACAACAAACACTTGAGCTCACTGTAAATGCAAATGGCTTCACAAATATGAATTCCAAAATACCCACCAGATGTACAGCAATATCCAGTACCCTTATTGACTATACCTATACCAACTGTGGCCTCCAGGCAGACCTTCACATAGTAGATGGACTGATACGAGATCACCGATGTCAAATTTTGAGAACTAACCAATTCGTCAAGCAAAATATTCCCAAACCGGACTGTATTATTACAACCCTTGACAATTCTGAATTCCGCAAAAAAATACAACAAATAAACCTTCAAACATGGCAAAATCCTGATGATCTTTGCAATGAAGTAAGATCATACCAACAGTGCATTTTAGTAACATCCAAAAAAAAATCGATTTAGGACAAATACAGCTTCATGGTAAAATGCAAATACTTATAAAATTCTGAAAGACAGAGATTTTCATTATAAGCGGCACAAGGAGTTTCCTAACAGTCACTTCCTACTCCAGCTATATAAAAACTCACAGGCATTGCTAAAAAAGACAGTTGATGACCAGAAAAGTCAATATTATCAAGATCAACTTTCGCTTGCAGAGAATGATAAGAAACAAATATGGAAAACTTTAAATAAAATGATAAATAAAACAAGCAAAAAGCAACACACAAATACTCCTAAACTAAATGTAAATAATATACTTGTCGACAACCCCCAGGAAGTTGTGCAGAAGTTCAATAATTTTTTTACTACTGTTGGACCAGTGTTAGCTAGTAAGTGTGCAAATCCTAATATTACTCCGGAGTGGAAAGCCAATCCAAATAAACTTACTTTT
The DNA here is from genome assembly GCA_964028335.1 of Altica lythri. NCBI lineage: Eukaryota > Metazoa > Arthropoda > Insecta > Coleoptera > Chrysomelidae > Altica > Altica lythri. Next base: position 76,152,680 of record OZ034800.1, on the reverse strand, counting down.
CCACCAACAACGGTACCAGAAATTAAAAAGATTATAAGGAAAACAAAAGCTGGTAAAAGTCCTGGGAGAGATAATATCACCTGTGAAGTTTTTAAAGACAACATTGAGGATATTTCAATAACTCTAAGTAACTTAACAAACTTGTCATTCACAACTGTATCTTTTCCTAGTGCACTTAAGACTGCAAAAGTGATCCCCGTGTTTAAAGGGGGTGAAGAAACCTGTATACGCAATTACAGGCCCATTTCGCTCCTGTCCTGTATATCTAAAATTGTCGAAACATGTGCAAACAACAGACTTCATAATTTTTTAAATACAAGTAATAGTCAGGGAGCAAAGGGGGGTTCCGTGGCCGATTGAGGTCCTTACAAGCAGCAAAGTTTTTAAAATGTATTTTGACTCGCTGAATCCGAATATTCAACCTGCTTTTTGACCAGTTGCCTTGGAAATTTGTTATTAACAATTTAATTGTTTAAATAATTATAACTAACAAACTAATTAAAATACATTTTTTTTCTAAATTGTTTTTTGTTCCTTATAAAAAAACCAACAAAATGAGCTTTGAAAAATTAAAATCGGTTAATTAGAAGCCGAGATACTGTAAATATAGTGCAAAAACATTGCAAAATAACGAATCAGGCTTGCGCTGCCTCTGTTTTTTACTTATATCTCGGCTTCTAATAAACCGATTTTAATTTTTCAAAGCTTATTTTAAAGGGAATAAAAGTGGCTTCTAGTTTTATTACCTTGTAAAAAAATTGTTACTACCAATTATATGTATACCAATTTAAAGACAAAAATTGTTGTTAAAATTTTGGGAGATATTTGTTTATAAACATGTTTTGTTTTCCTACTCCATAAACTTCGATATTTAATTTATTTAAAGTTATTCTGCATCTCAAGAGGAACATTTTAAGCTTTGGTAAGTGTAAGTACGTCGATTTTTCTTTAAGATATACAACTTTAAAGGGACCTCTCGCGCACTTCAACTTTCGCGAACTGTAGCGCTCGAGGCCGCTTGCAGATTTTCACTTATAATTTCTTTAAAATACTCAATAATTTTATTTTTTGACATTTAGAACAATTTATTGCAACGTTACTAAGTAAATATTCTGAAATACAAATTAATCTGTAACATATTTTTTAATTATTAGTTATTTGGCATTTATTACTTTTACAGCAATTACAAAATATAGGTACAACATTCTATACCCGATTCAACACTTTCTATTATTAAAAATGAAGTCGGAATTATTACATTCATTTATAGTCGTGGAGAAAAAATATTCCCGTACAGTAGTGTATTTTGCGGCTCGAATTTTATCCGAGAAACTAGACATTTCCAAGCGATTTCAGAAAAAAGATTGAAATGACCCATTGGTTGATCGATACATACTATTTGTGAGACACGACCAAATTTTTGAAAGAAATTTTGCTTCTCCTCATACTTAGTTATCAACCTAGTTATCAACCATATAATCAAAATAACATAATATACAATTTTTTGAGCAAGTGCTATGGGTACAACTAGGTACTAATTCACACACTGGAGGCAATAGCTGCTCTTCTTTTTGAGGTAGAAGAAATTGACCAATTTCTTTCCATACAAATTTTACATATATTATTTATTAAATGAAAATGTACCATTTTAGACTTTACGGATGCAAGTTGGTACTGGTAAAAGTACAAGAAATATCCCGATACATTCAATAGCTTTAAATCTTGGCGAAAAATTATGTTCCACTCTACCAGCTTTACACCACTTAACTGTAGCTGATTACACAAGTAATAAAGTTGGTACGAAATATTTAGCTTTAAAAGCTCGCCCAATAGAATATTTACAAAATTTTGGGCAAGGTGAGATTTTTTAAGGAATATACTTTTTAATTTGTCATATATTATTATTTGCGTTATTCAGTATGTTTTTCCTTTTGTATATTTTAGTTACGTCTGAAATATCTTTAGATCATGATATACAACGAGCAGAAGAATATTTAATTAAAGTATTAAATTCTTCATCGAATTGCAAGACATTTACAGAATATCGTATATGGTCTTACTTTCATGCAACAAATTGTTTGATAGAAGAATTACCGGTTACTTCAATTTCCATAAAATAACATCTTTTGCATGCAATTTATGTAATAAATATACAAACGAATTGTTTTACAAGAAATTTAAATGAACTTAACCCAACGGATTTTGGGTGGAAAGAAATTGGTCAATTTCTTCTACCTCAAAAAAAGAGCAGCTATTGCCTCCAGTGTGTGAATTAGTACCTAGTTGTACCCATAGCACTTGCTCAAAAAGTATATTTTGTAATTGCCGTAAAAGTAATAAATGCCAAATAACTAATAATTAAAAAATATGTTACAGATTAATTTGTATTTCAGAATATTTACTTAGTAACGTTGCAATAAATTGTTCTAAATGTCAAAAAATAAAATTATTGAGTATTTTAAAGAAATTATAAGTCAAAATCTGCAAGCGGCCTCGAGCACTACAGTTCGCGAAAGTTGAAGTGCGCGCAAGGTCCCTTTAAAGTTGTATATCTTAAAGAAAAATCGACGTACTTACACTTACCAAAGCTTAAAATGTTCCTCTTGAGATGCAGAATAACTTCAAATAAATTAAATATCGAAGTTTATGGAGTAGAAAAACAAAATATATTTATAAACAAATATCTCCCAAAATTTTAACAACAATTTTTGTCTTTAAATTGGTATACATATAATTGGTAGTAACAATTTTTTTTTACAAAGTAAAAAACTAGAAGCCACTTTCATTTCCTTTAAAATAAGTTTTGAAAAATTAAAATCGGTTTATTAGAAGCCGAGATATAAGTAAAAAACAGAGGCAGCGCAAGCCTGATTCGTTATTTTGCAATGTTTTTGCACTATATTTACAGTATCTCGGCTTCTAATTAACCGATTTTAATTTTTCAAAGCTCATTTTGTTGGTTTTTTTATAATGAATAAAAAACAATTTAGAAAAAAAAATGTATTTTAATTAGTTTGTTAGTTATAATTATTTAAACAATTAAATTGTTAATAACAAATTTCCAAGGCAACTGGTCAAAAGGCAGGTTGAATATTCGGATTCAGCGAGTCAAAATACATTTAAAAAACTTTGCTGCTTGTAAGGACCTCAATCGGCCACGGAACCCCCCTTTGCTCCCTGACTATAACTGGTGGTTCTCAAATCAATATGGTTTTAGATCCGGTTCAAGTACGGCTGTCGCTGCAGCTGACCTAGTGACAAACATCCTAGAGAAAAAAGACAAAGGTTTTGAATGTATATTTGTGTCACTGGACCTTAAAAAAGCCTTTGACACGGTAAACCACCAGTTGTTGTTAAATATTTTGAAGAAGGCTGGTGTTCATGGAAAAAGCTTAGACTGGTTTAGAAGCTACTTTTCCGGACGTACTCAATATGTTTGTACAAATCAATTTCAAAGACATCACATGTGGCGTACCACAGGGTGCAATACTTGGCCCGACACTCTTCCTTGCTTATATCAACTCAATTTCCTTGCTAAAGCTTCGAGGGACCATTCAATTGTATGCTGATGATACTTGCTTAATTTACTTTAGCAAAGACCCTACTCAAATAAAAATTGATATAGAACATGATTTGAAATTAATAAATAATTGGTTAAATTATCACAAACTGACCTTAAATGCTGACAAGTCCAGTTACATGATCATATCCAATAAAAGGGAATGGACTGACCTCAATATATCTTTAGATGGAAACAGTCTAGGGAAAAAAGACTGCATAAAATATCTTGGCCTGTACATAGACAACAAACTCTCCTGGGAACAACATATCAATTATATATTATATCTGTAAGAAAATAGCACCGGCAATTGGTGTGCTAGGCAGACTCTCAAAATATCTTACACAACAATATAGAAAAATGATATACAACTCTCTAATTCACTGCCATTTAACATATTTGACAGTAATATGGAAAAGCACCTACTAATCAAAACTGCAACCATTATGCACTCTCCAAAACAAGGCATTAAAAAGAATATTTAACTTACCACACCTGTTCCCCACAAAAGAACTATATTTACCAAATACAATAATGGATAGTGAATCAATCTACAACTACCAAGTCTGTGTACACATCCACCAATGCCTTCAGAATGAAACAATATCTAATATGCGATTCACGTCTGCAGGAGAAATCCATAACTACAATCTAAGAAACAGAGGAATCCTAAGAACCAGTCAGACAAAAAGTACTCTTGGTCAGAGAAGTATTCTTAGCAGCGGAGTAAATATATATAATAAAATCCCAGTGGAAATCCGGAATCTCAGAACGTCTTCATTCAAAGTGCAACTAAAACGCCAAATATTTTCGGGTTTATTTAATAGTGATTAGTATCATTAAATCTAATGCATATGTATTTTTTTTTCTTGTATGTACTTTTTTTTTTCTTTTTATATATGTTTGGTGATTATTACCCTTAAGAAAAATTAAAAAAATTGTTAATCTCGAAGGCTCAGATAGCTATAAGCTCGAGCCGTTACTGTTTTCTTTCTATTATAGAATCTATCTAATTTACTTTTTTTTGTCAAATATTATATATTACTGAATGGAATAAATAAATAAATAAATAAATAAATAAATAAATAAATAAATAAATAAATAAATAAATAAATAAATAAATAAATAAATAAATAAATAAATAAATAAATAAATAAATAAATAAATAAATAAATAAATAAATAAATAAATAAATAAATAAATAAATAAATAAATAAATAAATAAATAAATAAATAAATAAATAAATAAATAAATAAATAAATAAATAAATAAATAAATAAATAAATAAATAAGCTGGAAACTTTGTAGGTCTGTAATCAACGAAAATGTTGGAATAGTTTTAAAGATGTAGTTTCTGGATTTTTAGGGAAAAACGAAGTTGAAAATTACCAAGAGGTAGTAAATAACATGTTAGAAGATTTTAAAACTATGGGTTGCCGGATGTCACTAAAAGTACACATGCTACATTCTCATTTAGATAAATTTGAAAATAACTTGGAGGAAAACTCAGAAGATATTATGAACTTCACACAACGTTATCAGAGTCAATAGTCAAGAGTCAATACAAAGAAAACATGATCGGGGACTGCAATTGGGGTGTAGTGAGAAAAATTAATTAATTATAAACATAAACACAAAAACTCATTCCATGCCGCCGAAGCTTTTGGTCCGCATGTCGGTCTACATCGTTGTCGCTCACCAGTAACGTTGCCAACATAAATTTTTGAAATCGGTATATTGATACAAAAAAAATTAGTCGAAATCGGTATAAATGTATAATGCGTTATTTTAACGAAAATTGAAGTACTAAAACCTAATGAAAAAATTAATATAAATCTAAAAATCGGTAAATGAGGTAGTAAAGACAGTATATTGGTAGATTACTTCCAAAATCGGTAGATCTTTCGAAAAATCGGGAGAGTTGGCATCGCTGCTCACCAGTTCTCACTAAACTGAACAAAAAAAGTTGGCAAACCGGAGCGAAATGTGGTAAAAAGAACTTCAAAGGCGACGCCCAAAGTTTCCCTACTATTCTTGTCTAAATACGGTGTTAATAGGGTTCACTTTTAAACTTTTTTCTACTTTTTTGTAGTTTAATTTGATTGTTAAAAATTTATATATTAATATACTTGTCCTTCCTACAAAAATTCATACCCTCGTATCAAAATCAAAATTCGTGTTGACCTGTGTACTTTAATAAACATGTTCGCAGTATAATGGTCAGCAAATCACAATTAAGTCTTAATTAAAAGTTTAAGAAATGTGGGGTAAATCAAAATGAACAAAAAAAATGCTTAATTTATTTTCAATTATGTACATATTATCTACACCTTGTCAAAGTATTACTCATGAAATAATGTTTAACCTCCGATTGCCCCTACATTATTACTTATTGCATTATGCAAATAATGATATAATAAGTCACGTAATTGTAAAAAGAAAAACAATAAAACATTCTGAAGAAGTTCCGCAAGAAATCGATGTTTATGTTTTGCAAACAAGGTTAAAACTATAAATGCAGGGTCACACTGCGACCTGTATTACCTGACAAGTAATTAAAAAGATAAACACAGAATTTGTTCTTTTCAGTTTTTTTAGATTTAAAATAGATTATACCAAATTTGTCCTTTTTAATTCTACTGTAATATTTAAAATTTCAAATTAATAATAAATTTATCAACAGATAGAAGTTGTATTATTATTTTAAATTTTATCGGTATAACTACAATAAAAAATATATATTATAACAAGGCTAATGTATAAAATGTATTATGAATCCTGATGAGATGAAAATATTAATTGACATTGATAGCAAAAAACTACTTTACTTTTTTAGAAGCAAACACTCAATGTAGAGAATTTGAAGGAGAGGTTAAAGTATTTAAAAATATATGTGACATATTCCGTAATTTACTAAAACCTCTTTCGAGGTCATCAATAGAAATTAAAGACGACTTACTTACAAAAATGTTCTGTATACTAGCAATCACTTTAAATATAAGTACTATCAACATTAGAAGTCGCAATAACGTTAAATAAACTGTTAACTTTATATCTACCGTCACATAATATCAGAGGTTATGGAATGAAAATTACAATTAAATACATACATAAATTTTAACTTTTAATGTATCTTTAAATTTAACTTTTGCTATTGCATACAATTAGGCATAATAATAATTTAAAAATACTACTGATAATAAGGCTTTAATAGTTATTTATGTATCAAGGGCGTAAAACAGGCGTTTATGGACCGCAACGTGTAAATAAGAGCCCGAGCCGCAGGCGAGGGCTATTAACACGTAAGGTCCATAAACGCTCTTTACGCCCGAAATACATACAAACTTTTATGCACGACCGATTTAATAATCATTTATAAAAAAATTGCACTGTCAATTGAAAAAAGTCAACTGTCAAATGGCAACTGTCAATTGACAAATGTCTACTGTCAAATGTCAAATATCAACTGTCAAATGTCAACTGTCAACTGTCAAATGTCAACTGTCAAATGTCAAATGGCAACTATCAAATGTCAACTGCCAAGTCTCAACTGTCAAATATCAAACGTCAACTGTCAAGTTCCAACTGTCAAATGCCAAATTTGAAATGTCAAATCTCTACTGTCACATGTAAATATTATCTGTCAGCTGTCAAATATCAACTGTCAATGTCAACGATTCTTTTAATAATAATACTTATAAAGGATATTAAATTAATTGTATCGACCCTTACTACTTGAAAGTTCATTTTTATTGGGAATAATAAAAATAATAAAAAACGTTAGTTTTTTATATAAAACTTTCACTTTAAATGTATTTTAAAAAATGACATATGACGATGCTTAAATGCGAAACATATGTCATTTTTTAAAATACATTTAAAGTGAAAGTTTTATATAAAAAACTAACGTTTTTTATTATTTTTATTATTCCCAATATAAAGGATATATTTTTTTTGTGAACAATTTAATATAAATGCCATTTCAACTTGCATGAATTTTATACCTCAAACCTCGATATTATTAACAACTTACCCTGTTGTATAACCATTCACCTAATAATTTGTATTCATTCGTTATTTAAAATAAATAATTTGATTGAAAGTAATATGCACAGAGGCTAGAGATAATATTTTAAAACAATAATCCATATAATACCTATGTTGTCGTTACCCTAACAACAAATTCAAAATAGGTGGTGGCCATTTTTATTTAGACTCATTGTCAGTTTGGATGATTTCAATATTTAAGACACTAAAATTACTTTACCGCCCGCCATTTACACTTTATCGCCCGGCAGGCGGTAAAGTAGTCCATGGGCGCTAAAGTGGCACTTTACGCCCGCTTAATGTATGTAATAATTTGTACTTTACCGCCCGGTCGTGCATAAAAGGTATTAAAGGTGACAGCAAGTTAAAAAAATCGCATTTAATTATACGCTTGGGAGCAAAGAAATCGAATCATATTATTTTTCGAGCATTTTTTGAAGTAAAACTTCTTTAGCGACACTAGGAGTAAAAAAGTTATTCTAACGGACGTGACGTCATTCTAATAACAGAAACCGGAAACAAAACCTAATACTGACACGATTTTGCATGGGCGCCGGCAGCAGGGTGCAAGAGGGTGCGCTTGCACCCCCCCTGCTATGAAAGAAAATACCTGAATTTACCAGAAAATTATATATTTTTTTAATTTTTTTATTAAATTATTGTTTGAATAAAAACTAAAGGCGTCGCGGTTGCTGTCCAAATCATTCTACATTCTATATATATATTAGATCATAATAGTGTGTAGATGCAGATGCACCCCCTGAAAATAATCCTGGCGGCGCTCATGCGATTTTGCCTCCTATATGAAATAAAATTAAATCTGTAATTGTATGAATTGACAGCTGATCATCTTGTCAATCGAAATACATTGTATAAATAGTTTTTTGTGTATAAAGTGTTTGTATTAAATATGAATAAACAATGTGAATTTATTAATGAAGAAAGTGATGAAAAAATATTGATTGAAAATGAGTGAATAGGTAGGTACTCTATATGCATAAATTTTATTTTTGGTGTGTAATTACACTATTTATACCTAATTATTTATACCTATTATTTATACCTAGCTATTTTCGTTTTATAGACTTAAAGAGCTAAAAAGAAAAATAAATTGTGAACGTCAAAGGGGATATTATAAGCGCCAGAAAGATTTGAAGAAAAATGACAAAAATGAAAAAATGACGAGACAGCCACATTCATTATGATTTGATTAAGTAAGTTTATATACATACATACATATTATGATAGTAAATAATTGTTTATACGGAATCTTTACGTTGAGTAAAGAAGCATGTTGCACGTTTTTGTTCATAAAATAATAATATTCAAAATATTTTAACACTTTCTTATACTTATTTTAGGTTTGGTTAGGTAGCCATAAAGGCCATAAAACCACTAGTCAAGATGGCTGACCTTTGACCACCAATAACAGATCCTTCGTAGACGTGAAGGAAACAAACTTAACTCAGGATTTTAAATTTTATGGAATATGCTATAAAATGCTACAAAATGAAATGGTTATCTAACTATCGAAGGCTCTTGGGTTGTGATGTATTATAATAAGGTAGATACAGCTACAAAATCACACATTCTAAACGTAATGTGTGTATATTTTTAATATTGTTTACCTATTATTGAAGCAAAACTTCTTTAGGCACGACTAGGGGTAGATTCTAACGGAAGATTCTGATGGAAGTAACTGTATAATTTCAGCTATGGGGGGAGTTTAAATTTCCGAAATTTATTTATGAAATTTTTAAACGGTTTCAAATACATTAATGGTATTTATAGACTAAAATCTATGTTTCACATTTTAGTTATCATAAACCTATTATTTCATATATAAAAAAAAATAATGATAACTTTCAAATTCCTATTTCTAATGAATAATATAAATATAACATCTCATTTTTTTTGTAAAGTATATAGGCAATAAATATGATTGAATTGTAATTAAATATTTATTTTCCGATACGTACGTCAACAAGTTTTACTTCAATCGCGCGTAAAGGTTACACGCACACTCTTTTTTTTTCACTATGCGAAAATATAAAAATTTGTTATCAGTGAAAAGCAAATTTTATTTCGAGTTTGGTGATACCAAAATGAGGTTTTTAAAGTTTATTTGGATCAAATGAAAAGAAAACAAAAATTCAAAAATCTCACATCTCAAAAGTAATGATTAATTTAATTACAACAAACATTTCTTAACAAAAAGATTAAATCAACAGCTGGTATAGCCTCCTCGTGCTCTGATCACCTCTTGAAGCCGGTTCCTCAAGGATCGGATCAGATTTTGGACCAACTCCAATGGATGTTCTCCCATTCTTCTAGGGCCGCATTCCTCAGTTCTTTTAGGATGGTTGGGCCGGTACCCGAGAGCTAATTCTTCTTTTGAGCTCATTCCACATATGCTCAATATAATTGAGGTTCGAGCGTAGTGTAGGACATTTCATTACTGAAATTTCCAGGGACTGCCGAACGATGAGTACTGTGTGTGGTCGTGCATTATCATGCATAACCTCAAAATTTAGGCCAATGAATCCTGACTACCACCATCCGTAAAAATCTCAGTGATGTAGCGATGAGCAGTCAATGATCCTCTGTCAACGCACACAAGCTTTGTTCGTGCCGCAGCAGAAATGCCACCTCAGTACATAAGGCAACCTCCACCGTAGGCCACCGTTTCAGTGATACAACACTCAGAAAAAAGTTCTCCTTGTCGGCGGTATATCCGTGATCGTCCGAGTCTCATCAGTGAACAGATACCTGGACCCTTGCTCCCAAGTCCAATCAACATGGTTTCTTGCAAACTGAATTCTTCGTCTTCGATCATCTGAGGTAAGTCTAGGAGCTCTTGCTGGTCTCCGGGCTCGCAGTGATGATTCTCCAAGCCTTCCGCGGATAGAAATCGGACAGAAAGTAGTTCTGCCAGTCTCTCTTCAATCCGAACAGTGTTCACATGACAATTACGCAACTAAGTTGATACGATGAATCGGTCATCACGCGCTGAAGTTGCTGCTCTAAATCTGCCTGTTTCTGGTCGGCGATCATAGGTACCAGTCGCTCGGAACCTCTGATAAACTGTTTGCACAACTGATTGGCTCAGGCCTACCTGATGAGCTAATTCTCGCTGACTTAGTCCTGCCTGTAACAGTGTTACTGCTTGAGCGGCTCTTTCTGGTGTTGTGTCCATTTAGAAGTCTTTCTGAAGTGTGTCTTTCTTTGGGTATGGTTGATTATCGAATGATTACAATAGGAAAACTCTATGCTGTAATTACACGGTTCTATATTTATAAGACACTAAAAAAAGAGGAGCTTAGCAGCTCACAACTCAAAACTTTCGTTGCTCTTTATTCACGTCAAAGTGCACAGAAACATTTTGGTATTTTTTCGAGTATTTTCGATGTTTATTCTGGTGCTCGTAAACGTCTTTGTTAAATTACGTTTTTCATTAAAAATTCTTGTGAAAGCCAGACTTTAAAAATGGAAAATTTTCGGTGTAATTTGTGTGTTTTTTGTTATCCTGGCAATTCTGTAGACTAACAGGTATATTTTTATTTTACGGTTCTTTTCTATAAAAAAACACGAAAATTTCGCGGTTTCTCTTTGAACACATTAAGAGTTTCACTTATACTCAGTCTTTCAAATATATAACAGATTTACATAAATCCTGCTTGTTTACATTTGGAATAACAATACTGCTCGAATTGAGTTTGAAACTTCCGTAGGAGCAGAGTGAAGCATCACAAATGCAATTATTTTTATTTGTATTTGCTTATGCAGTCAAAAATATCAGTAATGAAGTTAATGTCAATGTTTATTGTTATAAATAAATTATAAGCAAGTGAATATTCACGAGGAACTACAAGTTTTCAAAGTTGGCGCATGCTCGAAAATGGGAGCAGCAAATGAAAAATGACACGACAGACAGTGGAGGAGGGTTGGTTTACTCGACAGTGGGAAGAATAAGTCAGGGGAAGTTCCGTTACTCATTTTTGTGACAATTTTTCTGTCGCAACATCTCTTTCAAAACTAGCATTAAAAGGTTAGATTTAAAAATATGGTTTTACAAATTCGAAACTGGGTCAATACTAGTTAAAAACTTAACCATCTTCAGTAAGAATCTTTGAAATTTCTTCTCTTCTATTCCTGTACCTTGACCAAATGTTGGTGCATGCTCGAAAATGAGAGCAGCAAATGATAGACAGAGAAAGTGGAACGAATAAGTTAGGGGAAGTCCCGCTACTCATTTTGTGACTATTTTTCTGTCGTAACACCTCTTTTAAACATAACATTAAAAGCTTAGATTTAAAAATATGGTGTTACTTATACAAATTCGAAACCGGGATAACACTAGTTTAAAATTTAACCATCCTTGGTTCCATGTTTGTTTAAAATATATTTGGTAGTAAGAACTTTTGAAGTTTCTTCTGTCCTATTCCGGTAAATGTTATTTGTATTTCGTTTTTCTGTATAATTAACTATATATCTTGGGTGAAAGAATTTAAGTAGTTGGAAAGTTGCTAAATATCTGCCATCTTCTACTTGTGTCTGTAGACTCTAGTTTATATATCAGATACATTTTTTTTTAATGTTTAATTTCGAACCTTAATTTCATTTTAAATAATTAAATTATACAAATTTCTCCATGTTAATTACCCATAAATTTTCATGCCAGAAAAAATTCGATAAGAAATATGAAAACAATCATTGATATCAAATGAAAAACTGAAACCAAATATATTTACATACCAATTTTATATGTTCTTGATCGGAACAATAAAGTGTTAAATATTCTTAGAATTTATATTAGGTATAGGTATTGATAAGCATGGTTATTTAATTAGAATAACTGCGGCTAACCAAACTAATGTTTCTAAGATACGTTTTTTTATTTACATCAAAAATTAACGTGTGGTTACAAAGAATTCGGCAATGGATAAAAAATACTCAAAAATAGGTAGTATAATTTATGACAAGCTGTTTTCTATTAACACTTAATTAAAATTAAGGATTATTTTATTTGTGGTCATATCGCAGTATATTGCGAATGATATTTCCGTGGTAAATATTTATGTAACTATATTTACCAAATATGTTTTTGAAGAAACCATAAAAGTATCAATAAAGTATGGTAAAAAATAAACAGAGTATGATGAGATATCAAATAAACAGCAATAAAATTACTTTTTTTTATTTGCGGCTCAAAACAAGCCAGAGATCTTCGTTGCCACACGTTTCATGTCCAAAACATCTAATATAATCGTGATATAACATAAACATGATACAGTTTATATGCCAACATCCTCAGCAACTTCCCTAATAGTAATTCGACGATTTTCCAAAACCATTTGCTTCACTGATCTCACTTAGTTAAACGGGCAATTCTTAGTAAATGAAGAACTATGACGTCACCGTAAGATAGCGCAGTTGATATCTCATATATTAATACGTGACTTACTTAAGTACCCTGATGCCACCATGAGGTGGCGCAATCAATATTTCATATATTTATGAAAAAAAAAACATATGTGTTAGGCGGTACGAAGTTCATCGGGTCAGCTAGTCTTACATTAAAGTAGGAATCAATAAATATAAATTATAAAAACAAAATTATTATTTTCATATATAATTATTTTTATTTTGATATTAAAATTCAGTGACTGAAATTCATAATGTTCTAATAAATATAAAAGCTAAAAATAAATTAAACTAAGTTTATGTGAATGTGTGGATAATAAGATATGTTTTAAAATTACAAAATAATTATTCACATTGTTTTCTGCATGCATAAATTCAAATTCGGTTGTAAATCACACAATCAAGGATAGGATATACTTTTAAGAGGAATTTTAATTTTTTTAATTCCCTTCATCATGAAAAATACCTACTTCAATTGTTTTTCAATTTATTAGTCAATATTTTATCATGGATCTATTTTTTGTATTTTTTTATTAGTATTATTAGGTCTGGTAGGTTTCTATTATAATATATCTAGACGTTATTATTAATTTGTTTATTTTCATTTAAACTTTAAAATTATCTACCTTCAGTTCTCATGTATTCATTTTAGATAACTATAGAAACTATTTAATTGTAACACGTTTAGAAAAATTTACATGATTATCTATTATTCGAAAACTCTTGCTTTATAAAAAAATACTATATTTAAATATAATATATATTTTTTCTACAAGCATGCGTAAAACAATACTTTCCTGCACGCATTTTAATTCAGAAAATATCCCTTTCCCGCACGGAGTGCGGGTAAGTTTTTTTCCCGCACGCATTTTTTTTATTAAATAAATATGTCCTCCGATAACCTTTTTGACAAATTGTTGTATTATTACCTTTATTTTGTTGTACTACATACAAATAGTAAAAAAAATTAAGATTATTTTACATAAAAATAGGGATTTTTAAAATGTTTGTACCTATGTAAACCTTACTCAAAGCAACAACAAACTCACCTGTTTAAGTAGGGTTGCTATAGCTTCAGTCGTGTATTTATTGACACTCTGAAATATTTAATTGTCACAATCGCATCTTTTTAAGTAGCTGAATAATTTTGAACTATTTTTATGCTTGTAGAAAAAATATTGATCCTAACTCTTGCGGAAATTAACTTTCCCGCACTTAACTGCTTGCCCGAACTCCGCTTCGCGTCGTTCGGGCATCGGCCGTTCGCGTGCGGAAAGTATAACTTTCCGCACTTGTTAGGATAATAACTATTTTGTTTTTTTAATAAGTGATAAGACACTTACTAAGTGCGATTTGTACATGTTTTGCTATAAAAAATAGGATTCGATTTTATTCAGATCAGTTTTACCACTTTCTTTGGCTACTATAGGATATCAAAGTTAAACGCAACATGGTCTTAATGTCGAATTTGAAAAAGATATCTTTCGACTATTATGTACAATTTTTTTATAGTTTATAAATAAGAATTATTCTCAAACACTGTTTATTACGTAGTTGTTAACGGAATAGACAAATATTGTTTCTGAATTTGTCTATGTTGATAGGGCAGATCAGACGTTTTAAAATAAATGAAATAAATACACATATTTTACAGTACCTACCTACTTAAAGATTATATAGGTAAATGAAGTAAACAAAAAAAACTGTATAAAATGACATCCGGTAGGAATTGAACCTCTTATCTCTATCTATACAAAGCACATATATGACGTTAATAAGACAGAGCGAGCTTATTTGTCATTGAAACATTAAAGCCTAATTAACTTTTTTTTGTGTCACGCGGTTTACGGCTCTATCGGCTATAGATGTAGAACGCAGGTTCGATTACTGTCGAGTTTATTGTTTCTTGTTTTTGTAATTTATAAATTTTTACCCACGACTCATAAGTAAATTGCGTATTTTTTAACCTATAACTCTGTCAGTAAGTGTCAAATTATTGAGGAGTTGTGTTATAGTTTCATTTACTAAACAAGTGGAGTAAGTAAATAGAAACCTGTATTATTATGTTGGTTACCTACAGTTTTCATAAAATTAAACTAACATTTGACATTTCTCAGACAGAACTGTCTGCGAAATCGAATATTTTTGACAACTTATGCCAAAATTTAAATTTTATATTTGTTATTTTTAGTTTATTTGGTAAGTCGTGGGTAAAGCATAGTACTTCACTCGAGGAACAAATTGCATATTTAGCTCGTTTCTTTAGCCCCTTCGCTCGCAAGCTCGCTCATGGGCCAAACACACTCGCTGTAATATGCAATTTACTCCACTCGTAAAGTAATATACTATTAACAAAAGCGTAGAATAACTTTTATATCTGAGTCATGCATTAAACTTTCTATGCTACTTCTGCTACTACAAATACTACTAGTAGTAAAATCTTTTTACGTATATTTTTTAGAATTATTAATACATACGGGAATAATGATCTCGCTAACAAAATGAGAATAAGTTTTACTTTCAAATATTGTTAGTTCGTGTTCACCTATTTTTTTATATGAACTAAATCAACGAACAATCTGTATTATATTGTAATAATTTGACACGGTGCTTGATTATACTGACTACATAAGTATTGACATTGTATATGAAAAAATAGGTATGTATATGTATATCTAGAATAGAGATATTTCTTGTTTTATGTTTACTACCTTATAGTATTTTATTGAAGGTTTGTTTGTAAAATTAATCATAAATTGTGTGAGTTTTTAAGTTAGAAATATACGTGTGTGCATACTTATGTAAGTTATACTTCTTTGGCGTAACAAGATAAAAATATTTCTTGAAATAAAAAATGCAGTGTCAAATTCTACAAACGTACTTAAAGTATTATCACTTATAATTACCATTAAATCAATAAATTGTAAATAAATATCAAGTCACCACGATCCACGATGTATTATTTGGAAAAGTTATTTGTATATAATTAAAAAACAACATTTTATACACAAATTGTATTTAAATCAATTTTTATTACCCTCAATTCTTTACTGTTCACATTTATAGTCTTTTATTGTATCTATTTAGAGGTGAAAGTGTCATTTAGAGTAGAACGGCCATAAAAAATTGGTAAATAACAAACAATATCCAGTAAATATTAAAATGTTAATATTTGATAAAAAAAATAAACAAAATAATAAAAGAACATTTAATTCGACATTTGAGTATCATAAACGCAAAAAAAAAACTAAAATGTTAACTATATAGCTAATTTCATGGTGTAGGTTTTTCTTGAGAGTGTGCGAGCATCGTTAAAAATTACACTCATTTTTCCCTAAATCTCCCAAATGCTACAGCATTATTATTTTATGCGCTATTATTTTTTATTATTGCTAAAATATTGCAGGTAAATTTTTAAAACCAATTACTATGCTATTTCATACAGGAGAGTAGATTTTTGAAGTGCACGTTTCTGACCTATAAGTCAACAATATCAGTCACACTAAACTCCAGTACTGATCGCTACTTATTGAGTATTTTGAATTATTTTAACACAAATCAAATGTGATTTCACAAATGTCTGTATTATTTCAACTTATAAACTTACTAGCGGACCCGGCGAACTTCGCACCGCCTAACACTAATGTTTTTTCCAATTTTTTTTTTATTTTTACGATTAATTTTTTGTATTTTTTATCAGATTTTCTGGTTAGTTACCAGTTTTTACTATTATTTATAGTACTTTGTAATTTATCGGTTCGGTATATTATATATTAACTGCGCCACCTAACGGTGGCGCCATAGTTCTTAGGTAAGTAAGTTTTGCTCTTTTAAATATATGAGATATCAACTGCGCCACCTTACGGTGGCGTCATAGTACTTAGTTATGTAAGAATTTCAGGTGTAAATTTATAACATCTCAACTGCGCCACCTTAGGGTAGCGTCATAATGATTAATTTCGTAATAAACGCGTCGGATCGCTGCAAAATTCAAAGTGCTATAAGGAAAATCGCGGCCTTCGATGCGCTATTTATAGGCCGCCGCTCCGGCCGGCCAGTACCACCGCAAGCGCTACGTCCCGCAATTTTAAATCTGTAATATCTTCGAAAATATTCATTTAAATCTTGTGCTGTAAAGGACCATATAGATCTATATTAAATCAACAATGTATTTAAGCTATTTAATTGGATAAGGATTAATGCTGTATTGGTTAAAATCGCTTCGAAAATTAGACATTATTTGTCGTAAAAAGTAAATGACAAAAAAATGTTATGGATATCCATAAGAGATAGACATATACCATCGCGGAGTTTTCTGTAGACCTTTTCAATGTGTACAAATAATTAGTACATTATTTTGATAAATCTCGTAGGGTTCAGCCTGCGTTTGCAATGTAAGCGGAAAAAAATTGATAATTAACGACATCACATTAGAAACTTCAAAAATAACAGTATTTCTCCACTATTTAATGGATGTTATTATACATATAAACCTTCCTCTTGAGTCACTCTATCTATTAAAAAAAAACGCATCAAAATCCGTTGCGTAGTTTTAAAGATTTAAGCATACAAAGGGAAATAGGGACAGAAAAAGCGACTTTGTTTTATACTCTGTATTGATTACAAAAATAGTAACTTAGTTTTTTTATTAGCATAATATATATTAAATAAATAAAAATAAAATCAAAAATTAGTGTTAATTTATTATTCAAATTCATCACCGCAATATAACAAAAAGTAGTTTGTAAATTTATTATTTACATTATTCTTGAAGTTTAAAATGGTAAAAGGATTTCTATAGTACCTATTAGTTAGCAGTAGCAGAAAAAGTATATATTCTATAAATCGTATGAAATAGCTCCTCCCTCTTCCATATTCGTAGAACATTCATACGCGTGTTTTAACCCTTCCACTTGCGTAGAATTTAGTATTATTATAAAGACTATAATATATACTATTTCTGCATAGCAGTAGTATTTTTCAGATTTCAAAATTTAACAATTTTTTTTACAAACACAATTGATTAACGGTTCGTTGTCAAAATTCGAATCAGGTAAGTGTTAAATAATTTTACGTATATTCGTACTTCATGTGGCACTGGTGAATAAGAAACTCTTGATATTTATAAATAAACGGCATTATAGGAATTATAGGAAACATTTAAATCCGTCTTGCTTAAAGAACCGCCACTGATCCTGTTAAGCTTCGTTACCGATATTTTTTATATTTTCCTAATAGGTTTTATTCCATACAAATCCATGAGATGCGGATGTTTGTACAGCGAATTAAAACATTAAAAACAAGTATAAATGTTATGAAAATTTATGTATGGCATTCCGAAGCATTATATTTATTTATCTTATATATTATAACCACAAAAATATTACGTTTATTAAGTTTAATGTTAGAGATTGAAAAGTCCCGCGAAAGGTGTTCTCTTTTTAATCAACAAATATTGTAATTTTAACTCTTGGTGATTTGCGCTGACTGTCTGGCATAATGGTCAAAAAAAAATTAATTTTGATTTGCTTTTATAGTTTACTTCGGTAGACCGCAATTTTCAACAGTTTTGAGCATAGTTTCGCCATTCAGGTGTGAATGTAGATTCTGCATTAGTAAACATAAACAAAGAAACAATTCCTTCATTACTGATTTTAAAAGTGTAAATTTGAAACTCCGCAGTAACAGATGGACATTGTAGTATCGTCACATAAAGTTCCAATTATACCATCAGGAAGTGTGGCATATTGTAGTTGAAGATAAGTGTCTCGTTAATGGTGCAAATGCATCTTCTGTTAAAAGTTGCGCGAAACACAACAAAAAACATAAATAATGTTGCAAAACAACATGAATTATGCAAATATGAAATAACAGCAATAAATGATTAACTCTGGGAAATGTAATCCAGCATATGTTAAATCATTTTGCAGACTTATAAAAGGGATTGACATTCTTTGCGAAATTTATAGAGACTATCGTATTTCCAGTGTAACTGCGTAAAACTCTAGAGATTCGAGTGTTTGGCTGTGTTGTACAAAACTGAATCAATGGAAAATCATGTATGATCGATTATGATCTTGATTTACGTGCCGATCAAATAATTCGTGTTAGTAGTTAGATCAAAGGAGTCAAATATCAAACAAAGAGTTAATGTTTTTGCTCGCCCACAAATGTTGTTTATTACTTAAACGATAATATTTGTGATAACCTTAGTAAATAAATATACCGTATTTTATTAACATAATAAACCTTATATAAACACAAATAACTGTTACTATAATATAAATCCTCGATGTCTTGTAATGTTTTATTAGCAACAGATCTTTCGATAATGATGGAATGAATCACTTACGATCATTGAATTGGAACTTATTTATGTTCGTACACCGCAGCCTTAGATTTGTTGACTCGCCTAGGCTCAGAAAACATAAAGACTCATTAAAAATCATTACCAAAGTAACCAGGTAATCACGCATAATGAAATTTAACTTGTGATTAAAAAAGATTTCAAAAATAATGCTTCTAGATTTTGAGCTTGATTCAAAGTTGAAACCATCTCTCGAGAGATTGTTAGATTGTCTTGTTTCTATTTTCTTTTTACTCTTTACATAGCTTTTTACTTAAGTAAACATTACTGTTCTCAAGTATCTACTTCTTTCATACTAGTTTAAATTTAGCTCTACATCTATATATATATATATATATATATATATATATATACACAATGAGTCCGTTTCGCCAACGTGGCGACGCTGGTTGCTAGCCGAAAACCCATTGGCACAGCTGGCCGAAAGCACAAAATGGCGATAGGACTCCTGTGTGAGCGTTCGTTGTTTTTGTGTTTCTTGACACATGTTTCCCCAACATCCTTTGCTCCCAAGTACCCAACACTTTTGCTAGCCAAGTGCAATACTCTTCTTGGTTATGCCGCACTGATGACGGCTAATGAGCCAGAAACATGCATGTCTGCGGTTACCATTCCTACTTGTATATATATATATATCATCACTTCACTACTCACTACATAGTATAAAACAAAGTCGCTTTTTCTGTCCCTATTTCCCTTTGTATGATTAAATCTTTAAAACTACGCAACGGATTTTGATGCGGTTTTTTTTAATAGATAGAGTGATTCAAGAGGAAGGTTTATATGTATAATAACATTCATTAAATAGTGGAGAAATACTGTTATTTTTGAGGTTTCTAATGTGATGTCGTTAATTATCAATTTTTTTCCGCTTACATTGCAAACGCAGGCTGAACCCTACGAGATTTATCAAAATAATGTAGTAATTATTTGTACACATTGAAAAGGTCTACAGAAAACTCCGCGATGGTATATGTCTATTTCTTATGGATATCCCACAATAACATTTTTTTGTCATTTACTTTTTACGACAAATTTTCGAAGCGATTTTAACCAATACAGCATTAATCCTTATCCAATTAAATAGCTTAAATACATTGTTGATTTAATATAGATCTATATGGTCCTATACAACACAAGATTTAAATGAATATTTTCGAAGATATTACAGATTTAAAATTGCGGGACGCAGCGCTTGCGGTGGTACTGGGCGGCCGGGGCGGCGGCAGCGTGCCTATAAATAGCGCGTCGGAGGCCGCGATTTTCCATATTGCACTTTGAATTTTGCAGCGATCGGACGCGTTTATTATGAAATTAATCATTATGACGCTACCCTAAGGTGGCGCAGTTGAGATGTTATAAATTTACACCTGTAATTCCTACATAACTAAGTACTATGACGCCACCGTAAGGTGGCGCAGTTAATATATAATATACCTAACCGATAAATTACAAAGTACTATAAATATTCGTAAAAACTGGTAACTAACGAGAAAATATGATAAAAAATACAAAAAATTAATTGTAAAAATTTAAAAAAATTTGGAAAAAAACATTAGTGTTAGGCGGTGCGAAGTTCGCCGAGTCCGCTAGTACATATTTAAAAGGATGTTTGTATATATGAAATCGATAGACTCAGAAACTATTTGACCGATCATTATGAAAATTGGTATGTACTTGTATTTTTCCACGGAGAAGGTTTATATGCTATGCCCATTGATGTAACTCGCCACCAGGCGGCGCTGTAAAGTATCGACTTCCGCCCCGTTCAACCGATTGTCATAAAAATTAGTATGACTATGTATTTTTCCTCGGAGAAAACGAATATGCTATGCACATTGATGTAACTCGCCACCAGGCGGCGCTGCATCGTATTGCCTAAAAATGAACTATTCAAAAAGAAAATCAACTAACTTCACTTCTATCATCTGCCAATAAGCTTAAAATAATCACACAAATAATAAATAATATAAATAAATTATAGAAATATATAATATATCTAATCGATAATTTACAAAACCGTAAAAATTTGGAAAAATGGTAAAAAAACATCAGTAGGCGGTACGATGTTCGCCGAGTCAGCTAGTAGGTATACTATAAATAATAAAACTTATTGTTTCGATACGATGTATTTACATAAATTATAGATTATCTATTTTAATATTATTTATTATAAACTTTTTTCAAAGACATTTAACACTTTGATTTGAAATACTGTATAGTATTAAGATATTTTTTATGCAATTATCAGAAGATGAAATAGGGATGAGTTTGTTTATTTGTATTCGACCTTGAGCAAAAAAGATCAAATGGTTTTAATATTAATTTACACTTATAAAAAACGCAACATTATTCAAATCATTTTTAGCACAACATTTATAAAAAATATCAAGTGAAAGTAAAATTTTAACGGGTTTTTTTGCCAATGCCAATTTATGGATGTAGCTTATGATTACAAGGTAATTTTTAATTTTAATCATTCGAATGATGAGATGAAGAAAACTAATTATGCAGAAAAAGTGTTTTAGAGATTTTTCCAGAATATTAAACATAATAAAACTCTAATCATATTATGGAATTCATCAAATAAATAAAAATATTTCTCACAAATATAATTCTCTATAAAAACAAACATCTCTGGGAAGATTTTACACAATAGATTATTATTTTTTAGTAGGAAGCAGTTTTTTTAAATTGTTATATTGTGGAGCGTCGAGCTATAAAATATTTTTATAAAATTTTAGCATTTTTAAAAACGCGCTTAAGAATACTTTTATATTATAGATTTTGATTTGAATATTTTACTAGCTTCAAATATTGTTTTAAAAATTAATCCAATTTTTTATTTAATATTAGTTTAAAAAAATGAACAATTTTTATAAATAATCTATTTGAAAAATACCTTAACAATTAAATAGGTAATAAGGTGTTATTAAAGCAACAATCTAAAATTAAATTGTTTAAAATTTTTTAATGGACTCAATAAATGCATTTTTCACTATAAAAAAATAATAAACAATTGTAGCAGAATAAATCAAAACAATTGAGAACAACAAAAGGATTTCGCAATAATGGTAGTGAACAAAATAATTTAGACCTTTAAAGTCCCATTTAAGAATTTAAGAATAGAAAAAAATCATAACCGGCAACTTAATGCAATCAAAAATTAGGGCACTGTGCCGTTGCAATAATACAGGACTTACCATAAAATGCTTTGATAGTTCTTCAATTTAGTCGCGATGCTTAATCCAAATAATTTTGTCACAACATAAGTAAACTGATTGCGAGCACACCTTCAAATACACAATTTGAACCAAGGCAGGATGAAATCAATTGATGTATGAACACGGGCAAATCTAGCACCACTGCGTACGGTATACCTACTCAGCGAGTGTGAATATACCAATACCTAAACTGTTTTAGCTCTGATGAGAATGATATGTGCGGTTATAAGTAGTTTTTAAATCAATCCATAATTCCACAGGGTGTTACACAATACAGTGGTCAGGTGAGCCGAAGTGGCAAAATAGTTCCAAACTATTAAGTTACAGCATAACTAAATTCATTTAAATCGATCTAAATTAAGTTATATATTGTTATAGATTTTTCTTCGGGAACACGTTCTCTCAGTGGGATCCTGGGAATGTGATCCTGCATTTAGATATTGGTTGCTAGATTGAGTTGTAATTTTTGTTTACATAGGTTTTGTTAAGTTTTTGTATGGAGAATTTTGTATTGATTAGATTGTTAAGAGTTGTAATTTAAAAAGTCATTAAAAAAATAAAATTAAAAAAATACATGGAACTAGTTTTTTTTTTATTTTTACGATTTTATTTTGTATATTTTTTTTTGTTTTAAATGTTTTTTTTATTTTATCGTTTTTATCATATTTTCTCGTTAGTTATCAGGTTTATTGTATTTTGTAATGTAATTTTTTGAATAAATATATTTTATATACTGATAGTACTTCACCAAGTAGTAATTGCTTGCTGGAATTTATAATATATTGACTGCGCCACATTACGGTGGCTTTATATTACTTAATTTACAAAGTTATTTTTTGGCTTTCTTTTTTTCGCATTTTTTTTTACTATTGTCTATTTTATTTTAGTTACTCGTTTAGCTATTCATTTATAAATCGAAATTCAACAGCATCTACTGGGTTCTTTAGTAAAGGATTGTTTGAGATTTCTCTCATTGGATTTTTTGAATAAAAGTATACAAACAAGGTTGCGAGTTCGAGTCTCGCTGGGTGCGACATTTTTTCAATTTCTCCTTAATGTCATTTAATATATTTTTGTTTGTATACTTTCTAAAATTTTCAAAATTTTTAAAAAACCATCTATTGGGTTTTCCCACATCCTAAATTTATAGAGTTAAAATCAATTAACTTTAACTGTCATCGATTAGGAATTCGTAGAACTAATCAATAAATATCAATTAGAAGATATTGTCACTTTTCCGTCGAAATACACAAATAAGTAAAAAACATTTTTTGTACAACTGTCATTAAAAGTGACACTGTTAATGATAGCAAACAATGTTAAAAACGATTGTTTACATAGCAGCGTGTTAAAAATACTTTTAACACGTTGCCATGTAAACAAGTTTACTTTTAACACGGTTTAGTTTACTTTTAACACGGTTTGGTTTATTGTCATTGCAAATTTGCTCGTTTCATTATCAAAATAGGGAAGTTGTACAAAAAACATTGTATGGTATTTGTGTTAAAAGTGATTTTATTTTGTTCGTGAAATTGTTCAATTCGCTCCGCTCATTTCACAAACGTTTTCACTCACAAAATAAAACCTCACTTTTAACACTCATATCATAAATAACTATTATAGTAGACCAAGTAGTTACTCTAAAATTTTTTTGAATCCATTTGAACACATACAAAAAATTAAATTAAAAAGAATAAAAGGAAATTATATAATAAGAACAGTTTATAAATAACTATAAAAGAAAAACATAAAACAAAGTAATTGGACGTGGACCAGAGGAGACAGGTATAGAGCAACAGTATAGGAGTTGACCAATATATAGAAGCAGGAAAAAAACAGAAAAGAAGAAAATGAAAGGAAAAATGCATTTTGTTTTTATATTATTATTATTGATTGGATAATGTTGCTGCAAAAGAGAGTCCATTTTAATATATGTATAGGGTGTTTCATTAACAATGGGAAATCCGAGAACTGGAGATACAAAGTTAATTAATTTTTTTGTTATATTTCTGAAATTTTTAAATTTTTTACAATTGGGATCATTATATTTTTCCCTGTGTGGAAGAAGAATATGTAGGTGGCGTTTACATTGGTTATAAAGTGCGCCACTTATAATCTTTTGCTTTGTAAATAGGTCATTATATTTTCAGGCATAATTTAGCGTCAAATGGGCTTAAAATCTGAAAAAAAAAATCTTTAAAAAAATAATACAGGATGGGGCATCTGCTCATTTTTCTTAACTGGTGCGTAAGTACTTAAACGAAGTGTTTCCACATCGTTCGATTGGCCGTGGTGGTGAATAGTTTAACCGCCTAAGATCCCCGATTAATATCCGCTGGATTTTTCGATAAGGGGTTAAAGGTGTGTATAAAAAACTATTTAAAATATCTGGAAATTCTCTAAATTAGAAAGTAGAAATTCTCAAGAATTGGTGCTCCTTAATGGGTCTTATATTGTAACGGGATAACCGTAAAGGAAAGGACCTTAATTTGAAAGATTGTTGTTGACAGTTGATTTTTAGAAGTTTGTAAAAAAATCAACTGACCATTTTAAATAATGTTTCTAGAAAATTCTAGAAACTTCTAAACACACTGACTAGATTAAATAATGTTGTATATAAGGGGATGCATGGGCAGTTAACGTCAGTTCGAGTCAAGTGTTCAGAAGAGTTCATTGTATTGTCAAGTAGTTAGACGTTATCCAGCAGAGTTCAGTGTATCCCCCATACGTGTTTCAAATTGGTGTCAGGTGTGGGGTGAAGATACAAGAATGCCTGGAAAAAAGATAAATGAACTATTGGTGGCTGAGCTCAGAAAAGAGCTTGAAGAATTGGAGTTAGAAACTACTGGGACCAAATCCGTATTGTTGAGAAGGCTCCGTGAATACTACGTAAATAATAATTTGGACCCTGACGCTGTGGAGTTCGAAGACCCAGTTCAAAAAGCAAATTCTGAACTAACTCAACAACTTTCCCGGCTGCAAGAGGAGCTATCAGGATGAATGACGAGTCAGCAAGAGGAGCTATCCAGTCAGATGAAGAGCCAGCAAGAGGAGCTATCACAACGGATGTCTACCATATCAGATGAGTTATCCAGTTCGTTCTCGCAGCAAATATCACATCTCCGTGACGAGCAAAATCAGCAAGTGGCCATCTTGAATCAGCAAGTGGACAACTTGAATCAGCCTCACGTGGAGTTGCTCGACTAAGGGAAGTCACCGGTAACTACGACCATGCCGTTCATTCCGTTAGCGACGTCGAAGCGGTAGTGGAGTTATCTCCAAAAAGAAGGCGCCCAGTAAGATGCTGGAACTGCGGAGAACTAGGCCATATAAGAAATACTTGCCCCCAAAAAGAAAAATCTCCTGCTGAAGTACCCCAGCAGCAGGAAAACTAGAACGGGTCGACTCCTGGAGGGCGACATCGACCCCAAACAATTACGAAGCCCCTCACACCACCAAATTGGCATTTCTGCGACACCACGAGGGCAGCTTATATGTAGAAGGCCTCATTGACGGAAAGAACTTCAGCATGCTGGTAGACACTGGAGCTACGAAAACTATCATCCGACCAACCATCATTATGCGGAAAAAGTTGTTGCCTACCAGTTGGAGACTGCGTACCGCTACCGGAGAATCTGCTAGAGTCTACGGTGAAATACAGTTGACGCTACAGTTTGGTATAACCTCTCTTGTTCACTCAATGCTGGTGGCTGACGTTGATGAAGATGTTGTTCTGGGCATGGACGTTATGCTCCACTGTGGTTTCCATTCGGATCTTCGCCGACATATCCTTTGTACTGGTAATGAAGAAATATTCCTGCATCGAAAACAAGTTGACAATGCCTCGATTAAGCTAATCGATGATATCTAACTTCCGGCGAGCTGCGAATGTGTCGTTACAGCGCGGTTGGATGGACTGGAGCCAGATGGAGTCCCAGCCATGATAGAGCGAAAGAACCATGACCATGAATTGGGAAAAGGACTTCTTGTTGGTAAGACTCTTGTTAGACCTGCCAAAAAGGTACCCATCCGAGTTATCAACTTGAACGATCATCCAGTTCTTCTCCGAAAAGACACGGAAATGGGAACTTTAGAACCGGTAACGGCCGTAATTCACAAGGTAAACGTAATAGAAACAGATGAGACCGACGGAATCGAATAATTAATGACAAAATTAGATTCCTCTTTGTCAAAATTAGAAAAGAAACAGAGAGATCTACTTTATCGTTATAAACCTGTATTTGGTTCCAAAAGTAAACTAGGAAGAACTGATGTTGTCCAACATAAAATTGACACTGGTGATGCACGTCCGATTCGACAGGTACCCCGAAGGATGCCTCAAGTTAAGAAGGAAGAAGCAGATAGAGCCCTTAAAGAAATGATTCAAAATGGCATAGTCGAACCATCCAGTAGTCCGTGGGCTTCTCCTTCTCCTGTGGTATTAGTGAGAAAGAAAGACGGATCAATGCGGTTTTGTGTCGACTATCGAAAGTTAAATGATGTCACTAAGAAGGACAGTTATCCTCTGCCAAGGATTGATGATGCCCTCGATGCTTTGGCGGGTTCTACTTTATTTTCTACCTTGGACCTTAAAAGCGGATACTGGCAAGTTAAAATGAATCCTGCAGACAAAGAAAAGACTGCCTTTACCAGTGGATCAGGGTTGTGGCAATTCACGGTCCCTTCGTTTGGCCTCTGTAATGCTCCTGCGACATTTGAACGGCTAATGGAAAACATCTTGCGGGGTTTGTCATGGGAAACTTGTCTAGTTTATCTAGATGACATCATCATAATGGGCAAGACTTTTAACGAACATTTGTCAAACCTGGAAGAAGTCTTTAAAAGATTATACAAAGCTAATCTAACATTGAATGTTAAGAAATGCCACTTGTTCCAGAGACAGGTCAACTATTTAGGACATAATGTAAGCAAGGATGGCGTTGCTGTTGACCCCGCTAAGTTTCAAGCCGTTCAGGAATGGCCAAAACAAACATCAGCTCCGAAGTTTCTTGGGTCTTTGTTCCTATTACCGACAATATGTAAGAATTTTGGAGACATCGCCAAACCCTTGACACGTTTGACAGAACAAGAGAAGTCCTTCTGTTGGGATCAGGAATGTCAAGAGGCGTTTGAAATATTAAAGAAACAGCTTACGTCAGCACCTGTTCTCTTGCTTATCCACTTACTGATGGTAAGCTTATTCTGGACACCGACGCCAGTAATGTGGGAATTGGAGCCGTCTTGTCACAGCTACAAGATGGTAAGGAAAGAGTGGTTGGTTACTTCAGCAAAACTTTATCGAAAGCTGAAAAGAAATACTGTGTAACTCGGAGGGAACTGTTAGCAGTTGTAAAATCCGTCGAACACTTTTATAAATATCTGTATGGCAGAAAATTCCTGATCAGAACAGACCATGCAAGTTTAAAATGGTTACTAAGCTTTAGGAACCCAGAAGGACAGATAGCAAGATGGCTCGAAAAACTGCAGGAATATGATGTTGAAATCGAGCACAGACCTCGTAATGCTGATGCACTTTTCAGAAGACCATGTCGACCTGATTGCCCCCATTGTACCCGTATGGAGCAGAACGAGGAAAAACTTGCCTTAGTTAAGGTTGTGCCAGAAAACGAGAGCTCTATGCTGGAGGAGCAACAAGAAAACGATCCTGTTCTGAAAAAGATTCGAGAATGGACCGTCGTCCGTTGTGGAGAGAGATGTCCTCATCCTCTCCTGTTTTAAAAACATTCTGGTCCCAATGGAACTCTTTAATTTTGGACGGTGGGCTCGTTAAAAGACTTGTAGAAAATTCCGAGGGCACAGAAACAAGGAAACAAATAGTGGTCCCAAGAAATGCTGTACCAGAAATTTTAAAACGGATGCATAATGATAGTTCTGGAGGACATCTGGGTATCACGAAAACGCTGCAAAAGATCCGAGATAGATTTTACTGGGTAAATTGCACTAATGATGCATAAATGCACCATATGTGCTGCCAGTAATGGTCCGCACCGAAAACCGAAGGCGGAAATGCAGCAATACGTGGTCGGAAGTCCTTTTGAAAGAATCGCAGTAGATGTATTGGGGCCACTTCCACAGACCGATGTAGGAAACAAGTACATCTTTGTTGTAATGGATTACTTCACTAAATGGGTTGAAGCCTATGCAGTTCCCAATCAGGAAGCCACCACTTTAGCAGATATATTAGTTGAAGAATTCGTAAGCCGATTTGGGGTACCACTAGAATTACATTCAGACCAAGGAAGAAATTTTGAGAGTAAGCTATTTCAAGAAGTTTGCCAAAGATTAGGCATCCACAAAACGAGAACCACAGCGATGCACCCTCAGTCTGATGGAATGGTGGAACGAATGAATCGGACTATAACCAACTATCTGTCAAAAGTGGTGTCAGAGTGTCAGAGGGAATGGGATCGACATATTCCACTTTTTCTAATGGCAATTCGATCGGCCATTAACGAATCAAGTGGCCAAACGCCTGCGAAGGTCCTGCTCGGTAGAGAAATGAGGCTACCATGTGACTTGGTGTTTGGGTGTAAATCTGGTGAAGAAGTGGCCCGTGAACAATATGTCGCCGATCTTCAGAATCGAATGGAGAATATACACAACCTGGTGCGTGGAAAACTTCAATTATCTAGTGATCGGATGAAGAGGTACTATGACACGCGGACAATGGAAAAGTGTTACCAAGTTGGAGATTTAGTCTGGCTCTATAACCCCCGACGGCGTCGAGGTATTTGTCCCAAATTACAGAAGAACTGGGAAGGTCCATACACCATCAAGAAGAAGATTAACGATGTCATTTATCGGATCGTGAAAATTCCCAGAGGGAAACCCGTCGTGGTCCATCATGATCGTTTGGCGCCTTACCAAGGAAACCACAGTAGAGATGCGCAGCAGCTCCAAGAAGATGGTTTGGCTGGCTCAAGGAGTGTGCGGGACTCCGATTTAGGAGATAACATTCCAGGAGGAATGAATCTAAGGAGGGAGCAGTGTAACGGGATAACCGTAAAGGAAAGGACCTTAATTTGAAAGATTGTTATTCTAGAAATTTCTAAACACACTGAATAGATTTAATAATGTTTCTAGCAGATTCTAGAAATTTCTAAACACACTGACTAGATTAAATAATGTTTCTAGAAAATTCCAGAATGTTCATTTGTAGTATATAAGGGGATGTATGGGCAGTTAACGGCAGTTCAAGTTCAAATAGTTTATTGTATTGTCAAGCAGTTTAGACGTTACCCAGCAGAGTTCTGTGTATCTTAACAATTTTGTAAATAAAAATTGTGTTAAAAGTCCCCATAAGTGTTTCAATATTATAGGATTAATGTAATGACGCTTGTTTACTTAGAAAATAAATATACCAACAGTTATACAAAGAGTTAAAAAGTTTTAATCAGGGTAGTGAAAATGTTGAAAGAAATTTTTTAATTATGTAGTTGATAATTTAAATTTACAGTAAAGTTTAGACTGATACGAAATACAAGAATTTAATATTTTTTTAAAGAAAATTAAAAGTTAATGAAGTTTATCAATACCACAGTATCGACATGGCTTTGTAAAAATTGAGTCCTAAAATGACACAAATTCCTGGCATTATTTCATTTACTCAGGTTGTTACATAGACAAATACGTTCTTACGTTTTTAAATATTTCTTAAGTGACGTTTCAGGAGGGTCACCAGACGTTACAAAAATCTCAAGGTAGATGGCGCTCGAATCACACAAATTCAAAAATTCGATAAAATTTAAAAGTTATTGAACCGAAATTTAATGTTAACTTAATACATTAACAAAAAGTTTTTTAATTTTTTTCAATTTGATCATAAACATTGGAATTGGATTTTTATTTAAAAAAAAATTAACAATTTATAGGTAAACTCTAGAAATGGACATGACACGGTACTGAAATTGAAGTAAAATAAAGTTTTCTATAAATGACAAGTACATAAAAATATTGTTGAAATATGTTTATAATTATCCAATTATCACAAAAATTGATTAAACAATTATAAACTAATGACCTGTGAAAACAAACAATACAGGACATTTAATATCACAGTTAGAACGGAATCACCTATATATACATATCTACATATTTGATGCCACAAATAACATATAAAGAATATTTAAATTTTGATATATTATATTATTTTATTCAAATAAACGCACATACTTGCATATATTTCACAAATAATATGCATATATATGCGCATATATCTTACTTTTTGGCTTGCAAATTTGCCTGACTTTGCTTATTAGTCACACAAGAAGTTGTGGAGAAATATACAAACGGCCGCTAATCAAATCAAATGTGAATTCGAGGATCACTCAGGAAAATATGTTGAAGTTAATGGGGCGCATATCCAACAACTGTTATGAACTTTTTTAGCACTCTCATTCTGTTTTATTCAGATTTTTTAGACATAAATTTTATTCTTTTGTTTAAGTTTAAAACATTGTTTGTGAAAACCTGTTTTTTCCTGAAACCGAATTTAAATATTCAAATTAATCAAGCATGGATTTTATCTTTAAAAAAGTCTGATCCTTCAGATTCTGAAATTCGTTTGACGCTAAAATGCAGGGTATAAAATTTTACCCCAGTTTTTCAACGTAATAGAGGTTTTAAGTGGAGCATGTTTTAGCAAAGTAACAAATGGTTGCAGATTATTATTTCTCGTACAGAAATAAATAGAACTGGTGATGTTCGACAGCATAACTTTTCATTAATAGTAACAAAAAAAAATTAAAATCTTGATAAGAATCCAACTGAACCAAAACTTTATCATTTTTATATTAATCATTTACTTTGTTAACATGTTTTTTTATATTTTAAAGAAATTTGTATTCTACCCTAAAACGATGAATGTGTAAGTATTTGAACTTCTCCTAAACGACTGAATCGGTTTGTGTTTAAGTGAATTCGAGAATGGTTTGGATTCACTATTTGGTCCACTATAAAAAATTTTAAAATGTGTCAGAACCCTAACGCAGTGCCGAGACTATCGCCTTTAGAGGTTCCGAGTAAATGACTACGGTTTCATCCGTTATACCCTGACTTAAAATCTCCGTTGCACAGTGTTGTATGGCCATTACTTCAGCCTGAAATACTATAGACATAATTGTGATTATATCCTGTTTCTTCTACTATATATATCCGACCCAGTGCTGTTCTCAGTCTTTAAACCATCGGTATACCAGATTGACTCCCTTTGATTTAGGGGGCTATTGTTCCAGTAATTCTACTCAAAAGTTTCACGTAAAGTTACACCTGGAGACTGTCCTGTCCTCAGGGATTCCCATTAATTAATCCGCCTTAACCCCATCATATAGCTCTGCTTGCTCTTTTACCCTCAATAAGGTTATGGGAGCTTAGCGTTGTAGCAGTCTTTGAGCAGTTGCCATAACTCGCCCTTACCTATGGGTAAGGGTGGACCCAGTGAATAAAACTGTCTAATATAAATTAAATTCTGACCTTATTTTTTTATTAGTTCGTAAAAGCTATTAGAATGATCAGGACAAATAAACCTCTCACATGCTTGACATCTTGTTCAAGATTTTCTGTCTTTTGCTATCCACAGTCTTTACATCTTCCACGTTTCAGACATTTATTTGTATTTCCGCTTGCTCCAGCTATTGCATGTAAGTTTATTTTAATTTTTTGTGTAACATTGATGGTTAAATGGGACCTGGCGCAGGATTTAGTATATTGGCGGATCTAAAAAATATACGAAGCAAATAGTAAAAACCACATATTTGATAACAAAATATGTGTAATATTTGGAACACTACCTACCTTACAGGTGACTGAGGTGGTAGGTATTTGTTCTAAACTGTCCCATTTTGTACATTTTCTAGTTCAAAACCTAGTATTTTATTTTTAGAATTTTCGTTTTCGTCTTGGTCATCCTCAAACGCAGATACGTGATCTGCTTCTTCAGAAAATTTTTCATCGACTAAATACTTTTCATCACTATATAATGGCAGTTTCTAAATTAGTAGATTCATATTTGTTTTCTGAATCTTCTTCAAGGATTTTTCGGAATTCCTCTTCCGTAGGTAATTTTTTACCACCAGCTTATTTTGGTTTTCACAACTTTCAGAAATTATTGTTCACGATACGATCAACTCTAAACTACAAGCGATCCAAATCAGTAGAACACTAAAACCACCATCGGGTACATTTGATATCAATTGCTAGGTACCCATAAACACCAGATGTGTTTATCTCAATTTAACGAATAACCAAAACGATATTTTAAAATGAAAATACGGTGAACTGTGTATAAACCTTATCTTAAGAATATCACGAAACATCACGTCTTAAATTGTGGGTATAACAAAGATATCAAATTTAAATTCTATTAGTGGGTCGAGGCGTACCCATAGACAGTAAAAAGGTTACACACATATCTGACGTTCATAAGATTGGGAGGGAGAGATTATGTCCAAATCGAAAAAATTGAAACACCAAATTCTGAATACATTTTTTTGTATCCTGTCTTATATTTTTATTGGATTGGGAGCAATCAGCTATAGATATAGATCGAAGGTTCGATTCCTGCCGGATGTATCATTTTTTAATTTCTCCTTTGTGTCATTTTTGTCTATTTTCCAAACACCTTATTAGTTTAGTTCGTAAAAAAGCTTGCCTTCAAAAAAATACTATTCTTTTCGAAAATTACAACTACGTGGGTTTATATTTATATTTGGAGCATCATTGAAATTTTTTTTTTTTTATTCTACTTTATGGTCTATAAATTTTTGTACCAGTTTTTTAGAGGACACTTTCCATTCCACTTGAGGT
The DNA here is from genome assembly GCA_964028335.1 of Altica lythri. Taxonomy (NCBI): domain Eukaryota; kingdom Metazoa; phylum Arthropoda; class Insecta; order Coleoptera; family Chrysomelidae; genus Altica; species Altica lythri. The sequence continues at coordinate 76,119,234 of OZ034800.1, read as the reverse complement.
ATCTGAAAAACATGCATTTTAAACATATAAATAGCTTTTTCAGTCGACAAAAATCATGTTTTCGTATTTTATTCTTAACGAACGAAAACAGTCATTTGGTGCCAAATCAGGATTTTATGGCGGAAGACCCATTAATTCAATATTTTGAGTTATAGAAAGCTCACACTGGTCTATTGACTTCTAAAGGAATGTTTCGAGCGCGAACAACTTTTTTTGGATTTGGCTCATTTTAAAACACTCACACAGAAGATTGCTATTTCCTTTTCAACTTAAACGTTTATATTCATGATTTTCACCTGTTACAATCTTATGTCGTCTTCTGAAGCACCGCGGTTGTATTTGTTGAGCATTTGTTTGCAACAATTGAAACAAGCATCTTGTTGAGCTTTTGTTAAACTATGGGGGATCCAACCTTTTCCACAGCTAAATTTTTATATAAAATTTTATGTTCGCTGAGTTGAGCGAAATGCGGCTTATACCAGCACTTTACAGCCGCAAAGTAAGGGCTTCGAAAATCGTAAAAAATCATTGCACGAAAATTTTTAGAATTCAATTCCAGTTTTTGCTGAAACAAGTCAATGTTAACATAAATTTTCTTAAGGAAGTTATGTTTAAAAATGTCAAATATTTAAATGGAAACGTCAGATGGCACCTGATAACACTTGGTTTGCCAAGACTCAAAGTATAAATAGTAAACCTCGTAGTGTGGACTTGGTATTTGTCCAATTAAATGGGTTTAGAAAGGTTTGAAGAAATCTCAATGCAATTACTTGTTTTATTAAACAGTCAACTAAAGTTTTCTGAAACGTATGGGTCCAGTTGCTTGTTTGCCTGCGGGTCATGGCTTGGAGTAAAGAGAAGGTAAAGTTTTTGATAGAAGATTACCGCGAAAACAACATTTTGTGGTATTTGCGTAATCCGTCATATAAAGACAATCTTAAAAAATTGAAGGTGTAGGAGGCACTATCTGAAAAGTATGAATGTACGGTAAAAGATTTGAAGGAAAGAATAAAACATTTGCGAAGGACGTTCTATCGGTGTAGAAAGAAAAAGTCCGAATCCGGTAGAAACAAAGAGTGGGTACATTTTGCTTCGCTCTTGTTCCTTTGGAAAAAGGACGAGCCAAAGGAAAATATAGGTATAGTTTAACTAATATTAATGTAAAAAGCCAACCACGCCTCCTAACCATATCAAAGGAACCGGCTTTCGAATCTAGGTTGCCAGATATATTTCCGAAAATTCCTAAGTTTATAAATTTTGAAAATGTTCTCTCTACTTTACTATTCAATTGTTCGTCAATGACTCTTAGAAAATTAATATAAAAATATTCTTAAAAAATATATACTTAAATTAATTAACTAGGTTTTTAATATTTAAAGAGTTTTCAATAATGAAATCAATTTTGTATATATTTCTTATATTTAAAGACATTTTTGAGTAACGGCAACATTGTGTATTTGGCAACACATTTCCATATTTCTATCTGCCGCTTTGATGTTGTATGTAAAGAAAGCCGACGCTTTTGTGACACTATTTACCAACAAGATTTGTTTCCAGACAGGTAAGTCGCTAATAGGAACCGAAGTGGTGGTAATGCGATGGTAGTTAAAGTTCGGAGTTGATTTAGCAGAGCCACTCTATACCGAAATGGGAATCGGTACAGCGAGTAAAATTATAATACTATAAAACAAAAGCGACCAACTAAAAAATTGGGTAGGGTTGACACTGCTGCAAAGGACGTTATTCAACGAACAGTTTATAACTTTTACAAAGAAAATAGAGTGCCTACTTTAGAAATGATTCGTGAAAAATTGAGTGATTTTCCTGAATATAAGTTTGGAAACACTGCGCGAGGTTTTGTTGAGTTGTGGATTTAAATATAAGAAACTAGATAATCAGATAATAATAATGGAATCTAAGCGTATCGTTGAACTTAGACAAGAATATGTATGCAAAATAAAAGAATATCGCAACTCAAACAGAAATATAATTTATTTAGACGAAACCTGGTTCAATACGCATGATGTTGTCAAGTACGGCTGGGTTGACAACACAAACAATTGTGCTTTAAATGCACCGTGTTCAAGAGGACAACATGTTATCATTCTTCATGCCGGAAGCAAAGACGGTTTTGTAACTAATGCGTTGCTATTGTCGGCCAAAAAGTTCTGCCAATTATTCCGAAGATATGACAGCAGATTTATTTGAAAAGTGGTTTGTCGAACAGCTCTTGCCTAACATATCGCCGACTTCGGTAATTGTTATGGACAATGCGTCGTATCATTCCCGCATATTAAACAAAATACCTAATAATAACACGAAAAAGAATGAAATTTTAAGATTTATGGCAATCAAAAATATTACTTCAAATTAAATCAAATCAAATTTATTTACCTCAACATTAGTACATTAAAGTAGATAATTATTACATACAATAATTTTAAATTAATAAATTTTATCCTATTAATTGAATCGAAAAAAAATTGACCTTTTGCCACAGAAGGCGGACCTTGTTTGTGGCTCAGTAGCAAGAGCAAGATAGCACATAATCAGTAAAGTACTTTCAGGATATTAGAAAAAACTAATAATTAGCCTGACGAGGGAGGCAAACAGAGGTACTGAATCACAGAGGAGCAACTGGTTTTTAATTTATTTTAAGATTGTGCTTACGTAAATAAAAATTCCAATCTGTTAGAGTTTTCAAAGATCCAGGTTGTAACAAGTCTGTTAAAAGTGACAAGTGATGATGATAATTTGATATCGACATCAAGCATATTTAGAGTTTTGTAAAGGAAAAAGGCGTAGTATCTTTGACCAAGGCGTGATTTTGCACCATGTGCATATACTACGTGTTAAAAAGGCGTGATTTATACTCTCCGCTCGGATCTTTTTCTTTAACCAACTAATTGGAATGTGTTTAATGTATAATTGGCGAATGGTTAGTAACTCACTTATTTCTAACTAGGTGTACCCGCGACGTCGTTCGCGTGGCGTGTTAATTGTTGTATAAAAATTTCTCCCCTCACCCCGTTAAAGAAGTGGGAAGAGAAATTTTTATGCACCAGATGTTAAGTTAAAAGAAGACTAATACATCTGTGAAAACCGCATTCGAATCAGATCAGTAGTTTTTATGTGATGCGCGCACAAACATATAGATAGACAGACGTACAAAAAAAATAACCACATTTTTGGGTTCTATATCGATGTACCCGCGACGTCGTTCGCGTGATGTGATTGTTGTATAAACATTTCTCCCCCCACACCGTAAAAGAGGTGGAGGAGAAATTTTTATACACCAGATGTTAAGTTAAAAGAAGACAATTACATATGTGAAAACCCCATTCGAATCGGATCAGTAGTTTTCATGTGATGCGCGCACAAACATATAGATAGACTAACAGGCGTACAACAAAAAATCTAACCACTTTTTTGGGTTCTATATTGATGTACACGCGACGTCGTTTGCGTGACGTATAGATTGTTGTATAAAAACTTCTCTCCCCACACCGTAAAAGTGGTTTTCCCAACATTTCCCTTCACTGCTCTGCTCCTATTAATTGTAGTTCTTAACAATTTTACTTGCCAATTTTTCCCCTGTATTTACAAAGAAATTGTTTAATAAATTTGCTATGCCATTTTTATCAATAACGGTTTCAGATTCGTCTACAAGTTTATTAATATTGGAATGTTTATTGGTTGCTTTAATATTAATTGATTCTTTAATTGTATTCCTAAAAAGGTTCCAGTAAAGAAAAAATTAATAAGAATGATCAAAAGTCAGAATTTTAAAAAAGAATACGTCATTCCATTTGCAGCAGACACGGTCATACCCTTTTGCGTTTACCTCCATACTACTGTATTTTTAATCCAATCGAAATGGTTTGGAGTACTGTAAAAAAACGTTTACGAAAATATAATCAGTCACCAACCTTAAGCGCAGTTGTCTTTGATAATATTCGAGAGGTAATTAGTGGCATTAATAGCAATGTATGGCAAAAGTGCGAAGCTCATGTTATAAAAATAGAAAAGGAATATCCTGTTTTACCGCCAATAGCACCATAAGTTATTCAACCTGGGAACGATTCTACTTCAGAGGACTCTGACAATTCTTGTTAGTCATTCTAACCAATTTCCTTTACAACTATCGTGATGTATCTTGAAAACTTGTTTTCAAAAGAAAACTAATTTTATATTCTTACTAACATATCCAACCCTTTCCTTTCCAGGCAAGGAAGGCTCATATTACCTCGTGGTCCTTGCTGGTCAGACTATCTTTTAAGATTGTCTGACAAAATGAGTATTATTTGCAGACAATTGTTATAAAAATATTATGAGTTATGTGCCATTTCAATAATGAGTCAAATGTTCTTATTAATAAATAAAATTAATTTGAAAGATTTAATTTGTTATTTGACAATTTTAAAATTGATACAAAATATACAAATATACAAAAACCGTTTTTCTTTTGAAATTTAAAACAAAAATTAATAAAAATTTATGAACAGACCCTTTTTATTTAATTCCACGCTAATGGTCAGCATTATTCTCAATGGGATTAAAATTCCGACAGACAGAACGATCTCACATTAACTTTGGAAAAAGTATACATTAGCGAACGGTAGAAGTCACCAGTAGCCAAAAATCTCTAAGTGCAATACAAATTAACTGCTACCGGTGTCCAAAATCGAAAATTTGTGTCAAATTTCGAAATTAGAGGAGCTACCAGAATTAGAAGGTTATTAAATTCATGTCTCTCCATACGTGTAAAATTTCTGAAAAGGTTTTTCAAAAAAGTGATCACGATTTTCATCACTGTTCACAATTAACATCTTGCGTCTTTGCCTCTTTCGCCTTCTGCTGCTGCGAGCAACTAGATTGCCTATGTTTCGCCTGAATGTAAAGTCTCTTTTAGTGATAACATACATTTTATAGATCTCTTAACATGCTTTCACACTTTTCTAGTCTCTCATAACGAATCTAAAATATAAACTCTACTTAAGTGTTATTTTAGTTTTTTACTAAATTGCATTTGATTTGGGGAAAACTGTCGGATATCTATATATATAAAAATGAATGTTTGTCTGTATGTACTCAATGAACTCCAAACTACTGGACCGATTATTATGAAAATTGGTATGTATATGTATTTTTCCACGGAGAAGGTTTGTATGATATGCTCATTGATGCCACTCGCCACCAGGTGGCGCAGCAGAGTAGCAACTTCTGTCCCGTTCAACCGATTGTCATGAAAATTGGTATGCATATGTATTTTTTCACGGAGAAGGTTTGTATAGTATACTTATTGATGCCACTCGCCACCAGGTGGCGCTGCAGAGTAGCAACTTCTGTCCCGTTCAACAGATTGTCATGAAAATTGGTATGTATATGTATTTTTCCACGAAGAAGGTTTGTATGATATGCTCATTGATGCCACTCGCCACCAGGTGGCGCTGCAGAGTAGCAACTTCTGTCCCGTTCAACAGATTGTCATGAAAATTGGTACGTATATGTATTTTTCCACGGAGATGGTTTGTTTGATATGCTCATTGATGCCACTCGCCACCAGGTGGCGCTGCAGAGTAGCAACTTCTGCCCCGTTTAACCGATTGTCATGAAAATCAGTATGATGATGTATTTTTAATGGGTAAGATGAATATGATATTCGTGATTAATGGAAGTTACCACCAGATGGCCCTTCCATGTATCAAATTCAATACTGATTAATAGATATCTATACGAATTCGTATAAATATAAGTTCGAAAAATATATTTTTGGTGCGATAAGTAAAACAAAACTATAAATTTTCTTTCCTTCTCTATCTTTTCTTCTCTTTTATTTTTCTTAAATTTTTCTTAGTAGTTGGCGCAGCAACGCGCGCCGGGTACAGCTAGTTAGTAATAAAACCATATTAAAATTCTTAAAAGAATTTATTGACTCTTTAATAGCAATAAAATATAATTATTTAAATTTTCTAAAATCCTTCAAAACGATATAATAAATGTGCTTTATTTTATACAGAAGTATAAATTAAAAATCTACAAAAATATTGACTGTAATGTATTTATACGAGAAGAAAAAGAAGTAATACTAAATTAAAAAATATGCAGATAAAATTACTGTTGTACTTCACATAGTGTTAAATCAATTTGCATCACATTGCAAAGCACAAGGCATTTTATAATATCAATACGGATGAAAAGTATAGTTCTACCAAGTACCTCATATTTAAAAAAACTGTAAGAAAACATTTACCTAAAATATATAGTACTGGAAACTTTTATATACAATTTTTTGCTGCAACGATAAAAAATAATGAAATCCACAATACACTAAAAATTCAAATTCCATTTTCGATTTTTAATTAAATACAAATTTCTAATGGAAATAAATTAATACTTAAATTTAAAAAATGCAATTTATAAAACACTACTTTGTTCTTAAAATATAATGTGAAAAAATGCACACAAAATATATTGTGAAAGACTTTATTGTCCAGTAAAAAACTAAGCTAGGCATTTTTTTGTAAGCTTATCACAATCAGAAATTAAACTGATAAAAATTTCACTTAGGCAAATAATATCCTCATTATGTCTTAATCTTAATATACAAATAACATTTGCAAATGATATTTTATTGCGCACGATCGATGACATTATATTTACAAATTTCAAATTCTATATAAATGCAGGAGGATTCTAATAGAAAAATAAAATTACAATATTGGTATTACGGCCATTTAAATGTCGCAGTCAAAGTAATACTGAATTAAAAAAAACCCACAGTTGTATGAAAAAACTTCTTTTTGATAAATCCAGTAGAAAGCAGAAAATTAAATAAAGATTAACATTTAACATTTGAAGGTAACAGAAACCAAACTTCACGAAGTTTATTTTTAGATGTAGATGTAAGCTTGTATTTTTAACATTTTTACATTGAACAACCTAGTTTGAAAAATTAGTTCAAATCATTGAATTGATATATCTCTTTTGAGACTTTTATCTACTGTTCGATGTAAAATGGAACTGATGATTTACTTGTATAATGAAAATTGAAGAATAGGCATGAAAAAAAACGCCCGTTTTGGTTTTACGGCATTTTGTAACTTTGCTCACTTTTTCCATGGATGGTCACACAATGTGAATGTAAAAAAAAAAAGATTTCAATACAATATTTAGTCGTTAACAAAATTATCATAGAACACAACTAGTTTCAATCTATACGGTCATTATCAGATCTAGAAACATATATAAATAACAATATTTTTTAAGGAAAACAGTTTGTACTATTTATCTGTAAATAGATCTAATGATCACCTGAAACTATGATAAATATTGTAGCATCTTTTCCATTAATGTATCCCTTATTGTCTACAAAAATAAAAGCTGATTCGTCCCTGATAATAATAGGTATTCTCCATAAGTGTTTTTTTTTTCGTGGTCCTATCAAATTTCACAGTTTCTATTTACTTTGTAGAAAACTGCGCCAGAGTCGTCTATTGGCTATCGTGTTAACTACAACAGGGATGATACATAGAAAGCACCCTACATTAAGGATACAGAATCGGTAATTCAAGCCTTTATCATCGTTGTGAAATAAAAAAAAATCTATTGACTGATATGAGTCAATTTCTACCTAACTCTGAAAAGCGCCTTTGAGCTGCTCTCATGAAAACGAATAAAAAGGAAATAATTATTTAAACAAAACATTAGACATTATTTAAACATGTTTAAACACAAACCACGAAAAAATAAATGCGTTTAAATAATGTGATTTTTTGTTTTATGGAAACTATGTACATGTGAAAAAAAGTACCCATATTCAAAGCCACTTTAAAAACTCTCGATTGTTGAAGAATAGTGAATATAAAAGTAATCGTTCATAAAATCATTATTTAATATCAATGTTTCTTAGTTTCCTTTATACCAACATATAATAACAAATAACTATTTTTTATAATCCATCAATTTTCCTTAATTTCCTTAAATATGTATCGGTACATTAAAATTTGAATAAATGTATATTTAATTATTTTTCTTGACACAAGCTCAACTGATATAAATTAAATATTTAGCTTTAGCCGGTTTAAATTAAAAAATATACACAATAAATATATAATTAAAGTACCGACACATATTAGAGGTATTACACAAGTATACAACTATATTTATCTAGTGGACAATGTATAATGCGAATATTTTATATGATGATAAACCTAAAAAAGAAGTATCTTTATTAATCGTCTGGGAAGTAAAGAAGGTAGTGTTTCAATTATTAAATCAACTTGTTTTATATAAACACATCATAGGCGAACAGCAAACCACCAATTTGAGGCTTATAATTTGAAAAAGTGTCGTTAGGTAAATGGCCAATTTATTTAATGTGTTGCTGAATCTGGATACGAATTTCAATTTTATGTAGAATTGGTGGAACATGTTAAAAAATCTGATTTTACGCATAAATTCAAAAAATAAATTTTAATGATTTTTTAAATTTAACTCGTAACTTATCTGTATATAAATATTTCCTTTTGATAATTTTACTGCATGATCTCTAAAATATTCTAATACAAATGACACCTTATATATTCCAAGAGAAATAGACATTTTTAACATTTTATTACGAGATTTCATTAATTTTACGTACAGTCGAAAAAGTTGAGGACAAGGTTTGACTTCTTAATTTTAAGAAGCACAATATTTAAATATATAAAATAAAGTATGGAGTCATTCAAGTATTACGTAAGGCCATTTTGGGGAGTTGATCTTGAAATACATTACAGGGACGGGAGGGGGAATCGAATAACGCGTTACGTAACATGGTTTTTTATTTAAAATAAACAACTAGGGAGCTCAAATTTGCCAAGCTAGCTCTGTGTTTATGTCATGGAGACTTCATAAGGAGCATGCACTCCATGTGTAACAAGCGTACTGTGTTAAAAATTTATGTGGACAAACTTGTCTCCATATTTTAACCTTAAGCAAATGTTTATTACATGATATAATGAGTTATAAGAATAATTGAAATTTTAAAAATTTCTTACTTTGATTATTATGAACCGCAAACGCTACAAAGGTAATTTAGTGACTATCCGGTACATTCCATACCAAAATTGTGACATTTATGTAAAACTAGTGGTGAGTGTTATGTAACGTTTTATAAGCGGATGGCGGGGTACCCACAAAAATATTATGGTGCGTTACATGGAAGGGGGGAGGGTGACCTAACATATTTACTTTTGCCACTAAAATCACAATAATAAAATAATAAATCGTGGTAGGTATAGCATTATTTCTAGGAGTAGCTGTCGCTCGTCTTTCTAGACGATGATGATAAAATACCATTAACAAAACAACAAATTTTTCAGTTTCAATTTGTATTTATGTATGAATAGCTATTAAAGTATTTTTTTCTGTATAAACTGACTTTCATCAAAGTAAAAACATTAAACGATAGCTCCTGTACTTTAGGGATTATCGACAAATGTAAATCATCAATGTTAATATAACTGGCTAAAATGACGCTCTATAGAACAGTAAAGAAATGTAGAAATTTAAAATACTAAGTTCGTACTGAATAAAGAGATGTAGATACGGTATGCGGCAAAACAAAGGACACTGAAATCAGGAAGCCTGTGAAATATAATCGCGTCATATGAAACAAGTGACAATAGTTGTCATGGTATTTTTAAACATTGTTTATTCTAACAAACGGTCAAAAAGATTCGAAATGGTGCTTACAACGCAAGAAAAAATATTTATTATTGAGTATTATTTCCGCTCATACGGGAATGGACGATCAAATGGACCTAGTTTGTTAATGGTTGTCAATCAATTTCGGGAAGAGTTTCAGAAGCCTGCATCGACTAATAAGGACTTGTTAAGAGTCGTTGCAAAATTTCGATGAACAGGAAGCGTTCTAACTCAACGCAAAAGCTGTACTGGTCGTCCAGTTACAGTGACAACAAATGCGAATCAAGGAAGGCTATTTCAACAGGAGAATAAGTCTTCGCAGAACATCTCTAAAAATGAATTTGAGTTAAACGTCTACCCGAAGAATGTTTAAGAAGATTGGTGGTTTTCCCTATAAAATACAGATTGGGCAACACTTGACAAGACAAGACAAGAAATCAAGAGTTGTTTATTGTGCTTCAGTCTTGGTAATGGTTTATGAACAACCCCTATTTTTTTCTAATGTGTGGTTTACAGACGAATGTCACATCCATCTGAATGGATTTATCAATCGACAGACAAATCGTTTTCTTGGTTTTGAACGACCAGACATCATCGTAGAGAAACCTCTTCATAGTGATCATGTAACGATTTGGTGCGCAGTGTCAGGTAATGGATTATTGGGCCCTTACTTCGTGGAAAACGAGCGTAGAAGACCCGTTACACTAAATCAAGTGCGATATAGAGAACAAATTTTGACACCATTTTTTATTGATCTCACACAATTCTGTCGTGTCAGAATCATACTGTTGAATACCCAATGGTTCCAACAGGATGGGGCTACTTGTCATACCACGACAGCATCCTTAGATCTGATTCGAGAAAATTTGGAAGACCGCGTAATTTCCCGTAACACGAATTTTCCTTACCCTGCTCATTCACCTGATCTAACAACTCCTGATGCTTACGTATGGGGTATGCTGAAACAAGCCATGTTTACAGAAAACCCACCGGCAACTATTCATGAACTCCGTGAAAAAATTTTGACCTTTTTCAGAAGAATGCAGCAGCCTATTTTTAATAACATGCTAAGCAATCTTGTTAAGCGTTATGAGTACTGCTTGGAACGCAATGGCGAGCACTTTGAACACATTTTGTATAGAAGCAAAACTTAAAATTCGCATTATTTGAGATGTTGTTATTTAATTTTTCATGTTTAATAAAGCTTTAGTTTTTCAGTGTCGTTTGTTTTGGCCTGTGTTACTTACGAGTTTCGCGCCTTACAGCCCTTGGATAGATACTTTCTATACACAATATAACATTAACAAAACGCAACCTTCTTACTTTGAACAGAATAAAATCAGTTATTTTGCCAATATCATCATCAAAATATGCTTAGCTATGCTTTAATACGAGTGGAACCTTTATTTTTCAGTGGTTCAGAACGAAATTTTACTTAATATTTTGTTATTTGTTTCTTAATGTACAATACATAATATCAACACCACACAAAATTTTTGAGATATTTGGTAGATACGTATTACATGGTTAAATTCGATACTCAATTTTTTTTTTCATAAAAAAAATTATAAAACCGAGTATACAGACTACCTCACAATATTCAGAGTAACATAGCATTTTGCCAAATCTTAAGCTATACAATTTTGGACGTCACAACAGTTAGAAATAACAAATGAGTCTCGTTGAATCACCGAAGTGTAGTTGAGTTGTTAATTGTTTATTATGTTTTGATGTCTCAACAACCCTGGTTAAATAAGACACACACGCTTCACTTACTCCACAAAGTGTCACTTATAACACAAAATTTTATATTACAACTGTTGAGAAAAATATAGTTTGCGAGTCTGTCTGTTTACAAATAAAGACTGATATTATTAAATTTTAAATATTACCAGTTCTAAATCATGTAATGATATTAATTCGTATATTTTTAAGTTTATTACATCATAAAGTAATTGGTTTAATGTACATCAAATTACACTAAACTAATATTGGTAAAAATGCATTTCCTTCATATTGGATTTGGTACATGTTTTGTTGGTTCTTAATGAATTTTTTTCAATATTTATTTTCTACTTCCGTTTTTTCCTATTTGTATGTTTTTTGCAAATTTAAATGATATTTTTAGCATTTTTATTATTTATTTGTTTTCCTTGACTTTTTAATGACTTCATAGTTGATACGAATTTTAACAATTTTTCAGATTGTTATGTTTATCAATGATTTTCACACCTATTTATGTTAACTTTAATGCTTTCGTATGGTACGTAATATGTTCAACTTTTAAGAATTTTGATATGTTGATTAATTTATTTGAGAATTATTTTGAGATTCAAAAATATTCCAAAAATATCCTACTTTTTGATGAACTCATATTCATTCAAAAGCAAATTTAATGTAGATAATTAATAATAAATATTTTAAAAAGTGACTAAGAAAAACAATATTTGTGGCAAAAGTGAATAAATTCCACATGTTAAAGAAAAAACTGTAATTAAAAAAAATATACATAATTTAACATTACAATGTTGCTTCGAAACCCTAAAGTTATTAACTATACTCCGTTAAGTCGTTGTAGTAAAAAAGACAAATTCGCAAACTATACTATTACTAACTGATTTGTACAAAAATATTTATTCTACTCGAATGTCGTATTAAACATTGTAAGGTCTTCAAAAGATGCAGCACCGCCTTGATCTAACATTTGCAGCATATCAGACAGTTCATGTGGTTGCGGCTGAGGTGGCGGACCTGATCCAGATGATCCCGGGCCAGTTTCTGAACCCTGCGCCGAATTTTGCCAATTGGTCCACTGATATGCTGTAGCAGCAGCACTAGCTCCTGATCTACCTCCGCTAAGTTGAGTATAAGTTGGACCAGGTGATCTCGGACTTGGTTGGCTGTACTGGTAACCATCAGGAGCCTGTTGAGGCTGTCTTAAGGTCCAAGCAGCGGCTGCAGGAGTTGGACTAGTCGTGCTGTTTTTACTTAACCTATAAGAACACAAAGTAAATTATTATTTTTAAACCGAAGCTTTTTAGGTTTCGGCGACTGGGTGAGAGAAGCGACTTGACGAGAGCAGTGAATCGAGAAAAAGTGTCCGCGTACGTTACCTATTCTCTCTCTCTCTCGCTGTTCTAAAGTGACCAAGTGTTTATATAACTTCAGTTACATTAATTTTTAAGACGACATAGATTCAGAGTTTTTAGAGTTTTTAATGCTTTTAATCTTTTTTTAACTTGGGAAATAGCTTCCTGATATTCTTAACTAGTTTAGATCATTTGGCACTAGTAAATTCTTAGCAGAGGAAATACCAAGTACCAATTTTCTGTAACCCATTACGAAAACATCTCAAAAATGCTAATTTACAAAAAATAATTGAACATATTTTTCATGCAGCAATAGACTGGCAGTAGCATTGTATTTTCCAAGACAATATCAAGGATGAATTCAATTCAAGAATTGCAGACTTAGATCCAAAACACTAAAAATTATTGCTCCCTTTAATAAAATCTGAAAGTTAATGATTTAATTAACAGATGTACCAGTAACGCTCATGGTAACCCTGTTCTTTAATCTTGTAACTTACTCATTAGAGTATATCCATCTGAACGGTTTCGTAACAACATAAGTTAAAATCTTAAAAACTGAAATATTAGCCTCTTCAAATCCAAGCATATCACTGTGCCGAAGGATCCAAGATAAGTATACCCGATTTTACTTTATAACGAAGTCTAAATGTTGATGAGCACAGAATGCCAGCATGACATTAATTTAAGAAAATAATAATAATAGTAATATATCTTCTCAACAGGTATACACAAGAATTTAATATTTTGTCAAGTGTTTAATTAGGGACTTTGTATTATAGGAATACAGATAGAAGTAATTCTGTCATTAATACTAAATTAATTACCTGGCCAAAACACTAGCATTACTGCTACTTGCAGTTGCTTGAGATGGTGACCCATAAGCGATTGGTGAAGGTGTTGGTTCGTAAGTAGTATAAACATTTTGAACACTGCTCGGTCTAGCTGCCTGTTGAGGATCTGCTAAAAGTCTTGGATATCGAGAGTCATCGGGACTGGTTGTAGTAGACATCGGCAGGTACTCGTTTTGGATATGTGTGGTGGGAAGCATATGTGAGTATATAGGATCACGCCTCTGTAAAGTATAATCTAAACCTGGTTGTTGATAACTAACTTGTTCTTGAGTTTCAGTAGGAGCTTCGCTTGGAGCGTGAACTGACTTTGCAGTAGTATTTGTACACACAATGTATTCCACTTCGTCCGTGTACGGATTTAGGAAAGAAAATGCACTGGTTCGAAGCCATACCCACTCTCGGTTCTTCGCTCGAAATCGGTACATTACAGACAATACTTGTCCTTTTAATTTTAATACTAGAAGAAAAAATATATGATAACGATAGTATTGGTAGAGTATGAAGAAAAAGAAAAGTTCACTATTTACATAATAATATAGCTAACTGAACAATCCTACTAATATAAATGTCAAGTTTGAGTATTCGCGTAATGGATGGAGTTCGGATTCAATGCGAGAGATACAAAGATCGAAGCAGCGTTTGCTTCTCTTTCTAATATTCGTGTTACTTAAGATGTGCTCCAATTATATACAGGGGGTCACCTGGTTGATATGCTCCGCCCTTTAGAAAGAGATCAAACAGTGCTTCGTTCTTTTTTTTAGCATAAGATGCTCACTAAAGCTGGAGAGTGGAGACGGACTAATTCTTAAAAAAAAAATTCAGCTTGCATTATGAATTATGAGTAAGGTACAAAACAACAAAAAGTGATGTTCATTGATTTAACCTAAAAAATCTGATGCAAAAAAGTTCTGCGTGGTTGATTGTAAGAATGCCAACATAAAATCTCGAAAATAAAATTTCAAATACGAGACCAATAAATTACTAAGCAATAAAAAATATTTTCATATAATTGTCCACTTAAAATAATAAGTTAACTTAAAACCTGTTCCAATTTTAATGTCCAACGTTACTATTCGTAATAATACTGAATCTATAATACGATTTTACGCATCTAAATAGCTATGTTATTATATTACATAATAGTTGTTTTCTCTGTACATATCAATTTTGTTTCACCATATATACACAAAAAATTTAAACAACAAATCTTCTAAAAAAAGATACAGAATATGAAGCCAGAAGGTACCACATGCAAACGTGAGTAAGAAATTGTGAAAATTACTTTATATAATATTCATTATACATCATTTACTTTAGTATTTCTATGGAAGTAAAATCGAATACCCCATTTTTCATACTTATTGAAAATATGGAGGAATTTAAAATCTGGCAATGCCTCTAATACATAAATGTAATAAGCTGTCATAGGCACAGAACATTACTAATCCTCGTAAGAATTTATATTTATTTTTTATCTCATGCGAATAAAACTTAAATACGTTTATAATTAATATATACACCGCTACAAAATCTATTAACTTGTTAATGTATGCGCTTTAATATATAATTTGTGGACCTTATAAGATAAGGTCAGATACAAGAATATAATATCTACTGTGTACCATATAAACATAAATGTAGAAAAAATAAAAAATAAAGTGTTTCAATTTCTGACCGAATATATTTACAGAATATATTTACACTTTTTAATGTTACTTTGTTTATATGAAGATACAAAAATTGCTTCCAATAAGAAATACAATACAAGTTTACATACTTTACGTCATTGATCAATCGTCCCTCGCACTACTTATTCGTACTATTATTGAAAGAATATCATATGTCACCATAGGACAGACCTGGGGATTATCCCCCAAGGTCACCATGTGGATCTACACCTACACGGCAATCATAAGACCTATACTAACATGGTGCTGTCGTGTGGTGGCCTAAAGTGAAACAAACGACAGCTATCAAAAAATTAAACCAAATCCAAAGATCAGCATGCCTTCTCGTAACAGGAGTCATGCGAAGCACACCGACCAGCGCAATGGAAGTCATACTCGGTCTTACCCCCTTGATATATTTTCTAAGGAGGTCGCATTGATGACCATGATACGCTTTCGCACGGTTGGTATAGAAACCACTGTCACGGATGCCGTCGCACCAAGATTTGTCTTTGACAAACCCTACAAAATATTAACAAACAATACAGCAGACCCCAACGTAGTGAACGCTCTGAGCGTATATACGGATGGATCAAAAACAAAGCAAGGTGTGGGATGTGGAATTTACTCTAGATCCTTAAGCCTAAAAACAAAATGGGCTATGGATGGCTTGTCAAGTGTGGTTTAGTCGGAACTCACAGACATAACCGTAGCTGCAAATGAATTAATCAATAGGAACATCACAGGCAGGAATGTAAATATATACACAGACTGCCGACAAGCACTACTGACCTTGAATAGACCACGTATCACTTCAAGTTTAGTACTAGAATGTCACCAATATCTAACTGAGGCCAGCCAGAATAACGTGGTCACTCTCAGCTGGATCACAGGACATGGGAACTCTAAAGGCAACCGCATTGCGAACAATTTAGCAAGGATGGCTGCGGGCTACAAATATGTTTGCACTCGCCCATCTACCAAGTTAACATTATACGCTGTCGTGGACTTTATCAAACAGCACTTTATACAAAACTTTATACAGTGTTGGGATGAAACTACGAACTGTAGACTGGCCAGAGAGTTATTACCTCATTCTGGAGAGGAAACAGCAAAAAAAATTTAAGGCATGGACCAGACAAAATCTCCGAACAGCTGTGGGAATCTTAACAGGTCACTGTCAATTACGACAACATCTCTTTAGGATGAAATTAACAGAATCACCGCTATGCAGAGGCTGCGAACAAGAAGAGGAAACAGTAGAACACATTATGTATGACTGCTCTGCTTTTTCTGAAATCAGAAGATCCGTGTTGGGCGAGTACTGGCTTACACCAGCCGATGTCAGGAAAAACCCCCTCGGGAGCTTCATCACCTATTTTAAATCACTAGGCCTGGTGACAGCCTGAGGTGAGGATATCCCTACACATGGGAGGATGCACAATGGGTCATATGTGACCTCGATGCTGGCTGAGCACTAGCTCGGCCCTCCCCAAATTTCCAGATCCAGATGTCCCAAAAACCAACCATTATTTCCTATGTCCCAAACAAATAATTATTTCCCTTTTGAATGTAAAAAAAATAGTAAATACACAGGTATGATAGATAACGTTGGTATGAATCAGCAGAGAGTAAACCCCTCACTTTACTTCAAATAGAATCTCAAATTAATAGTGGCATTTTAGTATATTTCTAGACAAGTGTAAATATTTCATGTATTTCTAAATGAAAGCTTTATGTGAAACTCCACACCAAATTGTTTTTGAACATTTGAATATTTGTTTGTTTGATACAACCTTTGTATGCCAAAATCTTTAAACAACTTGCACTTACATGTACATGACCAAATAATAAATAAATAATAAATAAAAAAAAAGTTTACATTATGTAGTAAATATGAAAGAAATGTACCTTGTTCAAAACTTTCTTTCATGTGCGTTTGGTCTTCAGGATGGAAAAAATCGAAACAACTTTTTCCCAGTAGTTCAGGCGGAGAGTAACCTAACAGACCAATAACTCGCTGATCAACAAAGGTAAATTTCCCATCCATGGAATGTCTGGATATAAACTCGGCGTTGCTACTGGAACCCGACATGTCACTAGTGTTTGGTGTCGAAGTAACCTGCAACCTTCCTATTGCAACCAAACAACAATGCGACGCATGTAGATCGTCTTCAGTCTGGCGGTCTAGTTGAACACCTGGGAACATATCTGATGTTTTTTCTAGGTTAGTTTTGCTTATAATTAATCAGAATATTTCATATGAAACTTTCATATCCAAAATATATCTGAAATCACCACCGCACAAAAACAAAAAATCTTTATTCACAATTTCCAGAAAGTACAACTTTTAAATAAACTGGAGCTGAATGTTGAACAATAATTTTACAGATCAATGGTTTTTAGGTGGTGGTGGTGGTTTTGAGAAAATGTAAATAAATATTTTAATCTTCATGTTCAAATTTGTTAAGAAATCAAATATCAACATTCTTATTTTATTGTATACATTGACTAATTCATTTTAAGTTGGTTACTTGTTTTTGTTTGTAATATGTGTTTAAACGGTATCAATATTTTTTAACATTTGAAAATTATACTTAGTATACGAAATCATCAAATTATTTCCACCAGTAATATACCTACTTATTGTGAAATAAATTTTCACAAACAGTTATCAATTTTCTGCAAGAAAATATATCAATATACATTAAAGCCCAATAAAATTAACCGAAAATTTGCACTAATTATAAACAGAATAATTGGCTGGTTCTCATCGTACGTAACACCCTATTTTTTAATTATTAAGCAAAACTTATTTCTAAAAAGCACATTTTTTAGAAACGCGATATTTTATCATTAGAGAGACGTAAAATCATAAAAAAGTAATTAGTATTTATTTCACGGCTACTAATAAGCAGGTAATAGAATAACAATTTAATAAAATAATTTAGTACAAATGCTATTGTCAAAAACTCAAGCAAATAAATATTCTAGATGAAGCATAATCAAATAAATTAAAGAACTGGTATATATTTATAAAGAATGTCATATATGTGAGATACTTGATTGGTCAATTATTATTCGACATATTCATAAATATAATGAACTTCCTAAATGTAAAACAAAACACAAATGTTTTCAGGATTTCCACAATATATTACTTTGTAAAATGTGACGCGTTTCGCTAGAATGTAACTTTCTCAAACACTGAAATTTCACATATTACAAAGTAATGTGGATATCGTGAAAACATTTGTGTTTTGTTTAACATTTAGTTATAGATATTCATGAAGTAGCAGTCAATTCAATCAAAATAAACTACCTTAAGTCGATAATATTTTTACTAACACTGCAGGGATTCATATACAAATAGCGCAAAAATATGGTTTATCTGTTGCAAACAATACATTCCAAATACCAACAAGATGTATGAAAGAACATTAAAAAACAATAGTATTATACGTTACAAGGTCGGTAGGTGACTTATTACAGTACGAGTTAGTTTACGGACGAGGCGACGTAGGAGCCAAGTCCGGAAATAAAAACGAGTACTGTAATAGAAACTAACGACCATGTATCGTATTATATTTTATTTCATCCTGTTTTTATAAATTAATAAATTCATAAAAATTTTAAGAGTAGTTCGTAACTTGACTAAAAATAGTTCGTAACTTGATTAGTTAGGTTAAATTACCTTGAAAGCCATCTGTCACTGTCAAATATTTTTTTTATTATTAAGATTTAATTGTTAATATAAAATTAAATAGCACTGACTTCTTTTTAAATATGGCAGTAAAAGTAAGTAATTAATTATTTTATTTTTATTTTATAGTCATTATAGTATTTTTAAATGTCAAAAATTAATAGTAATTGTCTTCCCTTAAGCAATCAGAGCAGCGTTGCTGGGCAACACATTACAGTACCTGATACCGTAATGTTTTACTTACCGGCGCCAAATTGATTATAGGGAAGTGTATTTACTGGACAGGATGAAATAAAACATATTTAAGTAATCAATTAAATATATATATATTAAAAGGAATAGTAAAAGAAAAACATTGTTAATTACAGAAGAGATCTTTTTTATGTAAAACATTGAAATACCGATTATGGCACACAAGAATCCATAGGTAATATTAAAACCAATTAAGTATACTAACATAAACAATAAAAAGCCAGATAAACAGTGAGAACTAAACAAATATTTACAAATAGACAAATTGGAAAAGAAAATAAGAAAACTTGAAAACATTATTTTACGTTTGTATTAATTAAACTAAAAGTCAATTTACAATAGGCTTTATTTTTAACCCCTAACGCAAAAAGAGGGTTGTTATACGTTTAACGTGTGTGTGTGTGTGTGTGTGTCTCTCTATGGTATCGTACCTCCCAAACGGGTGAACAGATTCTTTTTTGTTAGAAAGATGACTTAGTCGAGATTGTTCTTAGCTGTTTTAGGAAAACCTGTGCAGCCATTTGAAGGTCATCAGCTCTTTTTTAAGATGATGTAGAGGTAATCATTCATTTAATGAACTCTTAGTAGACTTCTACCTAAATTGATTGAGTTGAAACTTGATACAAATAGAAAATCAAATAACACGATAATAAGGTGACCTGATGCAGAGTCTGCAGAGTACCTAACATGCGAATATATCGTGTTTGTACTCATTGGGGTTTTTAAAATTTTAATTTAATTTATGTTTATATCTTTAGTTTAAGTGTAAGATTTTACCTGTTGGTGGCCAGTTTTTGATATATCCTGTACAATGCACGACAGCATAATTTTGGCCATCTCGAGCAGGACCTAAACTATTTCGTTGTTTAAGGCGATTAAGGTGTCCGACTGCCATGGTTTCTGGAGGTAGGTTTCCAACTTTCATTCGACATATAAACCCTCTTCTTGAGCCCATGCACAATTTCATTGATGCTGTATTAAACAGGAATAAGAATATTAATAAACTCAGTATGTAGAGAAAAATTAGAATTAAGTAGCGCATATAAAAACTAGATGATTCTTGTATTTATGATTGGTTCCAAAGATATTTTTCACAATCATTAAAAATATACCTGAATTTCTCACCCTGTGCAAAAGTTAGAAGGTAGGCAATTGTTAACCGTGGTCAGTAAACCCAAAAATGTCAATCTAATTTAACCTTAAGATTTATCAATTTTATTGTTTCAATTTGAATGCTTCTAATTAATAGTAGATTACATACAGAGACGGAAAGTACTTCATTTTTCACAGAGAAAAAGATTATTTAGACCAAGGTGAACTATTTCTCTAGAGAAAAATGAAACTTTTGTCAAAGTATGTATACTATTTTATTCACAATCACTCAAAATAAAACAATTGAATTGATAAATACAGTAATATAAATTGGGAGATTAAATTAGTTTGACATTTTTGATTTTACTGGTTGCTTATAACGCAACGCACAAACGAATTATATCGTTATAAAAGTCAAGCTATCTAAAATGTAAAAGGTGGAAAGTGATTGGTTTCCGTCCACGTTAACTATTATTTACTTCCCAATTTTCTAATAGACTGGAAAATAACATATTTCTTATTGGTTGTGGATAACAAAATATACATATTTCGCCTTTAAAAAAGTTTAATCTTTTTCTCTCAAGAATATTAAGTATTTTTCGCATTGGTATGTTAATTCATTAAAAACAAAATCATAGAACAGAGAAGAAAATTTAAGAAAAACATAGTTTTATTTAAAAAAAAATATATTTTTATGAATCTCTTTTTAAATAGTAATTTCAACAAGTAATCGCATATATAAAAATGATTGTAATGAGATAAATGTAAAGAAGCGGCAAATGTCAAAAGACCTATTGAAATTAAGGTAACGATTTTTAATATTTTATAAGCAATACACTTAACTTATTTCAACAAAACAAAGTTTCAATATTTATACAAAACAGAGTTATAATGTAAAACTGTTCCAATGCAGTTCAACTAATGCTTTGCTATCTACCAAAAATATTAATTCGCATAAATGACATGGTTATATTTTAAATTCATAAACAGTGAAATTTAATGTCTGAACTATTCGACGTGTTTCACCGCAAAACAAATTCCGAACCGGTTCATACATTACCTAAGAGAAAATTTTGCACGTATCCCGATTAAACAGTAGTATCACATATCACCTGTTGACAGCGATATCATTTCAAATGTATATAGGAAATACTAGATGACAGCAACAATATTTTTTTAAATAAAAAAAGGATAATAATATAAACAGCTGAGTGAGATTTTAGAGATGTTGGAACAACGTTAATTTGTATATTAAAGAATTTTTATATATAAACATCACAGTTGCTAAAGAATGTCTTACAAAAAAATTAAACTACAGTTGCATTATAATTAATACTTACAGTGATTGCCTTCTTTTTTTACAGTGCCAGTCTTCAGATCTAGAATTCTTCCGGTATTTTGAGGTTCCTGTGTCGATAATTGTTCTCGTACTTTTTCTACGTCTTCTGGATGAATATTATCATATAAACATGATCCATACCAATCACTTTGTGAATAATTAAGTACCGGTGCAACTGAATCCGAAACGTATATTACTCTTCCACTATCACAGCTTACAACAAAAAGAAACCCATCAGCTGCTTCTAGAATAAGATGCTTCAATTCTTGGTCAGTGAGGAATGATGGTTTGTAAGTACCGTCAGTACTTGTATTGCCAGTACCTACAAGAGATATTAATTGTCTTAAATATTTTATGCGAGGTTTATGTCCCATATGTTTTAATGTAAAATCTTGTTTCTTCATTATACTACTCACAACATTAAACAAATTAAATTCGAAGGTGTTACCGATTAAAAGGCTTATTTATCATTGCGAACGAATGCCAATAATGCAATGTGTGGCAGGCAGTACGATGTACGAAAGATAGTAAATAAACATAAAGGATAATTTGCAATTGGTAATAATGTATCAGAGACGGATTTAAAATTATATTTTATATTCATATATAATATAAATACAGAGAACTGAGAAACATAAAATTACTTCCGATCAGTTAGTCTCGTCCAAGATTCGGAAGAAAGCAGTTGAGTATATTCAGTGTCGGCGTAGTGCAGTATGCAACTGTTTAAATTTTTAAATATATATATATATATATATATATATATATATATATATTGTTATGGTATTCAATAGTTGGTCTTTATATGTAATATAAGTGTAATTAAGACTAACTAGATATTAGAATTGAATAATCAATTTATGCAAATTATCAAGGAATCATAAATAAAAAAAAATTTGGGTTGCGAGGTTTCTAGGGGGATAAAAAAAAAAAAAAAAAAATTATTGATAGAATGTCATAGAATTTTGGAGAGTAAAGTCAGAGAAAAAGTTTAGGGAATTATATAGAATTTTAAAAATTTAAAAACCATTATAAAGTAAATATAATAATAATAGAAATTGAAAATGAAGATAAATACTGAATGTTAATGAATATAAATATAAAAATTATAAAAGAAGATTAATGTATGAATAGAATGTTATAATAACTATATGGTAGAGGTAAATATGGAATAAAATGGATATATATAGAGAAGATTAATTGGATATTTGCATAGATTGGATTTTCAAAATAAAATAAGCATAGTTTATAAAGATAAGTATTTCTGGTATAATTTGTTATCAGCTGGTAATAGAGGTGTATTAGAAATAGTTATTCGGGGATTTTAGGAAAAGAGGGCAAAATTTCATTTAAAATTAATTAGTGTTAAGTTTATGACAGGATAAATGATGAATGTTATATTGTTTTTTAAAGTGTTGTAAAGAATTAATATATTTATATATTAAATGATGTTAAAATTGAGATGGACTTTTTAGTTTAATATTATCGAAGAACCCAACCTTGAAGAGTCACAAGAATACAATTATATGAGTATAGAGATCATAACAATTATGGCGAGCCAACGTGTGGCGTGAATAAAACAAGAATCCAGTTTAAAATAGAACAGTATATTGAAATTGAGAGGGTGATATAGACAATTGAAGTGATTAGAAAATTAGAACAGTGAAGAATTGAAATAAAACATAAATACATTATAATAGAAATAAGAGGATTAGGTGAGAGTTTTAAGTATATTTATATTTATATATAAAGACCATAAAATTTTGAAAATTTTAAAACTAAATACAAATCGAATAAATATAATAAAGTAATATAATAAGTTAACATTATAAATTAAATAAATATATAAAATAATTAAAAGATTTGAATAAAATGAATACAAGACAAAATAGAAGAAATAGAAGGAGAGAAGATGGAATACAGGAATCTAATGAAAATATGCATGAAACAGAAAGTAATGATGGATCGTCGGAAGGAGAAGAAAAAACAATGTTTCAAGTGGTACAAGCTGATGTGATAGGAGATGCGACTAGTTCAAAACCACATCAAGAAACAGAGATGGAGAAAATGTTTAAATTTTTGGAAAATAAATTTGATGAAAATAATAGAAAAATGGATTCTATGAAAAAAGAAATAAGAGAAGATATAAAAAAAGAAATAAAAGATATGAACAAGAATATTGAAACATTTAAAGATGAAATGAAAAATATTATTAAAGAAGAAAATATCAAAATACAAAAAGAAGTCGATCAATTGAAAGATGGAATTAAGGCGATGGAGGAAATGGGTAATATACACCAGGAGAAGATTAATAATATAGAAAAAAATGTGAAGGAGCAGAAAAATGAAAATAAGAAAGAAAATGAAAGAATACTACAAACTATGGAAAGGAATGTAATGGAAGTAGCAAAGAAATTTGAAGATGAAACAAAAAAATTACAAGAAATGCAAAATGAAAGAACTGAGGATGGTTCCTATATGATAATACATGGAGGAGAAGGAGCAGTAAAATTTACAGGGAATATCAGTATATTACATCCATGCACGTATATGAATATGATTAAAACTAAGACTAGGAACAAAAGAGATTGGAAAGAAATTATAAGAAGTTCTTTGAAAGATAATGCTGCATTATGGTATGCAACACAGGAAAATGAAATATTAACCTTTAATGATTTTGAAAGGGAATTTCTTAAATATTTCTGGGGTGAATCAAAACAAGGGGTGAGTAGGGAAAAATTATATTTCGGAAAATTCAATTATAGATTAGGGAATAATTTAACTAATTATGCGTTACAATTATATAATGTTGCACAATATTTGGAACCTCCTATGAGAGAAGAGGAAATAATTTTATATATTTCTAGACATTATGATATAACAGTTTCTGAAACAATAGTTATACAAAATATTAAAAAAAAAGAACAATTGATTGAGTATTTAAATCGAGTTGAAAGAAATTTAAAGATTAATGAAAATAGATCACAAAATTATGAAAATGATAGATTTAGAAATTATCAAAACAGAAATGGATATAATAGAGTAAGAGAAGAAATGCGTAATAGAAACAATGGAAATTATAATTATGGATATAATGGGAGAGAAAATGGAAATCGTATAAACGGAAATACATATAGAAATGGAAATAATATGGATAATAATAATAATATAAGAAATGGAAATAACAGAAATGAAAATGGTTTTCAAAATGTAAATAATGGAAGATATGAAAGATCAAGATATAGAAATATAAATGAAATTCATAATAATAATAATAATAATCGAGAAGATAGAAATGGAAACAATAATGTACCTAGAAGAATAAATCAAATTAATATGCAAAGTAGAGAAATAGAAGAAAATGTAGAAAATGTTAGGGTAGAACCAGAACAAGAAAATTTTTAAATAAGCACCTACAAAATTTTAATGTTAAATGTTGTTATATACATCCTAGTGAATTTATAAAATTAGAAGAAAATAATAATAAATTAGAAGATAAAATTGGATTAGTAGTTGTTGAAGGAAATTTAGAAAATAAGAAAATTAGAATTTTAATAAATACCGGATCAGAAGAAACACCAACATATTTAATGTTAGGTCAAAAACCAAAACGAAATTGGGAAGAAGAAGAAGAAAGAAAAAAATATGATGAAATTATAGAAAAAGTAAGAAAAAGGTTAATGGATGCGTGGGAAAAATATTATAAAAAAATTAAGAAAAAAGTGAAATATCCTGTAAGGTTTAAGAAAGGAGATTTGGTAATAATAAAAGCATATATAAGTGGAAATTTAAAGAAAAATGAATCAGGGAAATTAAAAGCTATATTTGAAGGACCATATAGAATAGTAAATGAGGAAGGTGTTAATAGTTATATTGTTGAAGATCCGATAACAAGAAATGTTAGAGGAGTATTTAATATTGAAAGCCTATATAGGTATTTTGAAGAAACTTAGAGTATTCAGAATTTGTGTTAATATGTTAATTGTTATATACTTTAAATTTTAAATTATTAAAATTTTTTTTCTAAAATTTATAAAATTTTAAATTTGGGAAATTGTTATGGTATTCAATAGTTGGTCTTTATATGTAATATAAGTGTAATTAAGACTAACTAGATATTAGAATTGAATAATCAATTTATGCAAATTATCAAGGAATCATAAATAAAAAAAAATTTGGGTTGCGAGGTTTCTAGGGGGATAAAAAAAAAAAAAAAAAAATTATTGATAGAATGTCATAGAATTTTGGAGAGTAAAGTCAGAGAAAAAGTTTAGGGAATTATATAGAATTTTAAAAATTTAAAAACCATTATAAAGTAAATATAATAATAATAGAAATTGAAAATGAAGATAAATACTGAATGTTAATGAATATAAATATAAAAATTATAAAAGAAGATTAATGTATGAATAGAATGTTATAATAACTATATGGTAGAGGTAAATATGGAATAAAATGGATATATATAGAGAAGATTAATTGGATATTTGCATAGATTGGATTTTCAAAATAAAATAAGCATAGTTTATAAAGATAAGTATTTCTGGTATAATTTGTTATCAGCTGGTAATAGAGGTGTATTAGAAATAGTTATTCGGGGATTTTAGGAAAAGAGGGCAAAATTTCATTTAAAATTAATTAGTGTTAAGTTTATGACAGGATAAATGATGAATGTTATATTGTTTTTTAAAGTGTTGTAAAGAATTAATATATTTATATATTAAATGATGTTAAAATTGAGATGGACTTTTTAGTTTAATATTATCGAAGAACCCAACCTTGAAGAGTCACAAGAATACAATTATATGAGTATAGAGATCATAACAATATATAGATAAAAAAATGATACAAAATGTATCTAGTGCCATGCTGTCAGAATAATCCAGATACATAACCTGGATTTGTCCTGGTTAGAATTCCTAACTCTAGGCCATATCATGCTGCGATAGAGATATAAAAATTAATCAGTCTATACAAGGGCAAAACCAAACTGCAGACACGTGTTTCGATCTATTAGATCACGTCAGTACAGTATTGTAATAATTTAGAGAAGTATATTTTTATGAAAGTTAATAACGGCAGTGACAAATAAAGATTTTAAATTATGTTTTATTATATAAAACACTAAATATTCATAAAAAAAGTGAGAGGTGTCAAGGGACAACCGGATGGAACGAAGTTCCTTTCGATTAATTAGTGAAGGAATTGTAATAAATTTTTGGAGTTTACTTCTTAAGAAACGATATATAAGGCGTCTGGTATGAAAAAAAAATGGGTAGTAAAATCGTGTGAAACAGTCACGTTGAGAAAAGTGTTGCACGTAGGCGCAGTGAAACAGAATAATAATATCATTTCTCTCTCTCTATCCTTTCCCCAAACATCTTATACTGAACGCATCGAGAGAGCACTTCTTGAATTTTTTAAAATTTTCAAAATGATTGAATTTTTTAAAATTTTCAAAATTTTAAACATGCGCACGCCGCACGGCTTAAAAGTGTCGTGTCGTGACAACTTTTCGTCTGAATTTTTTCCGTCTAGTCTCATTCTCCTTCGCAACGCGCGATAAGGAACTACGTTCCAAAAACATACAGACGTTGTTTTTCATACAAAAATTACTGGATATCCATCTGACGAAGCCATCGAATAGGTAGTTGTTGATATGTGACGTATTACTTCTTTCCAGCTTACCGGTATCGTACCAAGTCGGATTTAATTTGTGATAGCATTCTTAAACTATAAATAATGCTTTTCAATTTATTACCGGACTATGCACCGAAGATACACCTTTTACTGTATTAAAATAAAACGATTTAAAACACAATGTACATAACTAATACTCGGCGCCTATGTCTGTCGTAAAGAATAACTTTATGTAACATTTCTATTACTGCATATTGATAGATATTCTCTAGTTCGCTGATAAAGAGTAACATACCTACTTCCTAATTGTTACTTGTAAAACTTAGTCCATAATAATGATTGTGTTTCATATAAAAACAAAACCATTGTTTATATTTTACATTAAAAAAGATGAAGTCATGTACTGGAATAGCTGTGCAACGTCGCAAGACAATTATACAACTACGGTTTACGGTTCCCGTTGCTTTTAGACAAAGTTGCAAATTACAACTAAGATTTAGTTTTATCAGTATTCGTTTATGCTGTTTTATTTCCTTAAGTATTTCTAGTAGTGTAGTTGATTCCAGTGTCGGTCGTAAATACTACAGAAGTCGTATACATTCATATACTTCAAAATGTGTTTCAATTCATTTGTCTAAAAATGTATATCACAAAAATTGGACAGGAAAAAAACATGAATATAAAAAAAAATAGTTTGAGTATGTCACATTTATAAAAGTGCTTTTGAATACGATCCTGGATTTATAACAGACTTTAAATAAATTAGATTAAATAATTTAAAGAATTCTGTTAGAGATAAATTAAAAACTCAGATTTTTATGAAAATGTATGTATCACACCAATTTGATTTTTTTATTTAAATATTTTATTTTTTTACATTCTTCGTTACTAGGTATAGTTAAAAAATCATTACCATATTAAATTCTTGAAAAAAATTAAAAGTATATTATTGCGTATTGTTTTTGGCAAAGTTAGATTTTTGATGCCTCACCTAACAGAGCTGAGTAATTACTAGTTAAAAGTAATTAATAACTATTTTGGCTCGTGTAATTTGTAATTTTGCAAAAGTAGCTGATTTGGAATTGCAATTGTAATCAAATCTACGATGGAATTGTAATTTGTTATTATATCATTCAAAATATCTATTCACCATTTCGAATTACATTTGTAAGTACAATTTTCTTATTACAATGATGTGTTTGTGTTTATTGGATGTAAGTGGCCTAAACAGAAAAAAAAGGAAATAACCTGCGATGTAACTATAACTAGTAAAACTATTAGTAATTTTATTATTTTAGACATAGCTCTCACGCGATTTTTAAAATTTGTAATTTAGACAAACTCCATGCTACAATTAAATAACACTTACCTTTACAATTTTTAATTTTAATAAAGTGTTGAAAAGAACTTTTTATAAAATAAGTCAAATTAAATTAATTAAAACAGAATACAAAAATACACAGAATCAGATTTAAATACCGCGAGTAAATGGAACAAGGCAATAATGTATATGTAGAAAGATGCTCACAGCATAAAGATTAAAGGTTACCACACAAATGGTTTTTGATGTATTTGCACCATACCCCCATTTTCAAATTTGTTACAGCGCTTCTTCACCTTATTTCACGAGATACTTATCGGGCTCTACCTTTTTATATTCTTCGTTTGTTTTCTCTTTGTCTGTCCGGGTGGAATCTTGTAATGGATTTTAAACTTACAGATCCGGAAGTTTCAGGTCACTCAGAACTCGATGACAATGCATGATTTAAGTGTTTTTATAAACTAGTTCATATTTTTCTTAATAGAGTGGGTTTACAATCGATTACAAAATTCTTTTCTCATACACAGTTTTAAAAACCAAAATAATTTATAATTTTATACTGTGTTCTATAAATCATCATAAAAAGGTAGTATATAAAAAGTTCTTTTTATACATTGTAAATACTGAATATTAATTCAGAATAAATCCTATTTTACATATAACATCAAGAAATATGGTACTTTATATATACTCAGATTACTCAGTTATGTTGATTCCATAATATTTAAGAAATTAATGATAGAATTGTTACCAAATCTATACGTATAGAACCACACATCTATAAATATTTAATTAAAACGCTTTAAATTTATATAAAACAATACAATAATTAAAAAAACATAAAAAAGAACAAATGTTTATTTTACAAAGAGCTAATTCTTGTCATAAAATATGAACTCGTTGAATTTTGACGTATTCGTTCATAAAATGGTGCCTATTTAAACAAAAATGCACTAATATTAAGCTAAGCGTAAGTAACATTGATGATTTATTATAATGACTACATTGGAAATAACAATAACAGAAAAAGAAACAAGTAAATCATGAGATATTCCATCAGATGACAATTATGAATTACGGTACAAACTATCAGGTAATTCAAATACAATGTACCCGACTGGGCCGTTTCGAGTTCATTTCTGTGTCTAATCAACAAAAGCTTTGTAATTCCGACGGAGTTTGTAAAATGATTCGAAGAAAAATTCTTCTCGAGTAGAATGAAAGCTGTCAGTTGGAAATTACTATAGTTATACTTACCACAACAAAATACCATTATTTATGACCATGGTAGTACGGAGAATCACAAAATAAATCTAAGTAATAGTAAGTGAATATAAAGTACAAAAATTGTAGTAAAAAGAGGAGAAGAGCCAATATTAATTTATAGGGAAAACTGCTTGTTTAAAAAAACCGTTATGATTTTATAGCGTACTTAAAAACTATATTTCTAATTTTAATGTAATAAGATATTAAAAACTACAAATTTTAACGAATATTTCGATATTTCGCCATTTGTTAATAAGAACTACAGACACTAGTATTACAATCTCAGTAAAAGTATTGCGAGAAACTCCTGGCGAAAGTCATTTTATGGTTCAAAAAGCAACTCCACTATTCTTTTCTGCCAATTTTCCTCCGGATTTTAGTCATAGATATGCATTTGACAAGTAAATTATAAAAAGCTGTTCTCGATTAACGCTGATTTAGCCCTGATGTCACTATAATTTGGTATTAATTGAAGACTAGTTAAGAGTGTAGTCACAAATTTAACTAAGCAACATGGTACGTGCAAAATTGACGCAATCTGTCAAATATCAGCAACTTTCTAGCTATCCATCGGCTATTAGAAAGTAAACAATTTTTCTACTATTTAAATAGAGTAATTTATTTTTAAGCATGGAATCGATGGCATTCCCGCATACTCTGAAAGAATAATTATACTCGCACACTCTACCGGAATATTACAGTTAATGTAACAAGAGTATATTGAATAAATTTAAATAAACCATATGTTAACTGCCTTAAAAGGAATTAGTTTATTTTAAATAATAATAAAAACAAATATGTGAAACTCAAGTTTATAATCCTTTTGTGTATCTTTATTTAAATTTGCCATTGCGTTAGTGTATACAAAAAAAATTTTGGGATGCCAAAAAGATAGTGATTCGTTGATATGTTTGAGACATAGAAAACACTCGATCACATCTATGGGTTGTAAAAAATAAAATTATCTAACGCTATCTCTCCCTCTTTTTTTTCTCTCGTCTCAACTTTTTAAAAACTGTTTTTTCTCTTTTCCACATCTTCAATCTTTATGGCGTACCAGACAGAGGATTCACTTCTTAAGCATTGTAAAAAAATTCAGTTTCATTTACGATAAATTTGCAGAATAACTGCAAAAATACACACATGCTCAAAATTTAGGGATATTTAAAAACTTCAAACGTATTTGATAGAATAACTTGTGTAAGCCTGATACGTGGGAAGAGTTAAATGAACAAAGATATTAAAACGACTCATTTTCATAAACAAATAAGAACAATTTAAAATGTATGCAAAAAAAGAAAATTTATTAATCCAATTTTTTTATAAAAAAATTGACAATGGGACAAAGAAAAAATATGTTAATATGGAATGTGGCCTCTTCGTGTATTTATGATGGCTTAACAGCATATTTCCATACTGAGGATCAAGTTATCCAGATTTTTTTGGGGAATCGCCATTCAGCACTGTTGAAGAGCTTAAAACAGCTGATTGCGATTTTGAAAATGATTCTGATCTTGAAAAACTCTTCGCTGAAGCATATCCCTCGCATGCTTAGGATTGAGATCGAACGATTAAGCTGGCCAGGACAAAAATGGAATATTCTGCTGTTCCAAGAAATTTCTTGTCACTCTGGCTATATGTGTAGTGTATTTGTCTTGCATCCAGATAAAATAAGGATCACTATTTTGCGCGTATGGAAAACTACAGGTTCCAGAACATTTTGCATTTGATTTCACAGGTTCTCTCTATACGCGTATCCTTCAAGAATCTGGATACAAACCAAACCGAGATTCATCAGTAAAAAGAATATTTTGCCATTGATTTTGCTCCCATATAACATGTTCTTGTGGCCAACGTAGTCGACTAGCGCGATTCCCTTGATTTAAAGGTTGGCATTTCCAAGGTCTTCGGCTAACTAAATTAGCTGCTCTCAACCTTCTGTGAGATGGTATATCTGGATATAGTCACATCATGAGCTCCACGGAAATGATTAATAAATTGCCGTGCACTCACTGTGGGATTTCTTCGCGTTTCCAAGTGAACATATGGGATTCATATGAGGTGTCCCAAATGTCTTTCCTGAACGCTTCCCGTTTCACGATAACGAGTCCAGAGACGTGAGAAAACGTTCTGAGTGGTTTCTATAGCGTTTGCCGCATAAATTTGGCGCATTTCTGTCTCAATCATCCCCATAGCCCCCAATATTTCGTTTTCTGCCAAATGTCGCCGAGCAAGTTAAAACATTTTTTCAAAACACATTTGCAAGAAAACAATTGATAAACAACTAATGAAATCTCGACTAAAATTGTAAATTATCAGTAGTAATACCCCTAGGGCCTTGATAATACCGAGATAATTTTGTCATAGAGGATGCTGAAAGCGTGTTGCTTGATAATAGCCCGAGGCCGCAGGCCGAGGGCTATTATCTTGGAGCAACACGCTTGAAGGATCCTCTACGACAAAATTTTGAGTATTTATCAAGGCCTGAGGGGTATTCGATAAGATAATTTTTTACTTTGTAGATTTCAAAAAATTGTCAATCTGACGTTTAATAATTTTCAACTGAAAACTGAAAACACCACATGTAGAGTGTTGTCGCTGTAATCCAGAGGTGATTGGATGGAATTTGACATATGACTCAAAATTGAATAATTTGATTGGTTACTATATTCAGTAAAAAATTATCATAATAATTTCTTATTATAATTTCTTTTAGTTTGCTTTTCTTTAAAAAAACAATTTTTTTATACAAACATTTTTTGCGGATCAATTTTATTTACATTTATACATATTGCTAGAATTGTGTTACACTGTCCAACACAGCTTAATGTGTAAAATGAATAAATATTTAAAATATTTAATATTCCTAGATTTTAAGCATGTGTGTAGCAGACAGACGGTTTTGATGTATTTGACGTATATTTCGTCAATCTTGCATGTATCATGTCATGTTATAGATATAGATATGGAGGGTAGAGGTAAGGAGAACGATCTTAAATGGGAAATGATTAAAAATGTGTCCACTTTTTAGAGGAACATAACACTTCTCAAACTTGCCACTACAATGGCGCTAAAGTAGATGTAGGGTACAGAATGAATGTAGCAGTTTTTGACAAATTGATTAAAATGTCGTATGATTTCGTAATATAAGTCACAAATTATATAAATGCTATAAAAAAACGTGGTCAGCGAATTCAGTTTAGTGTATTTTAAATTCGTTTTATACTTTATGATTATCTTATGTATCTTATGATTATTTTAAAAATGGTGTCATAATAAAGCGGAAATGTGTCTTTCCTTGTTTATTTATCTTTTCTACTCTAAGAAATTATGGCGCTTTTTTTAAAATTTACCCTACTACGATCGTAGCGCCACCCTTATTTACCACATTTTGACGGACACATTCAATACACGGAGACAGTTCTCCTTACCTCTACCCTCCATAGATATAGAGTTTGGTTCAATTTCTTACCAAATATAGGAAACCTTTTATATTCTATAAAAGCATTTTGATTTTTTTGGAAGATATTCATTGTTATCCACATAAACTTAAACAAAAATAATAAATATTAGTAAAAAGTTTACGAATTAATTTCATCTAAATAATTCATGATTAATCACTGGTTTAGTTGTGTTCATTTTAAAAGTTAATCACGATATGAAATTCTAGTACCGGAGAGGAATTAATCAGCTTTTAAAATTTCATACAGAATTGACAATAATATTTATTATCGTTTTCACATATCTCTTAGTTTAACTAATGTACAATAGATTAGTTAACAATAACAAACAATAAAAATTTGAAAATAGAAAGTAGGCTGCATCCGTTTTCATACTTACACTACTATTACTATGGTTAGGTCCATAAAAAATTATATCAACACAGCATTTACGATTGCATGGTAAATTATATTAAATATCTACGAATCAGCGGATCCGAGTCTAATAGCTTCTGAATAATAAATGATTTACTACTAACTATGTTTAATATTCAAGAAAGTATCCATGTTGAAACGGGCCATGTCTATTGTTTTAGAATTTAGTATTCAATGTGCATTATAAGAAGAGGTTTTTCGTTTACTTGAAACGTTTAGAAATACCAACCGTAAGAATTCTTAGGTTTGTTATTTATAATTTTTTTATATTTATCTAGTACATCGAAAGTCAGTGTTCGTGTCTTGAAACAAAAAAGTTTGTTCTTAAACATGTAAGAGGAAAGCCATCAGACAAACAGTTTGTACATTAGTCCTTCTTTTTTTATGTATTAGGTACTTTCAATGTTAGTAGCATATAGTCTACTGAACTTCTGGTTTGTTGAGTATTTAATTTACAGTTTTAATAACCTACACTAGGTGGCCCAATTATTAGAGGCAGTATACAGACTTCTCTATTTTACAGATCAAATCTTTTTAATGAAGAAAACTTCGTTTTTGTAGATCTTAATTGTAGGTATTGCTTCTCTGGATCTGGAAATTTGGGGAGGGGCGAGCTAGTGCTAAGCCAACACTGAGGCCACATATGACCCATTGTGCATTCTCCCGTGTGTAGGGATATCCTCACCTCAGGTATTGCTACTTCATCACTACTATTAAATTTGTTAATACTGATGTCCCGCTCTATTTATGAAAGAAATAACGTTACTAAACATGTAAAGAATTTCAGATAAAAAACTGTAGTATTGAAGCGAAAACAATCATTTGTTAGTTAGTCCTGTTCGAACATACTTCAAATTTCATAAGAAGCATACCATAAATATAGTTTTTTGGATAGTCAATGCTTTAGACACGTCTCCAAAAAATGTTTGCAAGAGAAACATTGCTATTATCTTCTACAAGTTCTTATAGCATCGATTTCAGGTTGTAGTAAATTTGATGACAAGAAAGTTGGGCGATAAAAACTACTGAAAGCGAGTCGGAAAGAATAAATATGACAGGATTATCACTTCTCATACTGACCGTAAAATTAGAGATATCTATATAAAAAATCATAAAGAGTGCTGCTTATCTAACGGCATTGTTAAACAATGAGTGAATCTGTTTACAAAAGATAAGTTAGAAGGAGATTGATCGAAGAGAACTTGATCAAAATCCATGCCTTACTAGTGGAGAAAAAGCGACTACGATGAGTCAGACAAGATAGAAATATGGAGTGTTGAAGATTGAAGCAAAGTAAAGTACAAGTATTTTGAAATGAATTTATTTCGTAGATAACGATTATTTTCTAATTATTGTAATATTTTGCATGTATGCTTTTTTGATGAGTCAACGTTCCACATTGAATTTGATAAAACTTTAATTGTTCGACGGCAAAAGCACCTTAGAAAGCAATTTTATGCAGAGTTTCTTGTGGAGGGAGTTAATGTCATGGTGTGCTCTGTTTGTTATACATCAGAAACTCTATCACAATATAAAGAATAGTTTTCTAGTGATAAGAGTACAGAGTACAATTTTATCCATGATTCAACAAACACTGTGTCATGAAGCGAAGTGTTGTGATCGACAAAATCTTTTGGGTTGCTTCGATCGAGGTATTCATTATTTTATGCTTCTGCGACGTGTGGCCTGTCTATTTTTTTTCCTCTTTTAAATCTAATGGACGTTTAACAATCATAAAAATTGTTTATTCAAACCTCATCAACCAACCCATCTACCAGCTTTTTACACAAGTTACCTAATTGTGAATAAAGGTTGTTTTTTGTATATAAAAATCTTGTACCAACATTTTTTCCGACATAATTTACTACCTTTTGAATGAAATATTTTTTTTATATAATTCTGTAGATATTAGTGATATTTTAACATGAATAAAAACATCAGATTAAGCAATATTCATTTACGTATCACGTAAAAATATTATATTATAAAACAATATTTTTTATAATAACTCGAGACAATATATGGATAGTGGCTATAGTTTACGAATAAGAATGACGTTCGTAGAAGCACCTATAGGATATGCAAAACGCAATCCGCATAAAAATGAAGCTTGCCAGTCCATCGGCTCGTGTATAATATTTTTAATTTTAATTTCTACGAATAAATTGAAGCCACGTACACTTAAAGGTATTTTTCAGTAAATATTAAAGGTACGACAACTCAGAAACTTTTAAGCTCTACTCTAGATGGTTAAGAAATTAAAGTTTTGAAGGAAAGGAAATTTATAAGCTCATGCACAAAATTAAAGCCCCACCTCTTTTTTTTGCTTTAAATTTCAAAATAATGATCATGATTAGGGTTGCTATTTTTCACGATTAGGGATGAATCTTCTTTGATAATCTTGTGTTAAAATTATAAATGTCATAATATTAACTTGTATTAAAAGTTGAGCACATTATCGTAAGAACAATTATTGTTGATTAGAAAGGATTTCATTTGCTAGAAGGTGTGGTTTTGTTAGTTGTGGTTGTTTTAAAAGTTTTAGTCTTAGAAAATGAATCGTGACAGAGATTTATCAGTAGGGGACGCGATAAAGACAATAATTTTACTGGTAGAAGGATACAGTACCATGTTGCTAATTTATTAGAAAGAAATCATTTCACTAAAAGTCGTATGGTTAAACGCTCCTACTAGACAGGATCTTACAATCGCAGACCTGGACACAGGCGCAAAAGGTCTACAGATGCAGGAGACGAGCGCTTTCTGCGTGTGTCTGTTCTCCGAACAGGACAGGACAGTCACTGGCAAAATGTTACGATGAGTTGGCTATTGCTCGCAATGCACTGATTTCGACTCGAACTGTAAAAAGACGTTTAAATGAAGCTGGATTGAACAGTCAAAGACCGGCGAATAAACCTTTAACACAAAGTTGCAAGACTACGTTTCGCATGTAATCATCAAAACTGGATGGTTGACGATTGGAAGAGAGTTTTGTTCTCAGATGCGACTAGGATCAACATCTTCGGATGGACGTAAGGAAATTTGGCAATGTCCTGGAGAGAGATTAGCGAGCTGTAATATTGTTCCCAAAATTCCATTTGGTAGAAACACTGTGATGTTTTGGAGAGAAATCTGCTTTAATGACCTCACAGAGTTGGTTTCAATCAGCATGAGATCCATGAATGCGGATTATTGTCTCGAAAATATCGTTCTTGAAGATGTATGCTGTTTGCTCCCTTCGTGGGGCCGAATTGTTACTAATAAACAAATTTATAAAAAAAGATATCTGTAACAACTGATGTCACAGTGTTTGATCGCCGTTTTTTAATTTAGTGGTCTTTTCTAAGTTTCAGTTTCAGTATAACTCATTCACCGATCAGCGTGGTTATTATTGAACGTATCGCGAGTGGTTCCAGCGCTTTAAAAACGGTGATTTTGTTGTTGAAGACCGGCATAGCGGGGGGAGAAAGAAAATTTTTGAAGATGAAGAATTGGAGGCTTTACTTAATGAAGACTCATGCCAAACTCAAGAACAGCTAGCAAAATCATTGGGAGTAACTCAGCAAGCAATCTCAAAACGCCTGGAAAAGCTGGGGATGATCCAAAAGCAAGGATACTGGGTACCGTACGAGTTAAAACCAAGAGATGTTGAGCGACGTTTATTTGCCTGTGAACAGCTTCTGGAAAGACAAAAAGGGAAAGGACGTCTTCATCGTATTGTTACTGGGGACGAAAAATGGATTCACTATGACAACTCTAAGCGACGAACATCATGGGGATTGCCCGGCCACACTCCCACGGCGACGCCTTGACAGAATATTCACGGATCCAAGGCCATGCTGTGTATTTGGTGGGATCAGCTTGACGTGATTTATTTTAAGCTGCTAAAACCTTCTGAAACAATTACTGGTGCACTTTATCGAACGAAATTAATGCGTTTGAGCCGGGCGTTAAAAGTGAAACGGCCGCAATACGCTGATAGACACGAAAAAGTAATTTTGCAACACGATAATGCTCGATCTCAACTGGCGAAAGTAGTCAAGACGTACCTCGAAACACTGAAATGGAAAATTCTACCTCAGCCGCCATACTCTCCAGATGTTTTTGAAAAAGTGAAAAATTGGATCGATTCTTGGATCTGATCAAAAGATGAAGAAGAGTTTTTCCGGCGCGGGATTCGTATGTTGCCTGAAAGATGGGGCAAAGTAGTGGAAAGTGACGGACAATACTTTGAAACATAAGTGAGATACAATTTTTTATATAATTTTTAAAATTAAATAAAAAAACGGCGGGAGCAAAGTTGTAGACCTGTATATTTTTTTTGTAATTCTTCAGAATTAAAATATTAATACATCGTTCTGAAATAAATTATAAATTATTTTAATTACATAAACATACCTTTGACCTATCGCGGTAACATAATACCATAACTAATGTTAACATAAATAAGTGACATTTTGAGCAAGCAATAAACGTAAACGTGATACATTGTGTAAAAAATTTGCTTTTTACATTTGGCTGATTTTGGATCCACCTAAAACGTAATTCAACGATTATCATTTTCTTTCTCCCTGTTTTTTAAAAATATGCATGTGTTAATAATGTGATATCGGAATAATTTGTTGGTAGGTATTTATAACAATTTTTTCAAATTTGCAATCAAGTTTTTGAGAAGAAAGTTGAATAATACGAAAAAGCTATGTAAACGATTTTATTCTCGCTAAAAACAACATGTAAGTGTTGTTATATATACTACCTGTAGTAGGTAAATCGCTGTTAAAGTGAAACCTCATAACTTTGATTTTGTAATGCTGTGAATGCACTATCTTTACGGCTGCAAAAATTAAAATGCAACAGTTTGGCGGAAACGCTTTGCACCGGGTTTAAATAATAAGGGCATTAATCCTGGTTAGCAAAGAGTAGGCACTCTGTGGCCCATAACTAACACAGCGATACCATCGTTTTGTGCACAGCTTGCTTGGCTACGATGCCAGCCCCGTTACATTGCTTCGAACAACTGAACACTGCACAGTTGCCAACAAAAATAAAAAATGTATTCCAGATCACCGTATATATTTTTCTCTTTTAGGATTTATTTCTTCGTATATACGGTGGAGGTACTGGATATTTAAATTAGGTTACATATTTAAAGCATAGTGTCAAAAGTCGAGAAGAAAAAGAAGTGTAATGGAATGCAATGTGAATTTAGATGTAGTTTAAATTATAAAAATGTATATTACGAAATTTTGTTTAATAGAAAATGAATAAAACAGATGACACGTGAACTTAAGAGATATATAGTTTTATGACAACAATAATCAAACTTTGATAGTTTATATACAAGAATTTCCTTGATATCTCTGATGGAAACAGAAATATAGAATATGCATGATAGAAAGTAAACCGTTACTAGGAAATTCAGCAGCTAAATTAATAAATAATTGCCTACTAGTTCAGTCGGTAGTATAGAATATAAGATCTGAGGTTCAAACCCTAGTCTTATTTTTATTAGAAAATATAATTGCTTCTCACTATATTAAAGACATCTTATGTAAGTTCAACAAACTTAAGTTGATTATATCAAATAGGTCAAATTCCATTAACCAAATAAAAAAAACTAGTGGGACTGTTGGCAGAAGTTATACTTCTATGCACGCGCATGGATTCATAAATTTGTATGCGATTGATTTAGCAAACTCATTATATGATATTCGTGGTAAGCGACCCCAAAAACCTCCTAGTACCGTGTGCACACTCTTTTTGTATCGAATTTGCATAAAATTCCTGGAGACGAGGTCCGTCTTAAGCACCAGGTGTTTCGAACACCATCGCCATTATTATAATCGTATTTAGCGACTCAAAAAACCACCGAGTACCAAGTGTGCACTGATTTCGTACAGAATTTACACCCCAGGAGAAGAGGTAAATACCCTAGACACCAAGTGCCGCGGAGACTTTCGTAATCGTGATATTCGTGTTCAGCGACTCCAAAAACCCCGAGTATATAAATTGAACCCATTTTCAGCAATACTTACCGAGTTGTAAGTTTTCTCTCTATTGTCTGTTCGGAATGTAGGTACTTTTTGAATGCAGAAATGCAATTTCTATTTTTACATTATAAAATATAGCGACAAATTTCCTGATACTTAAACGAATCCAATGCAAATTAACGCATTCCGATCAATCTTACGTTACAAAATTCGGAGGTTATGGTGCTTTATTGCCTTGACTATTCGTAAAAACTCTGTTTATGTAGCCAAAAACCTCAAAAGCATAGTGCAGGATATACTTAATATGTTAACTTACGTGACAGAATTATAAAATAATCTTTCAAATAATCATGTGGTCCGTCACTATGATATTAGTTCAGACTGTTTTTTGTATATCTATCCCTTTTCAATGTACTGAATGTTGAAACGGTATTCAAAGGATTTATAGTTATGACTAATAACATGTGATAAATATTTCATCTTTGTTTTTACCGACCAATATACCTTATAAGTGTGTCTGTCTCTCTCTTACTCACACCATTACGTATGTAATGATTTTTCCCATTTAACTGTACACAAATCTTTTCCACCGAGTGCATGAATAGAAGTATAACTTCAAAAATATTTACTAATAGCTGGGAACATTTATTGACACAGATAAAAAGTACAAACGCTAAATATGTACTACAGCAGTATTATGATAAACAAATTTCCAAATACATACATACTCCTGAGCATTTTTATTTTATTGTTCATTGTAATTTTATTAAGATACAAAATTAGCGAAAAATCTTTTCACTTTTTAATAGGAAGGTTAAAGTGTACATACAACAGTCTGTATAGAATAGAAAATACTCGTATCGCACGCACTGGAAGCAGGGCCGTCGAGCGCTCTAAAGACTTGCGGGACTAAATCCTTTCACCCCAAATAAATGTAAATGATGTAGGTACAATAAAATAAGAACAAACAATTTATCAAACAATATAAAATTTAATAAATAATTTTAAAATTTAAAGTACCTACTTCAATTAATTTATACTTGTTTAAGAACTGAGACTTTATTATGAGACATAGAACTTGGGTTTAAATTAATTGATTATATACCGGGCTCTACTGTGTCCTTCATTACAGCTATGGGTAAATGTCTATATACAGTATCTGACGTAAAATGAACGGATTGTTTTTATTAGGGTTCCATACCTAAAAGGTAAAACCGGAACCCTATTACTAAGCATCCGCTGTCTGTCTGTCAACAGGCTGTATCTCATAAACAGTGATAGCTAAAAAGCTGAAATATTCACAAATTATGTATTTCTCTTGCCGCTAAATACTAAATATAAAAAAATATAAATATTCATGATGGTACGGAACACTTTGTGCGCGAGTCCGACTCGCACTTGGCAGTATTCCACGTGGCTTCCACAATATTCATTATAATTGGATAATATAATTTTTCGATAAATTACTCGAAATAAATAGTGAAATGGATTATTTTGCGTGTTTCGTAAACTTTAAAATAAAAAATACCTGAATGTGAATGCCGATATGTGTCATTGCGTACATCCTGAGCAATTCAGCTACAGACAGCCGTACGGATCATACCTAACGGATTTAATGCTTTTGTTGAAAGCCTCTACATATTTGACGAAGTCTGATTGGTTTCGGTTCGGGTGTACGCAATAACGAATTCGTAGAGGGCGATACGTACGATACAGAGATATACACAAAAAAAAGAGAATAAAAATAAGAAATTAAATAAGATATATGTTTGATCTACCGAAAAGAAAATTATTACTATACGGAGGTTGTCTTTTTAGAAGACACCACCAATAACACCTTTAGACATAAATCTAACCTCAATCTTTTGTTGACATAAATTAAGAGTTTCATTGCGATACAACAAATCGTGTAGGTACAAGTCGGTTGAAAAATGGATCTTAGCCGACAACATTTTCGAGTAAAAAATTTTTACAATTTTCGGAGAGGATTATCCCAACAGCCAGAGGCATCTTTGGGCATTTCAAAAACCTCGATCCAAAAGATCCTACATGAAGAACTGGGTGTTACAAAGTTGGTTTCCCGTTAAATTCCTCATTTGCTCACAGAAAAGCAAAAAGTGCTTTGCGTCAATTGGTGTCGAAAAACATTGGAACGGTTCAACAAAGAAAGTTCAAAAAATACTTATAGTATTGCTAGTGGTAATGAATCTTGGATTTGCTCCTACGAACCGGAAAATAAACGCCAATCCGTTGTGTGGGTGTTGAGGAAAAATCAATAAAAGTAATCTGTTCTACAATTGTGACAAAGAAAATAAACGCAACTATTTTTTCAAAATATGATCATGTTGGTATATAAAAATTCGTTTACCAGAATTTACCGCGAAACTCCGATAAAGCAAAACACAACGGCGAATCATCCAACATCAGTACAATGCAAGTGCTTACATTACCCAAAAGACAATCGAGTTTTTGGAGCTTCAAAACATCGAATTGTTAGACCATCCACCGTAAAGTCCGGACCTAAGTCCCAACGACTTCTTCATGGTGTAAAAGTGTATCGATCTTGGTCGGACATATTTTGAAAAGCAATAAAGTACTTTAAGTCTATATATTCTTTTTTCTTTACGGCTACATACAAAACTAAAAAAGGTGTGTTATGTACACTATTGTACACTGCCGTTTGTTGTACGTGAATAACGTCTCGTAAAGAGTAAAGTTTTTATATAATTACAGTCGTACAAGGATCTTTTGGCGCGTAGGTGACGTGTGGGTGATAGACAGTGCCTTACAGTTTGCCTTACCTGTAAGGCGCTATCTCTGTCACCCACAGGTCATCCACGCGCCAAAAGATGTACTGGCACTGTCGGCCGCATTCATTATTTTTCGTTGCCGGTACTGCTTGACTCGTTCATATGGTGTTTTATTGGTACCATTCGGTTGCTGTTGGGATGCCCTTTCCAACCGTATACGATTCTTATATTTTAAGTTGGCTTTCCGACGCGTATAGGCCGAAATCATATTTTTTTTATTTTAACACATATTATATTCACAGTTACAATTTGTTACTAATATTATATATAATCGATAGATTTTGATAAGAGCTGATGATTAAAACTTTAATGCACGTCGTAGCTTTACCGAATCGAAAGTTATACTATACCTTGATAGGCAATTGCATGTCACTGACGTCATTGTGACGTATATGCAAGTGGAACGAATGCGAGGTTTGAACGAATCGTAGTTGCCAGGTTTTACTTAGAAAGACTTAGAGATACTTTTAAGATAAATGGCAAGCGACACTAGCGTATGTCATTATGTTCTCCAGTGTTGCCATTTTCTTAAAAGAATCTATTTCTATTGCGCGTTAATAAGACAAAGATAGTAAGTTTTTCTAAGTTAAACATGGCAACTAGCATTCATTCGAACCTTGCATTGGTTCCACCTTCATTCACGTCACAATGACGTCAGTGACATTCAATTGCATATCGAGGTATAAATGGAAATCTTGATATGAAAAGGCG
Organism: Altica lythri; assembly: GCA_964028335.1. Lineage (NCBI taxonomy): Eukaryota > Metazoa > Arthropoda > Insecta > Coleoptera > Chrysomelidae > Altica > Altica lythri. Next base: position 76,075,935 of record OZ034800.1, on the reverse strand, counting down.
TTCAAAATTGCGGGGCTGTCCCCCCCTCGCGCGCGACCTTTCATAGTAATGAATTCTTTGATTTTTTTATCATTCGTTGTTATTTGGATTGCGTCCCGTCCCTATTTAGTCATTTTAAAGACGTTATTCACGCCAAAATACAAATCTCGTTTCCACCAACGATTTTTACAAATTGTGCAAATTTTAATCAATGTTATGTATGTCTACAAAAATTTTGCTTAGTTTTAAGAATAGTTATTGAATACTACCACAAACGAGTAACCGATGATTTAGAAGGTAGTGGTAGTGGTGAGACTCTAGGTAGAATTTTTTTTTATCTATACTTTCGTTATCTTGTCTATTTCACTTGCAACCGAAGTTTCATAAGTAAGATATATATTTGTATAAATTCAATTCAAATTAAGATACAGAATTTAAAACTTAAATAATCTTCCTTCCTGTATATTACCATATCATTAAATAACATTTAAGTTCAGATTTAACAACACTGTAACTAATACAAGCTATATCATTTTTGTTTGGTCAATACTATTTGTAAAAGATATGGGAATCTTAGATTTAATTAATGTGTCTGCATAAAATTAAATTGAAATGAAAACATCAACAATACATACAAGGTTCACAACTAACAATTGTCATTATTCAATTGAAATAAATTTATCCTTACGACTAGATTAAAATCGTTATATACCAAATCAGTTATTTCAATAGACAACTTGTTGAATTTTACTAATGTTGCGTTTGAATAACATTCATTAATTGCCATTTAGGATTAAATAAATACTTGTAGTTCGTGTATTAAATCGCTACAAATAATAGAAAAGGAAATTGTTTATTTTTATATCAATTCAATAAAATTTATTTCAGTCTAGCTGTAACCAGTGATTTTAATTGTTTTCTATAAAGTTATCTTTTCATTGTAAACCTTCAACAACTTACTGCATAATTTTGAAAAAATCAAATATTATAAATAAAAAAACAATCTTTTCATTTTTTACCCTCTAACATAAACCATATCGGATAAATATCATTTGAGTTAAGAGCTAGAGTAAAGTATTTCAAACTGTTAATAAATTCATTCCAACACAGAAACAATTCTAAACAAACAAAAGTAGATTAGAAAATGATTTAGGCTTATTAACAAGATTATAATACTTTCAAGACATAACTTTCTGCAACTATTAGCACACGTCCAGTTCGAGTGTTGTCTTTTTAGTTTCGCATATAACCATAAAGGCAAAAAATATATACACTTAAAGTATTTTATTGTTTTTCAAAATATGTCCCACCAAGATCGATACAATGTTGCATACGTTCAAACCAGTTGTAAAAAGTTATTCCCATCTTCAGTTGACACCTTCAAAATCGTTATTTTAAAGGCATCGATGGCTTCTTCTGGCGACTGGAATTGCTACCCACGCATTGAATTCTTGATGTTTGGGAATATGAAGAAGTCGTTGGGACTATACGGTGGATGGTCTAACAATTCAGTGTTTTGAAGCTCAAAAAACTCGATTGTCTTTTGGGCGATGTAAACAGTTGCATTGTCCTGATGTTGGACATTTGTATTTTATTTTAATAATATCAGGAACCCTTGGAGCAAAAACAGTTATAATAGGGTTCATTTCAAAGATTTCATTTCTAATAATGATATAGAGCGGGGCCGACGACAGATACTAACACTATCTAAACACTCCCATCCATTCCCTGAAAAGGACATAAGTCCTACAGCAGGGTCCTCTTACATACCATAATCCTATAAATTACTCCTTTTACCTACCAATCTCCATAATCTTGAACTTGTAATAATGATAATACATTAAATAAATGCATTAAATTTACTTTAAGGGAAATATAATAAAACTGTAACGTATCAAAGGTATAACTGGCAGAGTATACCCTTTTCTGGTCGTTCTTCCAGTTTTTCAGAGTTCAAAAGTTTCAGCGATCTGACTGTTCTATGCGTAAACCACCATAAAAAGTTATGCGTCCAAAAATGTGGTATTCCAAGGACATTTTTTAGTTTGTCTAACAAATGAAATGTTCTGGTTTTATTCTTGTCGTAAAAATATATTCTTGTAGCATTTTTGTTTAGATTTGCAGGGAATAATATCTATTCAATGTTATTTAAAACAAATACATGGATAACCGAATAACCTAGTGGACGTAAGAAATTGTAATAAAAGGAGTTTAACAAGATGTATCAACTAAATTTTCTATAATTATAATCTTACCTCTTAGTTGTTTCATATGAGCAACTGCCATCCTAAGAATCGTTAATTTATCAGGCTTCCTAGCTAGGGCACTGCATGTAGGTACCATATCCGACAACTCCGTGATGTATGCTGTCATCTTGTTCCTCCGCCTCCTTTCAATTTCGCAATGATTCTCCCTACAGTAAATCGCAAAAAACGCATCGGTGAATACATCTATTGTCTAATCACAATTTTTATCTTAAATACTAATAAAAAAACTGTACATTTAAAGAATTACGAACCTCGCTGTTGTAATCAAGTAATTTTATTGATTTTTTTAGGTTAATATTTTTTATAAAATATTTCGTATTATTACATTTAGGTTAAACATCATCCAATACTCTAATAACTATCAGATTAAATTATAGACTAAAAATTCTCCACAGGTGTATTTGAGCAATTTAAAAATTATACAGTCAAAATCTGGTTTAATCTTACAAACGCATAATATAAACGAAAATATAGAAGTGGTTACTACTACGGTAGAAGTATTTACAACGTGCAAATAGTAAACCTCAAACTCGCTTTTTTAAAACTGCAAAGATTGAAAACAGGAAAATTAATAAAAAAAATGAACTCTTAAATATAAAATAAATTTTGATCCTGAGTGTAATACACATTTAAGATCCAAATAACTGCATTATACTATTGTATCAATATATATGATTTTTTTTTGTTTTTTAGCATTCAGTAAGAGATGGTTATTTAAAACCTGCTGCGTTCGTAAATATAAACTTTTTTCACCCCTTTTAAAAATAATGGCCGAAAAAATAAAAAATTCACATGATTTTTTTTTACAGAGGGCCAGGCTTAGGGGTAGTCCATGGGATTGCATCGCAGCTAGTACAGCTTATTGTGCACCCTCATTCACAGGTCCTCATTCTCCGTCAAATCCCAGGTTATTAATGAACCAAGAGATCCTTTTGACTATGGTTGCCCGTTCTTCCCTTTGATCTCCAGTCGGTAGGCCAAGGGATCTCACACGCAGACCTTGCAGGGCTGGGCACATGAATATTACGTGGAAGGCCTGTTTCCTCCTCCTCACCGCATTTTCTACATAGGAGGTTTTCAACTTGAATTCCCATCTTATGTAGATGTTCGCGGAATACCCAGTGGCCGCTGATGAAGCCAACCACTTTCCGCAGGGTCTTCCTTCTCAGCCCAAGGGCATCTGCCGCTATAGCACCAGTAGGTGTCTGCAGCATTCTCTTTGACTGTATTTTACCTTCTGTTCTTTCCCAGCTCTTTCGATGTTCTATGCCCATCCACTGGCGAACAGCTCTTCGTGCTGTGTTGTAAACAATACCACACGTCGGCTCTGGGCCAATGAGCGGGCAAATTCACATGATCTTTTAACCCTTGAAAAATCCTACCAAATCATTTTTTGAATAACGAGATAGCTTAAAAATTAAGGGAGTTATGAATTAAAGACAGATCACATATACTTGCTGGTATCAGAAAACTTATACTGGAACATTAAAAATATTCGTTATATTTTACGATAATTTTTTAGTTGTTTTTTTTTTTGTAGAAAAGGATGTTTTATAAGGGTTGAAACTTACAAATAACTAATAAAAAATTAAAATAGTAAAAAAATTTAACTAAACATAATTATATGATTAAATCATTCCAAGTTAAAAAGGAACCTTTCTTAACATTATTATTTAATAATTACTATTATACAGGGTGGATTTTAGGGGTTGAAAATTTTCAATCCATTATATTTAATCACTTAAAATGTCAATTGATGTGTATGTAATGAATTCAAAATAGATTTCGATTAAAATTTGGAAATTGCCACTATTTTATAATTATTTGCAAACAAGGGTAGTTTTCTTCCCTAAAAAAATAGTAAACAACCAACGGCACAGAATGAACTTTAAATAAAGGATAAGTAGAACCTAAGTTTACATTATTATTAAATTTATATGCAAATTGGTGATATTTAAACATACCAATTTGCTTAAAACATTTGATAGTTAATTAAAGATAATTTGTACTAGTCTGGGGGTAGATTTTTGAGGTTTAAACTGTTTAATAAATCATACATTATATACCTTAATGTCAGTCGACATGTTTTTAACTAATTTTTAGATTATTTTAATTAGATGCGTACATGAATGTACAACTTTAAAAATAGTTTTAAATATTGGTAGTTTTTACCCCTAAAAAAAAGCAACCCTCGATACAAGGTCAACTTTGAAGTAGAGGGTAGGTAGAACCTATAACCAAATTTTGGTATGTATAGGTGCTGCTTCAGAAAATCACACAGTCTCGCTCCATTTTCTATACAGTGACTGGCCTATATGTTGATGTAGTGGTGCCACCAGCTAAACTTTTTTTAGACTATACAAAAAGTGATTTGAAATTTTAACAAAAAAAACTAGTGTGGCAGTCAGTGAAACTGCCGGCAGAAGTTATACTTCTATGTACGCGCATGGATTCATAAATTTGTATGCGAATGATTTAGCAAAATCATTATGTGATATTCGTGGTAAGCGACCCCAAAAACCTCCTAGTATCGTGTACACACTCTTTTTTATCGAATTTGCACCAGGTGTTTCAAAGACCATCACCATTATTATAATCGTATTTAGCGACTCAAAAAACCGCCGAGTACAAGGTGTGCACTGATTTCGTACAGAATTTACATGAAACCCCAGGAAAAGAGGTAAACACCCTAGGCACCAAGTGCCGCGGAGACATTCGGCATCATGATATTCGTGTTCAGCGACTCCAAAAACCCCGAGTATATAAATTGAACCCATTTTCAGCAATACTTACCGAGTTGTAAGTTTTCTCTCTATTGTCTGTTCGGAATGTACTTTTCGAATGCAGAAATACAATTTCCCATTTTTACATTATAAAAAATAGCGACAAATTTCCTGATAATCTAACAAATCCCGTGCAAAAAAAGCATTCCGATCCATCTTACGTTACATAATTCGGATGTTTTAGTACTTTATTGCCTTGACTATTCGTAAAAACTCTGTTTATGTAGCCAACAACCTTAAAAACATAGAGCAGAATATACTGCAACCATGTGACGGTATTTTAGAGACTACAATACAATACTCATTACTGAATATTATTATTAATATAAAATGCTAAACTTTATATGTATACTTACGTGACAGATTTATAAAATAATCTGTCAAATAATCATGTGGTCCGTCACTATGATATTCATACATTAGTTCAGACTGTTTTTTGTATATCTATCCCTTTTCAATGTCCTGAGTGTTGAAACGGTATCCAAAGGACTTATGGTTATGACTAATAACATGTGATAAATATTTCATCTTTATTTTTACCGACCAATATACCTTATAAGTGTTTCTGTTTCTCTCTTACTCACACCATTACATATGTAATGATTTTTCGCATTTAACTCTACACAAATCTTTTCCACAGAGTGCACGAATAGAAGTAGAACTTCAAAAAATGGAACAAAGTATTCAAATTTTACTGTTAGATGGCGATAATGATTTAAGATTCAGCTACTACTAGTATTATTTAGTTAGGAAAATAAAATTAAAATTACCACTAGCGGCGAAACTTAAAACCTATTACTATTGCCAATATAAAACTAGTATGAAAGTCGACCTTTAAATTTGATTTGATTATATTATGTAGCGCAATTTTTAGTGACTACATAGTAAACTTAGTAGATTAAATTATTTGAAGTAGGGAAGGTGAATTTTTAAATTTTCAAAAAGAGAAACTAAGATATGTTGTAAGTTTATAAATTGCTCTGGGATTCACATCAATATGTTTGTACTTATATTTTTCTTTGACACTTTCCAACAATAAACCAGTAAGATTTATTCCAATATGTATATCATTTAATAACCGACCGTCTTTAGTACCTATAACAAGTGTAGGTATATATAGATTGATGCGATCAAGAGCAATTTTGAATGTATAATTTGAAGATACCTACTAAGACAACCAGAAATTATCTAAACTTTTACTCTAATTTTAATATATTATTATGTTATTAACCTGTGCGTGGTTTAAAGTACCATAATTATTTTTTGGTGAGTCCCAAGTTGGCATCAACTGATTTTTTCTATTTAGATCCCTAAATCCCTAATCGATACAAAATTATAAGGAGTCCGAGTTATACTAAAACCTGCTATTGAAATAAACACATAAACTAATGCATTCTTAGAACTTTGCTACTTTTTAAAAAAACATGTACTTTCATCTATTAATCGAGCTTTAAACAAAGAATTTTATATTCTAGTATTTACTCATAGCATAGATAAAAACATGAAATATAAGTAAATGAATAAATATCTTTATCAAATTATTCATCCAAATACACGTGGAATTTATATTTTAAAAAGATTAAAATGTAATATTCCGAAAAAATAATCATCTAAAAAACTGATTGATATCTATAAAAACATACAAAAAAGCAACCAGAACCCTCTTAGAGCACTTAATTATTAATTTTTAAAACGCACGTACAGATTTGAAAAGGTATACAAATATTAACTTTTGACTAGGTACTTGTTTATTACACAACATTGTAATAATGATTTCAATAAAACCTTATGCTACAAAAGCGGTGGAAATGAAATATTTTTGCAAAATAGAAAAAGTGTAATTAGCTATCAAAAAATTAAAAAGGAATGAAATCGATGAGAATTTGAAATGTAATAGACTGCTTAGAAAATTTCTTTAATTACAAGACTAGATCATAATTTCATAAAAATATCAATACTTTTGCTTGACAAATGAATTCTTTGTGTAATTTTATCTGTGATAAGAAGGGCATAGCTCGTACTGTTTGGATATTATTAACAGATCAGAATTTCTATGCTGATAATCACAAAAATTAAAGTTACTGTTTGAGTTGCTTATATCATCATGAATATACGAGGTCTGAGGTCTGTCGCAAAGTAAAAAGGACTTTTAAGAATTATCCGATACTAGCGCCATCTGTTATTGGAGCTAGCGTTTGATAGGTACATCTTTCATTGATGTTCTGTCAAAATTTCATGACAATCGAACTGTACCTTTTTAACATCGGTCGAAAAATAAACATCAAATAAAGAGCTAATATTAAGTTCTGTTTTAAACTTGGTAAAATATTTACCGAAACGTATTGATTGTTGAAACCAGTTTATGGTGATGATTGTTTATCTCGCAGCCAAGTCTACGAGTGATTTACACGGTTTAAAGACGGCCGTGAGTCGCTGGAAGACGACGAACATGTTGGCCAGCTGAAATTCGTGATTACGCCAGAAAATGTCGAAAAAGTGCATATGTGTATTAAAAACGAGCCAAAATCTTCATTGAGATACATGCAAATGGAATTAAATATCGACCTTTCGCATTTTGACCGGAAATTTCGGCATGAGAAAGGTGTGTTCACGGTTTGTTACGCACAAGCTCACATATCATCAAAAAATGCTTTGAATTTAACATTAAAGAGGCCAAGAAAGACTTTCTGTACAACATTGGGACTGGTGACGAAACGTTTTCAATACGATTCCGAAACCAAGCGAGGCAAATTCAAAAAAAGGTCGCTTGGAAAAGTCAAAAGTGAAGACAATGTTGATTTGTTTCTATGATCCGAAGGGAATTATTCCCAAAAAATTCGTTCCAGCGGGCCAAACGGTTAATACTATGTACTATCTTGTTGTTATGAGGCGTACGCACTCGCGTATTAGTCGTGTTCTGCCAGAATATCACAAAGAAGGAACCTGGCGCTAGTTGCACGATAATGCACCATCACATCGATCGAAACTTTTTGACAAAAAATTGCATTTTAACCATCAACTACTACCCATATTCTCCGGATATGGCACCGTGCGAGTTTTTTCTTTTCGGTGGACTACATTGGCCCATGAGGAGACAGCGGTATGCCGACGTAGAAGCCACCCAAAAGGCATTGACAACCATTTTGAAGAACATCCCGGCCAGTGAGCTGAAATCATCATTCAAAAAACTTACGGACCGTTGAAATCGCTGTATTAACTCTGAAGGGACTATTTTGAATGAAATAATTTCCATTTGCCGAAAAAATTTTTTTCTTTGTCCTGTTTACTTTGTGATAGACCTCGTATAAAGGGTACATGTCGAAAATAAATTCGTTAGGAACAATCACAAAAATATAGGAAACTGCAAAAGCTTGTTTATGATATCTACCAAAAATATTTTTATTATTTTGAGATGACATCGAATGCTATACTTTTTGCAGCTATGCGAAAGAAGTAAACTTAAACAAAAAAGGCGGTATATACCCCCACTTGCGATAAGGCAAAACATGCACGCTAACAACATTACATACATATAAAGGTTACCAATATGTATACGTATATTTATGTAAAATTGCAGTTATTGTGTTTTAATAGTTAATATTTAAAGTTATGCTCCAAACGTTCTGACGACGTGCTTAACGTAAACAAAAAAAACGATACCAAAAAGCGCTATACTATTGCTTGTAATATTTATTTGTGTGAAATCCACGACAAATCTTGAAAACCCATGAAACACGGAAAAAGGTTGTATAAACTGGAAATGTAATTTTATTAACCCTAAGTTTGAAAAATGATCAAAGAGAGTTCTTATTGTTAGCAATTTTTACATGCACAGTTTTAGCACAGCTACTGTCGGTCAGTCCTACGACTGCCATTCTATTTTTTTATTTTTATAATAAAAATCGGTTAAGCCGAAAACAGGAACTGACACAACTTGTCTCTCTCTTCTATATTAAAGGCACTTTCAAACGAATCGATTGAAATGTTTGTTTCCCCAATTTTATCCTAGTATTTGCATAGGCTTGGAATTTCAACCAAGCGCCAAGTATGTATAACTTTACTATTTGACTCGAATGAGCTCATTTAAAAGACTCATAAAAAACTATTTTTAATGATACCATTTTGACAAGCTTACAACAACAGTGTTTTAGATCAGTTGTGTATATATAATAATAATTTATTCGTTAAATAATTATTATATGAATAATTTACGTTTATATTCGTCTTACCAAAAGACATCATCAAAGCATTGTCTAGATTTTTTGTACTAATAGCTAGTTAACACTAGTTTACGCTTAATCCGCTTTTATCAGTGAAGGTCATTAACAGCACTTGCAAAAGTAAACTGAAATTAAATAAAAAAGTAAGTAAAACATCTTTATTTGTTTTCATTTTACCTCGTGGTGAAAAAATTTCAATGGTAACTTGTAGTTTTTATGTTTTATCATGTTTAGTATGATTGATTTATTGCATTCTAACTTTAAAATTGTAACCAATGCAGTCATTAACTTTAATTCCGATGTGACCATCTCTCCCGGCAAATAAATTTTTCATTTTTCTATTGCAGACGCCAAATGCCTACAAGAGAAAAAAAGTTACGAAGCGCGGTAATGAGACAGAAAAAAACACTAAAGGTGAAATAAGACTAAGAAAATTATGGTAGCTAGAAAGCTAAAGGCTGTTCGAAAGATTTCAGAAAGTATGGAATAGGAAGAAGAACCAGTACTCTACGAATCAGATATTGATACCGAAAATGAACAAGTCAACTGTGCATGGTATGGGGAAAATTCATTGAGAACTGGTTACAATGTGTCATTAGTTAATTTTCAGTAAATAAAAACTGTACCGAATTTCGAAATATGTGCTCGAAATGTGACCAAAAAAGAAAAAAAGAATAGAAGCAGAAATCTAAAAAAAGGTGGAGTAAACTTCTTCTACATTTCCTGATCTTTGGAAAGTAAGTTTTTTAAAACCCATTTTTAAATCTGGTCAAAATAATAATGTTGAAAATTACAGGGCTGTTTGTTTGCAGTCTGAACTACCAAAGCTGTTTGATTTTTTTGTTAACCAGAGATTAACACACGACTGTAAAAATGTAATTGTCGGTCAACAACATGGTTTCTGTAAGAAGAAATCTACTTGTACAAATCTTATTCTGTATTCAAACTTTATTGTTAATTCTTTAGAATCGGGAAACCAAGTTGACTCCATATATGCTGATTTTGCCAAAGCATTTGACAGGGTAAATCACGAAATATTAATTGCTAAACTTCGTGGATATGGAATTGGAGATGATTTATTGACTTGGATCATGAGTTATTTAACAGATCGTTCACAAATAGTAAAATATGGTGATTTTGTTTCTGAAGCCATTAATGTTACCTCGGGAGTACCTCAAGGTTCTCACTTAGGCCCACTTCTATTTAATCTGTTTGTGAATGATATATCATCAGTAATTAATAATAGTGAATTCCTGTTGTTTGCCGATGACATAAAAATCTTTAAAGCAATTAAAAATACCTCTGATATGGATGCTCTTCAATCTGACTTAAACAATTTATCTCGTTGGTGTGACATCAGTGCCTTGTATTTAAATATAAAAAAGTGCTATAAAATTACGTTTTCCAGAAATACTAAACATCACTTACATAGAACATACATGCTTAAGGGCGTATCGGTTACAGAAGTTAAACAAATTAGAGACCTCGGAATTACATTTGATCAGAAACTAATGTTTGATAGGCATATTAATAATATTACGTCGACGGCTTATAGAATGCTTGGTTTTGTTCAAAGGAACTCCCAAGAATTTTCAATATTTACTTTCAAAATTTTATATTGTTCTTTAGTTCGGTCCATTTTGGAATATTGTAATATTATTTGGTATCCTTATTATAATATGTACATTGATCAGTTGGAACGAGTTCAGAATAAATTCCTTAAAATATGCAGATATAAAATTGGTTTTAATAAAACTAACTGTGATTATAATTATATTCTTCGTCAACTCAATATGAAAACTATAGAAAATAGAGAATCTGAGTGTGAATTGAGTTTTTTGCATAAAATTCTTAATGGTTATGTTGATTGTCCGGAACTGCTAGAATTAATTGTTTTTAATGTAAATTCTAGACGAACTCGCTCTTCTGATCTGTTTAAACTAAAGTTTCATCATACCAATTATGGTCAAAGTGAGACAATCACAAGAATGATGAGAACTGCCAATAATTTCCAAGATAGTATTGAATTGTTTAATTCATCTGTGTCCTCGTTCAAGAATAATTTAAAGAAATTGAGACACTAATGTTTTTAATACTTTTAAATATTGTAATGCATGACTACAATTTATAAGTTAATTATATGTATATATTGTAATTTTTGTATAGAAAAAGGGTTCATCCCGTTAAATAAACAAACAAACAAACAAACAAACTACTGGCCTTCATCTCCTAAACTACTATGGCCATTTTTCCCGGACACCTCGGGAAAGATGGTCAAACGAGAGTTTTAATTGTTTTTATTTTTGATTTGATTAAAATTTGCTATTACTTGGTGTTCGTTTATATTTAAAAGATTAAAGACTTGTCTTAAATGAAAACTTCGAAAAAATTGTTTAATCTTTATAGCGTTTGATACATACTACGTCCATCTCCCCCTGACGTACCCTATAATAATGGAGTACAATCTTAAATAAGAAGAAACTTATGAAAATTATAAATCAATAATACAAGTTCAAAAATAAGAAACTTTGAAACATGAATATATATAATAGTAACATTAAATCTTTTCGAATACAACCTGCAAATACATAAAACTGTTACTAAATGAATATCATAAATACACAAGTGTCACACTTATACGGATAAGCATCCTATATAATGAGTTGTTTAAATGTAAATTATGAAGTTTTCAACGTTTGAAACAATATATAAATGCCGCGAAGACTTTCAAGCAATTTTGTCGATAATAATTGATCTATGTTTTCCATACCCACAAAGAACTCGTTTTGAAGAGAGTAACTGTGAGAGAGTACCTTTCGTGTTGGCTTTAATAATATAATATTGTTAAACAAAATTCGAATTTATAATTTCACATTCTTGCCGATTCTTAAAATATATGCTATTTCATTTAATAGTACATAATTTTAATAGAAACCAATAATTTTATAAAGAGTGGCTCTTATATTGAGATCCTTATGAGAATTTGAAAAACTTGCTGATAAATGCTTTTAAGATTTTTTACTTACTTAATTACATCTTATTAAAAACACACCGTTACGTATTTACAATGAGAATTCTAAAAATATCCAAAACTGAACAAAAGAAAAATTAGTCAATGAAATAAAAAAATAAAAAAGTTTTTAGATAGTATTACTCCTGGATTTGTTTTGTGATTGGATTCTAAGGTTAAAAAAAATCTTTAAAATAAGTGAGAGTATGCTGAGAACAGAGGCGTAACAAACTATTTTTTTATCATACTCGACTAGCACTAATGAAATTTTAAAGTTTTAATCTATACGTTATTTAGAAACAATTACGTTTAGTAAAATTTCGTAATTTAGCAAAAATTTGTCATTGTAACTTTCAAACTTATATTATTTTGATATCAAATATGTCTTGTTCTTTCTTATGCTAGGGTTCTTTATGAGACGTTTCAGCGAACACGGGTGAACTAAAAAGAGTGACCCCAATCCCGCAGTAAGAGAAAATACCGGGTATTTACGACAACTTTCAAACCTAATAAGCACAATATATAAAAAGAACTTTTTTAAATAGAAAGTTTTTTACTGATTTATAGGTCATATTACTAGTGTCATCTCAACAATGTACAGCATCCCTGATATTGCAAAAATATTAAGTCATACAACGCTGTGATTGATCATAGAGAAGATTGTTTCCTTGTTAACAAAATGAAGGGTAGTTGTATCTAAACACTTTCTAAAACAGTTTATATTATTACCAGTTAAAATAATAATTACTGTTTTCACATGTAAGAACAAAAAAAAAAAGAAAAAAAACTTCTCTCTCGCGAGATCGATCCTATTACGATAACCCAACAGAATTGTCAAAATCAACCGCTTATCCAAATAGGGCACCGCAAGCTTATATGAAGTCTTTCAAAACGATAATATGTATACATATTTAATTTAATAACAATTCAGTATAAGGAATAATAAAAGTAATAAAAAACTCTCTGTTTTTTATATATAACTTTCACTTTAATTAAAAAAAAAATCTTTAAAATGACATGTTTCGCTGAACTAGCATCATCAGATTGACATATTATAAAGTTACATTTTGTTTATTTGTATCTAACTATCTGATGTTGATTAGGTAATATTAAGGCTAGATTAGGTATGGAAGTTATTAGATATAACAATATTAAAGCCTAGATGTTATTAGCCCTAAGGGATTATCCTGGATGTATCTCCCTCTAAGATCAGTATAACTGTGCAATGATATAGGAAAACCAGGAAAAAACTATATCTGCTGATCTTTACAATAACTTAATATATTTGTATTACAATTATATCTTATCTATGTATAAAATGAAGACTCAATCAAAGTAAACAATTTAAGAGTTTTTTATTACTTTTATTATTCCAAATAAAAATGAACTTTCAAGTAGTAAGGGTCAGTACAATTAATTTAATTCAGTATAAATTTCGAAATCTATGTATATGCCTAAACACACTTGAAACATGCATTGTCATCCAGTTCTTAGCTATCCTGAAAATTTCAGAGCTCTAGGTAGTCGGGAAATAGGTTTAAATTCGATTACAAAATTCCACGGAATGACACAGAGACAAAGAACACGGCGAAAATATTACAACTTTCTAAAAAATAGTACAATGCGCATACGGAAATGCACGATCTTTTATGGGAGCAGACAACATATGATTAACAAATGAAAAATTTAAATTAAAATAGCTTAAAATATTCATTTTTATAATAACATATACGAAATAGTTGTTAAGTTTAAAGTTAAAAAAAAACAATCATTTTCATTTAATAAATTCGAAAATCGTGAAAATTTTGTTCATATTTTCTGTGATTTAAGACACAGTAGTCTGAATTATTTGATTATTGTTGTGTGTACAATATACCAAAACAACTTAACAGTCTTTCTCGTCATTAATAGAATATTTACGAAAAGAATACTATAATAGTTAACAGCGGTAAGAGCAGAAGTTTACGAATACACAATTATTTGGCAACGTTAAGTGAAATATTGAAATACTACAGAAAACATCGAAAAAAAAGGAAATACATAAGAAATTCAGAATCATAAAAAAAATTTAAAATCCAGGAAAAACTAGAAATATGTCGAAAAATTAAAGCAAATCATGAAAATTTGAAAAAATCCTGGAAAATCGAAAAATGAATATGATCAAAGAGAGTTCTTATATCTCAACTTTTACATACAGAATAAGCCCATAGCTTCTGTCTGTACGAACCACGACTGCCAAGTTAATTTTGCGGTTCATTAATTATTTGTCTACTTAATCAGTTATAATATTATGCGTCAGTTTGACTCCGATACGACTAACTCTCAATTAACCATTGATTGTGTCTTGTTATTTCGTAAGTTAAAAGAAAAGTTTGGTTGCTGTTCAAATAAATTAACCTATTAATTTTGTATAACACGTATTTGTCTAGATTGTTTTATATTTTACACTAAACATGTAATGGTAGGTTTACATGCTTGGAAAGTCTTGGCAAACTTCCACAGACACAAGCGTGTAAAGGGGGCGTTTGGCTTGGCTTGAATGAGATTGGAAAAGATTGTTGCTGATCTAGGCCAGTGTCGGTTTTCGAACACAGATCAAAGAAAGCTTGCGGCAAGCGCTTGCGAAGTATTTACACGTTGGCGTATTTTTAGGTCAAGCCAAACGCAAGTGCTGATACAACTTCGACGAGTACGTTTGCCATGTTTGCATGTCCCTAACACATTAGCGCACTTGCAAGCGTGTAATGGCATTCAAGCATTTGTGAATGCTTGCGGAGACTTGCCAAGCGTGTAAACCTACCATGAGAGCAACTGAAAGAAACTAGTCAATGCGGATAATATCTCCCTCTTTTTAGATTATACCTCAAATAGTATACAGTTGTGAAAATTGAACACAGCTTAGTTTAAATCATAATTATTCGTCTTAAGTAAATGTTTTTATTGATGCATAAGAGTAGTATTGGTAAGTACAGATTTTTGTCAGATAAACGTCAAAACTTGTGCATTGGAATTCAATTTAATATGTGAATTAATAGAATTTTAAACGGTTTTCTGTACTTAATGATTCGTTCAAATTTTTATTTTTGATCTCCTTTATGTCAATTTTATGTTTGTATGTCACCTAAAAATAATTATAGTTTACTGAAAATAACATTTTTGGGGTATTTAAACATTACACAAGGCGAAATCTGAGTAATTTTATTTTATATAGTAAAGATATAGTTTTATTTAATAAACTAAGCGCAGCGTACCGAATGCCATTAAATAAGATCTGATAAATAAATATTGTGATCACCTTCATAGCATCAGTCTAGTGAAAAAGTACTGAAATTCATATTTCAGTAATTACATTATTATGTTGAATTTTCTTATAAGTGAATAACCAGAACAAACAATTTCCTTGAACTTTCCTAGAATGTGATTTGACATTTTCGTGATGCTATTTTACTAAAGGGCAATATAAATTGCTGATAAAGAGATAATCAATTATAAAAATTGGAGTCGCAATTCCGAGTCAGTTTTTTTTTTATATAACGTACTTTCTACAAAAAATTAACATAAGTTTAATGTGTATTAGTTTTTAATTTTTTTTTTACTGACAATAGGGATGTTGACTAATTTCCGGATCTGCTTTTATTTTATAGATAAACTCTTAATAACTGCGAAAAAAATATTTTGTTAATAAAAATGGTTTTATTTTAAAGAAAAAAGTGATAAATTAGAATAGATTTAAAATTTCCCGCTAAAACGCCCATGTGACTTTGATTGCGTCACGAACCGATAAACAATGCTCGCGATCTGTCAAACTCTCTGGAACTTGAAAGTTTTCTTGAGAAATAATTATTTTTAGGCTTTAATACTAGTTAATAATAAATAAAAAGTGTGTGTGTATGTAGATGTACATGTAAAAAATGAAGATTTTAATATTCAAACAGTCCACAGTATTTCTTACCACAATGAATTTATAAATATACCTGTTTTTAAAATTTTTAAAGTTAACGAATGACATAAGTTCTATTTATTTAATTTTAGTCAAAAATATGACGGATTAATTGGTATTGATTTATTAAAACAATTAAAAGTACCTAACTGTAAATTTAGAGAAAAAACTCCTACAGAAATACCAATAATATACGAATTAGAAGAATTAACATAACTAAAAAAGAAACTTAAAGTAAAAAATTATTCTATTAATATTCCCGCTAGGACATCCCAAATTGTAAAATTACCCGTTGACATAGAAAGCGGAACAGGACTTGTATATTAATTTTGGCAATCAAATAGAATCACCCTGTGCAGTTGTAAACGTAAATAATTTTTTTGCAACAACCACCATTACCTACTAATTCAAGAGAAGAACCAATAAAAATTAATATATTATATTGAAAAAATGGAAACCGATTCTGAATTAAACGAATACACAGATAATATTTTAAAATCTAATCTAAAAAATATACGAGTTGAACATTGTACAGGCTATAAAAAATTTATGTTAATTTCCGCTGCACAAAAATCTTTGTTTGTAGCAAAGAAATTCGCCACTATCAAACAATCGATTTAGTTAGAACTGTTTCCTTTGATGAATCTAGTCTCCATAATCTAAACAAAATTCGGTTTATGATAAAAAGTGAATTACAAATACTAATAGCGAGTAATTAGCGAGAGAAATCAAAGAAATAACTCGTTCACACAGTGACACCAAGCGACGCTAAGTTGTTTATCGGTTCATGACGTCATGCGATGTGATTGGCGTTCACAGTCACGTGATAATGTGTATTAAATAAAGTTTTTTGAATTAATTTTAATTAATAAAATATTATTAATTACGTTTAATAAATATGATTTTAGGTATTTAAATATTACCATTAATCATTTAAGTTTAACTTTACATGGATTTACAACTACTGTCAACATAACATGCCTATTATTGTGTATGTACCAAATTTATACGTATGAATTTATTACTTCTTATATCGATTAACCTGCAATTTACTTAATTTTAAATGTTAAATTTTATCTATATTCCCAGTTTATTTACGCCCCTGCCTCAGGTGAAAATGACGGACCAGGTATTCTCTTGCCAAAAAGTACGTCATCCGTAGTTATCGATTCTAGTAACTAAGTTTTATGGTGTCCTGCCATTCGGATAATTTACTCAACATCCAAGCAGGTATAATAAAACTTTATTTGTCGTCGAACATTGTTGGTCTCGAGACCAACAAAAAAATACCTTCAGCTTTAATTGATGTTGAACTTTTATATACCATTAAAACAATAAAATTCCTTTCGCTGATAGGAACAACATGGCAAATCTTGCAAACGGAATGAAAGAAAAGTTGGTACAGTTCTTCCTAAAAAGGTTGGTCTCGTGTACGCACAACAATTGATGATGACTTCCCACAGGTGGGCAGCAAGCTACCTGTGGCTTTTTGTCAATGATTAACAGACTTACGCAGAAAAAAATCTCACTTTAAAAAGCCGCATCCTTTTAACAAATTCTTTAAATCTCTATGAAGTTTTAAGGTGTTGCTTGTTATTTTAATACCCTTCAAAATTTAAAAAATGTAATAAAAAATCAAATATTAATTATATATAACTAAAAATTGATTACCGATTTTATGTAATGTAATATTGGAACATGACGATTTTCTATTAACAGTTAAATATGTAAAAATATTTCGATTTTTCGATATTTGTTTGAATGGTTTCAATTAATTTTTTCTACAAGAATCGCATCTATTTTCAATATATAAATTATGTTATATAAATAATTCCTTCATGTTGCGTACTTTCTTCATTGGTCAGCGTCAGAATTTTTCTTGTTTAGTACACTTTATCAAAAACCTACCGGTTAATACAAAGTCGTTGTAACATACACGAATATGCGATATTGTCAAATTTTTGCTGAAATAATACTAATTTTGAACTTCTTTGTAATTTGATAAATGAAAACCCTAATGGTCTTTCACCATGATTAATCTATGAACTTACTACTACTAACGTGTAGCTGATTTCTCTAAAAATTGAATTTCAAAATAAGACTTACAAGCATATTAATAACTATTTAATGGTCGGTTTTGAATGACTCCGCAAGCATCCACAAGTCTTCACAAAAAATAAAAATTTGAACGAATCATTAAGTAGAGAAAACCGTTTAAAATTCTATTAATTCGCATACTAAATTGACTTCCAATGCTCACGTTTTGACCTTTTTCTGACAAAATTTTGTACTGATCAATACTACTCTTATACATCAATAAAAACAATTACTTAAGACGAAAAATTAGGTAATATAAATTAAGCTGTGTTCAATTTCAAAACAGTATTTGAGGTATAATTAGCACTAAAAAGAGGGAGACAGATACAATTATCCGCAATGTAACCATTGTTATCAGCGCATTGACGATTTTCTTTCAGTTGCTCTCATGGTAGGTTTACACGCTTGGCAAGTCTCCGCAAGCATCCACTATACCTGAATTTGCAGTCCGTTGGCATTGGCGTCATTTGACGTATATGCAAGTAGACCAATACGCGGTAGGAATGAAGCGTAGTTGCCAGGTTTAACTTAGAAAGACTTACCGCGTATTGGTCTACTTGCATATACGTCAAATGACGTCAATGCCAACGGACTGCAAATCCAGGTATAGCTCCAAGCATTCACAAACGCTTGAATGCCATTTACACGCTTGCGAGTGCCCTAATGTGTGTTACGGACATGCAAACATCAAACATGGCAGACGTAGACGTTGAAGTTATTTTAGCACACAACCGTACTCGTAAGCTGTACTAAATATGCACCAACGTGTAAATACGTCGCAAGTGCTTGCCGCAAGCTTCTTTTGATCTGTATTGGGAAACCAACGTTACTAAGTCGGCAACAAGTTCTTCCCATCTTCCGCAAGCCAAGTCTAACACTTCCTTTACGTTTTTGTTTGTGGAAACTTGCCGAGCATGTAAACCTACCATAATATGCTTACAGGGAAGGTAAATATATTGTTACGAAAATACATCTGTTCGCGTACGCTGTGCATAGTCAATATTTGGCTGACTGTAGACATGGTGTTTGCAGCTCTCGTGGAATTTAAATTAAAAATAAAAGTTTTTTTGACGTGGCACCAGAGGTATTTTTTTGTTGTTCTTTTCTCAGTGTAATGTAGAATATTTTGGTGTTATCTGTAAACTTCAAAATTTTGCGTTTTTTACGTTTTTGATATTTATTTATTTTTAGTTATAAAAAAGTTACACACAGTGTGTATCACCTCCTACAGTGAGGGACGAGAAAAGGTTCGGATTTCGATGTTCCCAGGTAAGGGATGATTTCAAAGACTCTTTAACACAAAAAACTAATACATTAGAAAATTTTATTTTTTATAGTAATGTAACTCATCACACTTTCTTAATATGCTTGGGTTTTTTGTAATATTGTTTTATTCAATTCTCTGGTTATTACAGGTAAAAAACTTGATTTGGCAATAATGTACGAAATTTGAATTATAAATAGCACACACATTGTGTTGTCATTTCTATCATTAATTTTTTTAAATTAAATCACTGACAAGTCCGAAATTGTTCCGACAAATGTTACTATATTTAGATAGACCCTTTTAATACAAATTAATAAAAGTATGTCCAACGGGTGCTTATGCAAAAAAAAGAATAAGTTCAGGTAGTCTAAATATATTTTTTAAAAGTATTTATAAAAAGTTTAGCCTGTTCTTAATTAGTTTTTTTGGATTATTTTCTATTTTAAAGGATTTTATTAAATTTAGTTTACGAACAAAGAATAAAACTTTAAATAATTAGTTAATTAATTAATCTGATAAAAAATTCCAATGAATCGATTTGTACGAAAGTGTGCGGATCAAGATGAAATTCGGTCGTTAATTGCAAATGTACGAAACAAATAAAACATATAAACCTAAACGGGACATTGATTAGGAAAAAGGCCTAGGTTTTCTGTGATTTCCCTTGATCCAACTTCAATTTGTCTTAATCTGGAAACATATTGTTTTAGGAAGAATTTGCCAGATGTTTTTTTTTCAACAGGATAAAGTTGCCGCCACCTATAACTTCTATAGAGAAAGCAGATAAACATAAAATGTATAAACAAATTGTGACCTAAACAAAAAAACATTTTCAAATTTGAATTTTGATTTGAGTGATTAGAACTAAATAAAGAATAGAAAGAATAAATTTTTGTTTCCGTGTCTCGCCCGTCACCAGAAATTGACCTGAATCATACTGGTTTCGGATCGAAATAAATTTACGTTTTAATGATTCTTGTTTCGTCCACATCTCTTTTTTCAGGTAAAAATGTTACATCAAGTAAAAATTCGTATTTCTAATAAGGTGGTACTTAATAAAAGTTAATAGTTAAAGGTAATTTCTGAAATACCAAACAATTTAAAAAGAGAATAAACTATAATTACATTGAAACCTTTGCATTATGTGAAAGTATAACAGTAAATTTTGAATATGCAGATTGTGTTAGAGATTAGAGTTACAATTTGGTAAATTATTAGTCTATTGAGATGTCCTTGGATTATATATTGTAATGATAATTTAAATAATTTACTTTTGAAAATAAACAGTTCTATTTAAAAAAATGTGGGATATATATTGTATATGTGATAATAGTACAAATGACAACCCTTATCAGTTTATTTTTTAACAAATTTTTTGGTTTCTAAAGAACTTATGGTTTTTACAATTTTTAATTTCGAACGCGTTTTTGAATTTGAATTTGGCGTCAAAAATACTTATACTGTGGTGCGACAACTAACTAGCAAATATAATATGAATTATAAACTTTACACACTTAGATTTAAGAAATATAGAATATTTTGCTGTTTATATACCGTAATCGCGCCTATATTCTTTTGTTGTCATTAAGCTAAACTATAGGAACAAAACAAAGCAGCAGACGTAAAAATAAAATAATAAAAAAACTCCCTGTAAAAGCAATTTGTGCGGAGCACTTAAGTACAAGTCGGCAAAGAAAAAATAATATATTGTTCGGAGTTTCGGGACTTGTGATTGGAATTTGTCGTTAGCGTAGTGTTCATCGGAAAGTAACACAATTACTGAGGATAATCAATAATTGAGAAGAGGCTAAATAACAATGATTATCCTGGGCCGGCAGACGTGAGATAGACCGCAATGTCGGTGTGTTCGGCTGAGCCACAGATCAGCTAATAGTCGTAATAGAGATTATAGAGGCACATATAATCACCCTAAGGCTCACTCTGGATAATTTTGTCTCAAACACCCTTTCTCCCTACCAATTACAGCACTCAGTTTCTATCTTTTGCTATAAGTACACCGGAACGATTAAACTAGAACGATAGGGGAAATGTACACAGATCTTTTTAGTTTTAAACATTTTAAAACATTTTTAAACATTTTCGGCATTTTAAGATTGTAACTAAAATCTACAAGCATTTTTTGACAAACCGTCACATTTCGAAAGATGGCTCACGAACTCAAGAATCGGTCGCACATAAGTTTTATAAAGTTTAGAAACAGTTTTTGGTTCCGGTTTTTCAAAGGATAGCGACAAAAGATGTGTTCTTTTTTTTGACTTGTTTTCAGATGTGGTCACTCCATGACAAATCAGAGCTAATCATAACACCGAGGTCGTTGTATTTATCGGTGTGAGACAGAAACTTATTGTCTATGTAATAATTGGTCCACGGGTTGTTTTTACCTAAATGAAGCACAGTACATTTGGACTGGTTTAGTGGGAGCAGCCATTCATTTGTCCACTTAAACACCTCATCTAAATCTGCTTGCAATATATGCGAAAGAGTGGGAAGATTGTATATTTTAGTGTCATCGGCGTAAAATGAAAAGAAGGATCGGACTTGAAGGGGCAAATCAGATGTAAAAATTGTAAAGAGAAATGGGGCGTATGTCAACTGGGCCACTCTTACCTGAAAATTATCAATTTTGCATGTTTGGGGATTATCTAACCGTCATTACCATGTTCAACTGGGCCACGGTACCGGTACCTGTAAATTAGTGTAAATAATCCCTTTCTACCTGCAATATTTTAATAACTAGTTAATAAGAAAAATGTTTACAAGTAAATAAATAAATCAATCAAAGAATTCTTGAACTGTAATGACGAATTTGTTTTGAAAGTCTGATAATCTTTGTTAACACCACTGTAAACAAAGGTTATAAAGGGCTGCAAGATTGTGCGAACGTCATTTACCTATTGATAATTGGTTGGTGAAACAGTGAAACTATGGAAGTGAAAACTATGTTTAGTCAGAGGGGTGCAGACCTTTTACTTGTCAACGGGTATAAATTTTCGAAAGTACATATTAGTGGAGAAGGAAAAGTTCGGTGGAGATGCAGTAACCGAAAATGCCCGGCGAAAATTTAAACGGACCGAAAATGAAGTTATCAACGATAGCAATAATGTTACGATTCATAATCATGAAAAAAGTGCAAATTTAAATAGGGAAGCTGTAAGTAATGAAGCAACTGAAGATCTATATGCCAAACCTTCTAAGCTAATTCATTTACAGTTAAGATCGGGTAAGTGTTTTATTTTTTTTATAAGTTCAATAATATATCTTTTGCTTACTAGCAGGTAGCACAAAGCATTGACAATATTCTTTATGTTTTGTAGACGAATTTAGAAACAGTCAATTGACCACAAATGGTCTAAATTGCATTAGAAGGAATATGTATATATCTAGAAGAAGCCGTGTACCACCTCTGCCCACATGTAGAAAAGACATACTAAAAATTTTAAAAGAGTATAATGTTCAAACAAATAAAAATGAAGATTTTTTTATACTCCATCGATGAAGAAAACGAAATTGTAATTCTTACATGCAGTAAGAATTTAACTTTTTTGTGTACAGTGGAAACTATTTACGCCGATGGTACTTTTCAGTACTGTGCAAAATATTTCCTCCAACTTTTTACCATCCACGGATTTAAAAATGGCCATTATATACCATATATACTTATTAGTTGACACTTTGGTGAGTTTCCAAACGGAAACATATGTAAAAATATATACAGCAAACAAATTTGCCAAACAAGACCGACCCGACAGCAGAAGAAAAAAGGAATTATTCGTTTCAAAACGAGAAGAGTTGGAAAATAATATTTTAGATTTAACCACATACACAAAAGTGATGGCTTTTAAAAATTTACCAATAATGTAAAATAAATTGTTATTATTAATGTATTTGATTATTATTTAATCATACCCCGGTGTACCTAATAATCCTAATCCTCAACCCTTACCCCGGTGGCTCAGTTGACCAGGGAGATTAAAGACCCCCTAAAGCGCGTGGCCCAGCTGACATCCTCCGGAGAAATGGTCCCATTAACGAGCCTTGTGGTACTCCACTCAAAACAGGTTTTGTGTCACCTCGAACGTCACCAACTTTAACAATGAAAGAACGGTCGGTAAGAAAGGATGAAATCTAGTGATGAAGCTGACCACGAATACCGACATGTATAATTTTTTTCAAACATACAAAAATTAATTATTTAAATTTGTCTATTTGAACAAGCGAATAAAGCACTAGATCAGTACGGTATTATATTAATAATAGATACCAAAAGTTTAGTTCGTGAAGAAAATCCAATTATGTATTATGTGGAGTAGATTAAATTACTTAATAAATTTTAATTGACTCAGATTTCTCTGATGAGTTTATAGTTTTAAGTTATTTATTAGAGTTTTGCAACATTTTTAAACACAAATATATTTTAAAAAGAAAATAGGATTTGGACCACGTTATATAAAAACAAACCAAAAGCCAAAATTGATAATACTTTCTAAAAAATCTTATTAATGAATCTATAATATAAATTCTACCTGCATGTTTTTAAGTTCGATAGATTTAAACTCCTAATGCCATGTAAACAATAGTCATATCTGTAGTAATTTTCAATGCGGTTTCACGTAAAACTATTAAACGGAATCTTAAATATGGCCCAATTTTAAAAATAATAATAAATATATATAAATATAATAAATATATACATAATTAAGGAATCGTTATAAATAGATTTTGAAAAATAGATAAGTATCTCATTTAAGAAGATTACCTAGTAGGTACTCAAATGGTATCAAAAATATTTATGTAAAATTATTAACTGATTTATGAATTTTATCAAGTTACTAAAACCGACTCAATTCGCTCATCAGCCAGACACTTTTTTCCAGCACAAAAATATTCTTTAATAATTTACACATTTTCACCTTCTGGTTGTCTTCAATAAATTCGGTAATTCGAGTCATCAAAATAGAAAAGGTTTATAGATTTTAACGTGGATCTCTTCCACGGTCCACGGATATAAATCTATCTTAAAGGATAAATTAATTTGAAATTCTGTAGCTAATTGTGCTGACTGTTAAATCGCTTAGTTTTTATTCTGGGTAATAAACAGCAAATGTTTTAAATGTGGTTTATTTCAATTACCAACAAACAATTTTATAGATGCATCGTATGATTCGAATTTTATATAGTTAATTTGAAGCAATAAACCGTAGTAGGATCTTCTACTGCAAATACGTGAATAAATTTATTGCTCCACTTCCACCTATTTGCCTTTGCGGTTAAGTGTAATGTAGAGAAAACTTAGCGGAAAACAAGGAAACTTCGACAATTTTAAGTTGCCGTTTACTTCTTCGGAGAAAATTAACGTAATTAGATAATGAAACTGGGGACTGTTTGGAGAAGATGTAACTAAATTCAGATATATAATTTAAAAAATTGAAGAGTCAAATATACATTTATAGGTACCTAAATACAGTGAATTTTAGTCTAATTTGATATTAAATATTTGTTCTCTCTATGTTTAAGATAATTGCGCAGCTCTAATATATCTAATATATTATTATCGAATAGATAATATGTATTGTTGTAATAAGACTAATCTATGGTCGAGCAGGTTAATAGCAGATGAATCAGCTTAATATAAGATCAGATATTGAAGTAATGCGTTATTTTTAATATATAACGATAACGCATTACATTTTCAAGTAACGATTAACGCAAAATTACGATACTTATTAATGAAATTATGCTTCTTATGGGACTCTTTGACGTACGGACTGAACGTAGAAAGGGTAACATAAAATACAGTTATGTGGGGTAAAAAACCCAAGATCATCGCATGACCGGCTTACTTTTGATGCATATATGCGCACATATACGTATAGCTATATGGGATTACATTGATAGTGATTTATTAAATTTTGAAACTACGCTTGTTTTAGGCGACAGTGCTGAACGTTAAAAAAAGGTCCCAGAAAGCGTTATACTATGTACTGTAATACTTAATTATGTGAAAATACGGTATTGTTAATAATTTATGTTAGCTTTATAAATCCATTCTCTATGTGAGCTTGCAGTATAGTGAATAACCAGATATTCCACTTTTGCAGAAAGGCATAATTTCAAATACTTTGTCTTGTTGTTCTTAATTAAAACAACCATTTCCATCTTGTTTGGGTTTGTCAACAGCAAATTGCTACTCTTATTCTATCTCAACTTCTCATATTTTTTTCTGGATCAGATCATCTGTATAAGCTACTGTGTAAATGTCACAATTTTCTTTGACTGATTATATTTTACACATGTGTTGGTACTCCTACACACGTTTTATATTAATAGTATATTTGAAATTTTGTGAAACGTGCAAGAAAATACTTTGCTTTGTATATGGTTATTAAAAAGAACTTAGACCTCAAAGAGTACTATACTAGTAAAAGGTTAATTATTTTGTAAAATATTATCTATTTAAAATAATCTTTTCTTTCAAACATGTAAAATTACAAATATTCCGATTTGTTAAATAAATATTTCACAGGGACAAACAATAAAAAAATAAGTATACCAACCCCAAGTTGATTCACAAGTTTTACATACAGTAAATTAAAATAAGGATGCAGAATCAGTGGACCCACGATGCATATGTAATTGTAATTCACACAAATTGTAAGGTTAGGCTTTCAATAAGATTGAACCAATGCCCATGACCTTTAAAGTGAGTTAGAAAGGTTTTACGGTTTATATAAAAATGTTTGCAACAAAGGAAATTAAAACTAATCTATTTTTAAAGCTTTTGGAAAAGGAATACTTAATATCAGTAATTATTGTAGGATACAATGAAAAATATCAAGATGTACAAATTTAAACAAGAAAGAATATGACAATAAAATTATTTAAGAATAAATACTACAGAAATCTTAAAGACTAACAGATTTAATACAACAAAAATGAAAGGAAACAATTTATATGTAATTGAAAAAAAGTGAATGGTTGTCCGATTTCACATTGGATATATCTAAGATTTGACTTCCTATATAAAAACAAAAATAGGTAGGTAATCTCTGTATTCACAGAAATACACAGGCATGGATACCAGGACACTCAGAGTTTCAAGGCAATGAGAAGGCTGATGAATTGGCCCGTGCGGGAGCTAATACCCCAATGATTGGCCCGGAACCATTCGGCGGAGTTGCTGACACATTCAGAAAGGCAGCCATTAAAAAATGGGGGATAGAGAAGCCCAGGAGTGGTGGGAAAAATCATCGGACAAATGACAAGCCAAAGTCTTCATAAAGGGACATCCGTTGAAGTTTACTGCAGAGCTGCTATCACAAAGGCGAAACAATGTCAGAATGATAGTCAGTCTCTTGACAGGACGTTGTAGGCTCATAAAACACATGAGTCAGCTGAACTTCGCAGATGAAGACATCTGTCGATACTGCCAAGAGGAGGAGGAAACCGCATTTCATGTCCTATGCCAAACTGAAGGCCTTGCACGGACACGGTATCTAATACTGGGAGAGCAAAAGCCACTGTCAAGGCTATTAAGTCCTATTAAGAGGACAAGTTTCTCTAATCCAATTCTAGAGATGATGGGTGGTGACAATAGATTTGCAAAGGTCGCAGTGATACAGGCTAACAGCCAACCCAATAATCATCTATTAATCTATCTAAACTGTCAATTGTTGACAGTTCGATAGAAATCGATACTTTGGTGTAGAAAATCGAGAAAAATTTCGAGTAATCATAGCATGTAAGACAATATTCGATATAAACTGATTACCGCCGCTTTTGGATTTATTCAGGTACGAGCACTTCCCATGTACTTTTGATTCTTGTAACTATGTAACAGAAAAACTGTTAACTGTATCAAACTTTACTATGAAAATATTTAGTGAAGTTTACGTATGTGTCAGTTTTCAGGTGTTTTTATATTCAACAGCCAATAGGTGCCATCAAATAAGAAGTTACTTCTGCCATGTTTGCACGCACTATGTTACCGTTGACAGTTTTTGGCGCGATGTGTCACCTTTTCAAATTATTTTCAGAACATAAATTAATGTTTACATATGTGTATATGCTCGAATAGAATGACAATTTCATTACTTTAAGTGGTGGTAAAGAATAAAAACATGTTTTTGTACAACTGTCATTAAAAGTGACACTTTTAATGATAGCAAACAATGTTAAAAACGATTGTTTACATAGCAGCGTGTTAAAAATACTTTTAACACGTTGCCATGTAAACAAGTTTACTTTTAACACGGCTTAGTTTACTTTTAACACGGTTTGGTTCATTGTCATTGAAAATTCGCTCGTTTCATTATCAAAATAGGGAAGTTGTACAAAAAACATTGTATGGTATTTGTGTTAAAAGTGATTTTATTTTGTTCGTGAAATTGTTCAATTCGCTTCGCTCATTTCACAAACGTTTTCACTCACAAAATAAAACCTCACTTTTAACACTCATATCATAAATAACTATTTTTTTTCTAGTTAGATATAGTATAAAGTGCAATTACTCACCATATTATGAGGTTTTTAGAATGTTATAAAGAGCTTAAAATGTAATAAATAAATAAAAATATTTAAATAGTGAGATCTTTATAAAATTTGAGACAAATACATAAAATAACGATATTATAATCATAATTTTACAGCACATACTATAAAAAGTAAAACGGCAATAACTTTTTTTCAAGCCAAATGTCTGAAAGAGTAGCCAAACAAAATGAAATAACGGGAATCTAATTTAAAAAAATATATGAGATATTTAGTTTTAAATAAACAAATATTTCTGTTGCTTGCAGACAACATTATAAATAAATTTAAAATCAGCACTTGGTTTAAAAATTAAAAGTTCGATGAAGACTGCCACAGTTGAGACAAAGCTTACAGTAAACCCTAAAGGAAGAATAACTAGATGTCTATAGAAACAGCATAAACAAATTAATTGATGAACGCCGTTAAAAGTTGAAGGCAAACAGTAGAATTACCAAATCAGTTTTTTTTTTTAAATATTTTAAAGTGACGTTTTAAGAAGAACAGCATACTGTCGCCATCGTGTAGCCGTCAAGTAGTAACTTTTAATACTCGTAGTTATACAGTAAGAAAAGAAAAAGGCTAGTGGACGGTGGACCAAGGCATTAAAAGGGAGCATCTAGCATCGTGTTCCCGAGCAGTCGTGACCTGCCGCGGGGGGCCTCACCGCCGCACACCATCGAACAGCGAATAGCGTAGACCACAGAAAAGCAACGAACGTCGGCCACAATTTCCCACGCTGCCGAGTCTCCTTCTCTTCTCCCAATTCCCCGCGCGCTGTTACACACTCCTAGCTTTTTACCTTACCTTATTCTTACTCCTATCTATCTCTTTATAGCGAGTGATCCGTATCGAAAAAAAGACTTCACCACTGTACAAAAAGGCAAAAATTTATTTTAAATTTATAACGTATATCCATATTTATTAGTATTTAAAAAACATACAAGATACTCCAACAATCTTCATCAAGGAACCGCTGAAGTACTGTTTAAAAAAACAAAATTATTTAATATTAATAAACTTATTTAAATTTTTATACACCGCAGCGATTTTAATTGATATTAGATTGTAGAAATGCAGTTATTATGAAATCCCAAATATGCCTGTTATATTTAACTATTCGCTATATGTATTTTTGTCATATTTCTTCAGTTGTATCCCTCACAGAGTCCCAAAACAAAATAAAAAAATATATATTTCAAGATTTCTTTTTTGGTTGCAATCAGAAAAGAAATTATTATACAAATAATCAAACGTATATGGAATTACTCTGTAATTCTGATTAAACTTTTTGTATGGCAAAAAATTGGTATCCAAGATTAAGATGTTGTAAATAAAAAATAAATTTAATAAAAGCGACTGCTGTGATTTATTATTTTTTTAACTTTTTGTTCAACAGTAAAATAATCACGATTTTCACATGAAATTTATTTGTCAAAAATGCCTTATGATAGGCAAACAGATGCGCAGGTACAATAATCATAATTAGGCTTAAGTACGACCGGTTACTATACGTCACACGGCTTCCATCTAAAAAAATACAGATGCACAGAGAGGAAGAATTATTTCTTTTATTGAACAAGGAATGCCCCAAAGAGACGTAGCAGAGGTTGTAGGCATTGTAGGAACTCTCGAGAATAGGCCCAAGCAAAGTCGTCAAAGAGTCACAACTGAACAGAACCGCTTTGTGTGCCAAATTGCTAAAAGAATACCCAGACCTAAAAGACAACTTTTGTGAACGTTTTAGTTGTTAAAACCATCAGAAACAAAATTCGCACTCGAGGGTTGTAGGAAAGAGTTAGTGGTACCTAAGTTTTTTGGGCCAAATAAAATTGACTGGCTAAATTGGTGCCTTTAAGACCAAAACTGGACAACTGAGAATTGTAAAAAGGTTATTTCTTTCGAATGAGACGAGAATTGGTCAAAGATTAGATGATCATAGAATTCGGGCTCTCAGAGCTCCAGAAAGATGAGCGTCTCTCCAGGCTACCCGATCTATCTTATATATTAAGAGGAAATTGTGATGTTCTGAAAAGGTATTATGCTGGGAGTATTTTTACCACTTCATCAAACTTTAACCGGTCGGAGATATGTTGATTTAGCGCTAGAACCAATCATTAGACTTTGAAAAGCTGCCATTAGAAACAATTTTATCTTTATGTACGGTAATGTACCTCCCTACAGAAGCATTTTGTCAACTAAGTATTTTTGAAGTTATACTTCTTATCATGGATTTGATTTGTGTGGGGTTAAATGGGAAAAATCATTACATATGTAATGGTGTGAGTAAGAGAGAGACAGAAACACATATAATGTATCAGTACATTGAAAAGAGATAGATATACAAAAAACAATCTGAGCTAATGTTTTGGAATGTCATAGTGACGTATTACATTGTGTTTGACAGATTACTTTATAATTCTGTCACGTAAGTAAACATATAAAGTTTAGTATTTTATATTAATAATATTCAGTAATGAGTATTGTATTGTAGTCCATACTACCGTCACATGGTTGCATTATATTTTGCACTATGGGGTTTTGTAAACACTTTTTTGTACATTGATCGTTTTACTGTTTAGTTTTCGTGTTTGAAGTAAGGACACACCAACTGGTCTTATTTTTCTAAGTATTTATTTAATTGAATACAGTTAATTTAAAAAAAATATATTTCTACTTGCCTCTGTTTGTAGTTATTAAGTTTTATTAGTTAACAGTGCATAGAAGTATAACTTCTGCCGGCAGTCCCACTGACTGCCACACCCTTTTTTTATTGCTGTGTGGTTATTTTCCATGAAGTGTTTGGTAAAGACTAAGATTTACTAATAAACAGAAAATGTTCATACACCTCAAAAGTTATGAAAAATAATAGATGATTCCGTACAAGTTTGGTTGTGTATGACTACAAATTCCAAGTTTTTCCAGAGATAATAGAACTATTCTATACATACGTGTACATATTAAATTCTTTATTTCCGACATAAAAACAATCGTTTAGTCGAAATAGTATAGATACTAAAGTTTAAGAAATTGAAACACAAGAAAAGTCGATACATAAAAAATATTACAAATTCTTTTGAGAACAAGACCTATGGGAATTCCACTGGCTATTGATTTTTCTTATCTACCAACATCTGAGTTATGTTTTATTTATTGTAGTTAAATAAATTTTTGATACAACAGGAATAAGGTTAAATTATTAATTATCTTTATTTGTTTTTTCAAAATTTTCCATTCAATCAATAGAGAGCTTCTTAAAAAGACAAATCAATAGTATATTACACTACAAGGGCAGAAAGTTTGAGATTCCTGCACTGCGCGCCATGATGCCCGTGGCGAAGCCGTAGGCATCATGGCGTGCAGTGCAGGGCTCTCAAACTTTCTGCCCATGTATTGTATACTATTTTTCTTTGTACTAGGCCGAAAGTACAAAGGAGATTGCCTTCTGTGTTAAAAGCTATTCATTCCTGCCCCGACATTTGCAGTGACAGTAACATCAGTGCACGAATAATTCCTTTCGACCCGCTGTCTGTGCGACATGATCGCGACATAAAAGTTAGGCTTTCTGCCGCAATATAAAAGCCGGAACGACGTACTTTCGGATTAGTACAAAGAAAAAATGTACGTCGATTGATGCAGCTTTGTATTCAATTGGATTTAATTTAACCAGAATTTTTATTCTATTACAAATAATTTCGATTAAAATGTTCTTAAGATAAACTTGGGAGTTAAAAGCATTTATAAAGTATACCCTTAAACAATCTCTGTTTTTATTTTGTATTACTATAATTTTTTAGAAGCTAGTTGCATTTTATATTTAACAGAAATCAACATAATGCATTTGTTCGCGCTATATTTATTTATTTATTTTCTGAGTGTGCATTAAATATAAAAGTAACAATTTTTTGTTTTAAAAATTACTGTTTTTAAGAATTAACTGAATTATTGATAATTAATCATTTTTAACCTACTGTTAACGATAAATCCGTTGATGTTAAAGGTTAAAATAAACTACATGTGTATAGTTAACGTAGTTAATTGCAAAATATCCATACCGTAGATAATGTATTGTAAATGGCCCCCGGTCTGGGTATTTAGCGGATTTAACTCTACTTATTGGGCTACAATTCAGCTTTAGACTAGATAACTGTTTTTTGATTGGATTTGACCTCTGATGTCACGATGGCAGACATTAATGTTTCCAAAAGATTTAATTAAACAATTTTTAAACATAACGATTCAAAGTAAATCTATAACGTTTATACTTTCTATTCTCCAGTTAGTAAATTTACTTTTGTTGTGAAAAACAACCTCATTTTTATCAACACATATAAATAAAATTGAAAACTGTGTTTTTTCAAGTGCTCAAGTTATTTACACAGTACTAAAACACAAAATTCTTTCTATTTGTTCAGGCTAATCTGTGAAACGGCTAAACCGATTGTAATTTAAATTTCGTTGAAAGAAAAGAGGGGTTATAGGACAACATATATTAATTTTTATCAAGAAATCGGGATTTAAGCGTAAAAAACTGAGTCTTAACTAATAAGTAGCTTTAAGTTTAAGTAGGTAAATATCAATTTGGTTCCTAATAATAAAAAATCTATTTATTATGTACTTTAATGGAGTAATTAATGTTGTATAAATTACGACCATACGCTGTAACCTGTGATTTCAGCTGTGTTTAAAAATTTAGTTAAATGCCCTATTGTGTGCGATTTGCATTTTTACACGGTGTACAGAATGCTTCATGTTTCCCCAGACATAATAATCCTTGGGATTCATATCAACAGGCCGTGGTGACCATGCGATTTTAAACCTGTGTTACAATCCACCTGTTTGCAAATTGTTGATTCGTCAATAACGATTCTTCCTCAATGTGGTGGTGGCGATGCATAATTCGATAAACTAATGTATGTACTCCATAATTACCATTTGATTACTGTATTTATACTATATCCCTTAGTTTGTACAAAAAAAAGATTATTCAAAAAGCTACCACAAAATATTAATAGGTAACCGAAATCTTTCATTGCTTAATCAGATTAAGAAAAAGTAAATCTATTTTTGCTCACTGCTAACAATAATATAGGCGATATAGTAATGAAACTGAAGTAAATTACTCAAAATATCCTTATAAATTGTTTTAAATTTGTCAAGTATAGAAAATCACATTTTTTGTGTTACAAAATTTAATTTACCAACCCCTTTAATTACTTAAATGTTTATTTTAACTTTACAGATTAGATTCGCATAAAAGATTAGGAGCTTTTGCTGTTTCTACTTTTTTCTTCAAATTCTACTTTATTTGTAGTGGCTCACTACTGTGATATGATCTACCGCCAATACTCATCTCAAGATTTCGAGACGCCTCTCGACTAGGGATTGCAATCCCGCAAAACGGGATCCAGCATTCCCGCGATATCCCGCACCCCTTATCAATCTGCTGGATCTCTCAAATTTAAAATTGGGGTTTGAGACACTTTGTAGGCGAGAGTCAGCACTTATGACTGCGGACACAACAATCAGAGTTATTTTGGATAAATTGCAACAACAAAATACAGTGTTGAGTTACCAGTTAACTCAGAGTCTACATGAACGTTTCCAAGAACACCGCACTAGTGGACAGGAATTTATTTGCAAAATTCGAAAAAGTAAGAACAAGAAGCCAAAAAAAAAAACAGATCGTACTCATACATTCTTCATGCAAAAAAAACTGCAATACGCCAAGAGATATAAAAATTAATAGAAACAGTTGAAAACGATGAAAATGAAATGTATGCAGGTGACGACGACACAGGACCTACTCTAACGTTAAAAGATTAATTAGAAAAACAGCTTCAAGAAGAAAAAAATATTTAAGAATAAGCCAGAAAAGGATTATAAGAAAGTTTTAAAAATGGCGTACTATGAGTCCGATGGCAAGTACCTGATTCTTGTCTATGAATATATGCTGACGATTCAGCCTAGAAGCCCGAGAGCGTTTTCGGCGTCAGGATATATTTGTAGTTCACTCAGAAGCAGGCTTGGTGATGATACTATAAATGACATTTGCTTTTTAAGAGCTTATTTTCAAAAGTTAGATAAAATTAAACAAAATTTTGATGCCAAACGTTTGAAAATTAAGGTCTTATAAGACTGATTTGATTACTAATTACTTTTAGTTTATTATAATTTAATAATATATTGGTAGTAAACTTTTTCATATCACATGCATTGAAACAGCTAGTTTTGATCCCTGTTTTGCCAGTCGAAACAAGACAATTTCAGACCAATGTAACTGTCAGTCAGAAACAAATGTCATTATTTTAAGTCTGTCAGAATGTTTCTGACTGAAAAGTTGCACTTGTCTGAAATAGTCTTACTTCAACTGGCTACAGAGATCAAAACTCGCTGTTTCAATGCATCTGATATGAAAAATATAGTGTGTGGTACGGGATGAAACAAAGACGATTTCTGACCGGGCCAACTCTCTCCCTAGTCAGAAATCGTCTTTTTTCACCCCTTGCCCCACAATATACTATTGTTGTATTATGTGAGACATATTTAATTAATAACATCTGATTTTTAATAAAAAAACCTGTGGTTTTAATTGATTTTATAACAAAATTAAAAAAAAAAATGTGATCCGATTAATCAATCCCGCGGAATTGAATAGCCTGAAGGATTGCAATCCCTAATCTCGATCTTAAAGAGTTTTCAGCATTAGCTAAAAATGACCATGGATTTGTATAACTAGTGGTGTTCATGGCGGTTGATAAAGGGTCAGGTGAACATCCACGGTATTAAAAATTATAGGGTTTTCTATACAACATTTTAAGCGAGATGATCTAGATGAAATTTTTATAGCTATAAATGCTCCAGGTAAAAGTGCGTATAACCAAGTAGTATGGCTGATTTGATATTGCCTCATTTAAATAAAAGTGGCCTGACATTTTAAAAGATCAAATTTTGAACAGAGGTATGGAAATTGATGGTTATTATGTAACTGCAAAAACCTGTTGGGTCGGTAGGGAAGACCTTTCTCATTGCCAGACATTATATGTGGCATAAGCATGAAAGCCAATACTTTTTCAAGTTTTAAAATATAGAAACATAATAGTGTCGTCCAAGAAATGGCTTCTATAAATTACTAAACAGCAGTTTCCTTCCAACACCAGTAAAAGTAAAATAAAACGTTAATGACTTATTTTTGAATGATAGAGAGCAATTTGTTAGCGTTCCAGTCAATATGACTCTATACTTACAGTCTTCACTCAATGATTTTTTTGCAAATTCTCTGATTATTTTTGTCAACTGATACAATTGAAAGTATTACGATGTTGAGTATTTACCAA
The DNA here is from genome assembly GCA_964028335.1 of Altica lythri. Lineage (NCBI taxonomy): Eukaryota > Metazoa > Arthropoda > Insecta > Coleoptera > Chrysomelidae > Altica > Altica lythri. The sequence continues at coordinate 76,040,488 of OZ034800.1, read as the reverse complement.
GCTTCCGCTAATTCATTTAGGCTGCTCGTCATGATAACGAATTTATGAGCATAATACAGAATTTAGCCAAGTACCAAGATGTTGAATGACCCCAAGAAATAGATGCTAAATGCTAAAGAACAATGTCGATATTTCAAACTCACACGAAAATGAGTAGATACACAATATCGAGCAGCAAATATCCAATGTCATTAAAGATGCACGTGTCATGAATTGAGGGCTATTAATTTAACTTTATATAACAAATTAACAAAACAACAACTGAACGTGTAAATCGTTAATATATTAAAATTATAATAATTCCTTATTTTTAAACTTGATAACCGCAGCGATCTGGTATGATGGAAACTGCTTCAGCTACCGACTCCAAAATCAGTGCAGCATCTATACTGGAGAAGCATTTGCTATTTTGGAAGCCCTAAAAAAGTGCAGAGAGATACAAGCAAACGAAATACTCATAATCACAGATTCCATGAGCGTTCTCCATGCTTTACAAGAAATCTACCCACAAAACTATCTTCTTCGATGTAGTAAAGAAGAATTATTCCAGTTGAAAAACAAACTCATAGAATTTTTGTGGGTGCCATCCCATGTAGGCATCTTTGGAAATGAGAAAGTTGATAAAATTGCCAATGCTGCATCCAAAAACCCAGAATCACATATCGTTAATGGAATACCACTCGCTGACCACAAACTGCAAATCAACCAATTTGTTCGAAACCTCTGGGAGCATCGCTGGACTCAACAAAATTCAAAACTCTCTGAAATCAAACCCACACTATCAGTAAAGTTAAATTTTCCGTCAAAGAGAAGAAACCAAGTCAAAATAAATAGACTTAGAATTGGCCACACTACCTTAACTCATCAATACTTACTAAAGAAGGAACCGCAACCCCAGTGTGAAACTTGTGCAGTGCCCATATCAGTAAAACACTTAATAATCCAGTGTCCACTCTTCTCTGAAGAACGGAAAATAGCGAAGATTGCTAGTGACCTAAAAACTGTTTTAACTACCAATATAGACAGAGTTTGACAATTCTTCAACCTTATTAACATGTATAGCTTAATTTAATGTTTTGTAATGTTTTTTACGCCGCTCATGAATCAATAAATAATTAAGCACAGATTAAAAAAAAAAAGATGTACCAATAATTACACATGCATGGAGGGAGTAAGAGATTTGCCTATTTGTGCTGAGCTAGGGGTAGGGGGTTAGTTAATAATTGTTAAAAAATCTGTTGTTATGTAATATTAGATCGGCTCCAAAAAAGGAATTACCACTAGCAACAGTTAATCAAACCGGTCATTACAGAATGGCATCATGACAGTTGAACTACTCAACAGTGCAAAACATTGTAATAGAGAGCACAATAGGTTGCATAACTAAATATTAAGTTTTTTTTATTGTATGGAAAAATAGTTTTTATTTCGAAACTTATTAGCTATTATTTATTATCTCAATTAAATATGAAATCTAGAATCAATAATCTAGGAAATACAAACATTTGAAACTTTCCTAAGTAACTTCACTGAAAATTAAAGTAATTATGATAAAGTATACAGTGTATCCTTTAATTACCTTTAATTTTACAATGATAGTTGAGTGTAATAAATATCCGTTGATGAGATAGGCGTTTGACGTTATTTTACAATATCTTCAGGTTTCTTAATGACCTGTCACATATTTTAAGTAAATCATCTGTTAATATACTGAAATATTTATTCATATACGTAAATTACCTAGAGATCATTTTAATAACAGTATGTTCTATATTTTTTTCAATATAATCAGGATCTTTAATAAAGCATTATACTGAGACATCTCTCATGGGATTTTTGAAATTCAAAAAGTATCCAAACAAGAATATATTAAATGATATTAAGGAGACATTACACGATTCATTGGTCCAGAACCTGTATTGGGACTGCCTAGAGCCTGGATAAGGACCAAAGTCAAGAACTGGGTCTGGCAAGAGTCGACCAAACACTGGAATAATACTGTAGGGCTGAGGCACTCGAAGCTGACGCTCAAAGGCTACTCCAAAAAACTGACGTCTGACATACTGAACCTTGTCAGGAGTCAGATAAGAGTACTGGTGGGCCTGCTCACTGGGCATGGACCATTCAGACTACACCTTCGAAGGATGGGGATTCTGACACAGGAACCCACCTCGTGCCGATTGTGCGCCATGGACAATGAGACGGTAACTCACATTCTATTCGTGTGTGAGGCCTTGGACCATAAACGGTTCCTCATCTTCGGTGACACGAACCCTGAATCCTATCACCACCTCAAGGAGCTAGTCACAGGACTCAAATCTCTTATAAAGGGAACTGCCCTGTGGCAAACTAGAGTCCTACACGCATCGGGTGCATGTAAGGACTCTTGATACCGAACCTGGTCACAATATTCCCATAGGAAGCAGTGCTTAAAACATGAGGCTCCACCGGAGTGATCCTGCCAGGTTTACTTAGATTAGATTAGAAGGATACATTAAAATATGTCGCATCCGGCAGGACTCGAACACGTAACCTTTTCCTTTACGCGGTAATGGTTTAACCACTAAGCCACAAATTAGTAATTCGTAAGCCTTACAGTTCAGAGCGTTCCCACATAAGGGTAAATGTAGTTTTTTTTTAACTTCTTCTTAATGCCATTTAATATATTTATGTGTGTATATTTTCTAAATTTCAAAAATCAAAATCTTTTTTACAACATTCTACTGATATAAAAATATTTAATTTTTTAAATTTTAATTGTTTTATAATACATATTAAACCCAACAAATTACTCAAATACCACACTTATGGATAACAAGATAAGTTATATAGATAGTCTGCACTTAATATACCTGTAGTATCTTTTTTAATCACAACAGACAATTTTGTAAAACTTTATTTACAAGGGTGATAGGTGTAATTGTGTGCAAAATTATTAAAATTAGAGTTAATAGATACCTTGCAAATCTTTCCTTATCTTGGATGTTTTCGTCTTCCATTCTAGTAAACTTACTACCGGTTGGGTCGTCTTCATCTGACCTGAAACAAGAAAAATATTTAAATTACTTTTTGTAATAATATGAACTATTTAAAATTATTTCTTAATACAATGTAATTGCATATCTGTATCTATATTTCGTTTTTTATTGCTGAACATAAATCTAAAATTTATTACACTTCATTAAAATTATTTTTATCAAAATTGTTCAAAACTATTAACTGAAAATACATAATATTCATTTTTTGCACATTACCATGGAGTAATAAAATATTATTACTTTTGTAACATGGTTACGATAAGCAACGCCAATATATTATTACAATTGGTTAAACATTTACAGGTCATCAACAATTCTGCTTACGCGTATTGAGGAATTTTGAATAAATGATCTGAGAAAAAAATAATACCTTTTCTATTTAAACACTCCCTGTGATCTTTACTAATATTTGTTAAAGTCTGTCTTGCCGCTCCCATAATAATATAAGTTTACTAAGTCCTTTACATATATTGGTTATTTCGACAGAAATTATATTTTTTCAATATATTTTCAGTGGCAATAGGGACATTAGAAAAGTATAAAAATTATGGAAATTTATTAAGTTAAATGGTTTTATAGCAGCAGTAGCAGAAAAAAGTATGGTCTAAGACGTAACATTTTTTTTTCGCTTGATATACGGTTGCCTAATAAAAGGCTGATTAAGTTGCCTACTTAAAGGTTGGAAAACGTGCAATTTTTAAAGTAGGTTGAAAATAATTAATTCTCGCCAACAATATTTTTCTCACAGGAAAAGTAGCCTACTTTCCAACTTTGTGTGAATTTGTTTTCATAAACTAAAAAAATAAAAATATATATAACAGTACATGTTTGGCAAACTAGTTCCGCCAATAAGGTTCGCCATTAAGAAGAACAGTAAAAGACCTTTCAGACACAAATCTACCCTAAATCTTTTGTTGACATAAATCTAAAGTTTCGTTGCTATCCAACAAGTCGTGTAGGTATAGTGAATGAGCAAGTCGGTCGAAAAATGGATCTTAGCCAAGAAAATTTTCGAGCAATCATTTTTTACAATTTTCAGAGAGAATTTTCCCAACAGCAATATCTCGCTAAAAAGGTTTTTGTGGTTGGAAATAAAGCACCACACCAGTCAACAATTTCCCCTTGGTATTGCGAATTTCAACGCTCCATTTTTAACGGCGAATACAGAATAGGTCCACCCAAAACAGAAATCACACAGAACATACCGGGAGATAGAGGCATGTTTGGGCATTTTAAAAACCTCGATCCCAAAGGATCCCTCATTTGATCACAAAAGAGAAAAAGCGGTTTGCATTAATTGGTGTCGAAGAATATTGGAACGGTTCAACAAAGGGAGCTCAAAAACCGTTTATGGTATTGTTGGTGGCAATGAATCTTGAATTTACTCCTACGAAACCGAAAATAAACGCCAATCCGCTGTGTTCGTTCTGGAAGTGTGTCAAAGTAAATGGTCACAAATCTGGTCATGTGGCAACAATTGCTTTAGAATATCGAAGAACAGTTATTTTCGATAAATATATTAACATTTGCTTACCAGAAGTTATCGGGAAACTCCGACAAAACAACACAAAACGGCGAATCATCTTTGATCAGGATAATGCAAGTGCTCACACTGCCCAAAGGATAATCGAGTTTTTGGAGCTTCAAACCATCGAATTGGACCATTCACCGTATAGTCCCGACCTAAGTCTTAACGACTTCTTCACGCTCCCAAAGATCAAGAATTAAATGCGTGGGCAGCGATTCCAGTCGCCAGAAGAAGCCATCGATGTTTTTAAAACAGCGATTTTGCAGGTTTCAACTGAACACTGGAATAACTGTTTTACCAATTGGTTTGAACGTATGCAAAAGTGTATCGATCTTGGTCAGTCTTGGTGGGACATATGTTGAAAAGCAATAAAGTACTTTAAGACTATACAACCCTCGTACCGTTAATACAAAGAGATGTTAGTTACATAAAACACTTAGCCCAATCTAAACCAGAAAAAAACTTTTTGTCAACATTTTTATTTTATTTCCAATTCTAGCGTCATATTCGTCTGAAATGAATATTTCTATATTTTATAATCACTCATTAAATAATTTAAAAATCTAATGACTAATTATATAAATTATCTATTTGACTAAAGATTTATTATTCATAAACTTATTTTATGTTGTTATTAACCGTCTAATCCTTAATCTGTTGCTAATACACAGTTAACTCAAACTAATTGACCAGTATAATTGAAAGTAAATAAGTATAATGTTAAAAAAAGTTAATGATACATACATAAAAAATATTTATTGGCAATTTTAGAATTGGTGATAAAAATTCATCCCGTCGTATGATTAACAGTTGTACGATATAGATAATAAATTACTATAGCAACATGAAAGCTATAATTATAATGTGAAAACAGCTAATATGGCTGTAAAAGATGTAAATGTCAGAATTAAATTTATGATGAATTTACAATATATGTATTTAGAAAGATTTGCGGTCGTAAAACGAAATCAATAATCACCTCAATAACCTGAAAATAGTCCAATTTCATTTGTGTACCTACTACCAATTTCATTACACATATAGTCGCGTCAACGCCCGCGAAAACCTCGGAATTTTGTGCCACAGGTCGGATCGGGATGCGGTTTTCTGCATTCTCTTCCAAAACGATCATGTAAAAATGTGCCTGAGAAGATTTTCCCCGGAGACCGAAAATTGGCCCGCTGCAGGCCAAAGTGCACGCGAAAAATGCATTATCTGGGAGGCCTTTTGGAAGATTTTCAAATTTGATAAATAAGGGTCAGAACTCGCCCGGATCGGGTACTCGGGGGTTTTCGAGGCCGCTGATCACGAATATAATGTTCAAATTGACCTTCGAACACCTGGTGCACCAGAACCTGACCCAAAACGTCATCTCCGGGAGTTTTCCTGACACAATCAAAGAAGGTCAACCAAAAATAATTTCGGGGGGTTTTTTGGTCCGCTGAATCCAAATCTGGCATCGGCGAGCACCCCACTGGCACCTGGTGCACAGAAACCCGGGCTAGAACGTCGTCTTCGAGAGTTTTCTTGACAAGACTGCCAAAACCCACCCGAAAATCATAAGAGGGCAGTTCTGTGGGGCGGTGGTCCCGAATTTCACGCCGAAACAATTCCCGGAACACCTGGTGCACCAGAACCTCACCCTAAACGTCATCTCCGGGAGTTTTCCTGACACAATCAAAGAAGGTCAACCAAAAATAATTTCTAGGGGTTGTTTGGCCCGCTTAATCCAAATCTGGCATCGGCGAGCACCTCACTGGCACCTGGTGCACAGAAACCCGGGCTAGAACGTCGTCTTCGAGAGTTTTATTGACAAGACTGCCAAAACCCACCCGAAAATCATAAGAGGGCAGTTCTGTGGGGCGGTGGTCCCGAATTTCACGCCGAAACAACTCCTGGAACACCTGGTGCACCAGAACCTCACCCTAAACGTCATCTCCGGGAGTTTTCCTGACACAATCAAAGAAGGTCAACCAAAAATAATTTCTAGGGGTTTTTTGGCCCGCTAAATCCAAATCTGGCACCGGTGAGCACCCCATTGGCACCTGGTGCACAGAAACCCGGGCTAGAACGTCATCTCCGAGTGTTGTACAGACACGACCCCAACAAACTCACCAAAAACCGTCTCATAATTTGACACATTTATTAATGTGTAACTCTGGCGTAGGGCCCTCGAAAGAGTTGTTCCAGTGCTGCAGGAACAACGAGACGAATTACCACCCCCTCCCCCTAAGATCTCCAAAGCATGCCAAGCGGGCCTTTCACTTTCTAACGAAGCGTAGAGAGAAAGTTTAAGTTGGGTTGAATTTGATCTGAATTGAATAAACAGTTTTTAATCCGAAATTGTATATATATTGACTTCTTTATTTACTTTACATCAATTTCTCTACTCCTCGCATTGTGTATGTAGAATCAATAATTCCACAAGATGTAAAGATAAAAATCCCAGCGTGGCAGGGGTCGAGAAGGTTGATTTGGACGTGAAATTCGGAACCACCGCCCCACACAACCGCCCTCTTATGATTTTCGGGTGGGTTTTGGCAGTCTTGTCAAGAAAACTCTCGAAGACGACGTTCTAGCCCGGGTTTCTGTGCACCAGGTGCCAGTGGGGTGCTCGCCGATGCCAGATTTGGATTCAGCGGGCCAAAAAACCCCTAGAAATTATTTTTGGTTGACCTTCTTTGATTGTGTCAGGAAAACTCCCGGAGATGACGTTTAGGGTGAGATTCTGGTGCACCAGGTGTTCCGGGAGTTGTTTCGGCGTGAAATTCGGGACCACCGCCCCACAGAACTGCCCTCTTATGATTTTCGGGTGGGTTTTGGCAGTCTTGTCAAGAAAACTCTCGAAGACGACGTTCTAGCCCGGGTTTCTGTGCACCAGGTGCCAGTGAGGTGCTCGCCGATGCCAGATTTGGATTCATCGGGCCAAAAAACCCCTAGAAATTATTTTTGGTTGACCTTCTTTGATTGTGTCAGGAAAAGTCCCGGAGATGACGTTTAGGGTGAGGTTCTGGTGCACCAGGTGTTCCGGGAGTTGTTTTCGGCGTGAAATTCGGGACCACCGCCCCACAGAACTGCCCTCTTATGATTTTCGGGTGGGTTTTGGCAGTCTTGTCAAGAAAACTCTCGAAGACGACGTTCTAGCCCGGGTTTCTGTGCACCAGGTGCCAGTGGGGTGCTCGCCGATGCCAGATTTGGATTCAGCGGGCCAAAAAACCCCCCGAAATTATTTTTGGTTGACCTTCTTTGATTGTGTCAGGAAAACTCCCGGAGATGACGTTTTGGGTCAGGTTCTGGTGCACCAGGTGTTCGAAGGTCAATTTGAACATTATATTCGTGATCAGCGGCCTCGAAAACCCCCGAGTACCCGATCCGGGCGAGTTCTGACCCTTATTTATCAAATTTGAAAATCTTCCAAAAGGCCTCCCAGATAATGCATTTTTCGCGTGCACTTTGGCCTGCAGCGGGCCAATTTTCGGTCTCCGGGGAAAATCTTCTCAGGCACATTTTTACATAATCGTTTTGGAAGAGAATGCAGAAAAACGCATCCCGATCCGACCTGTGGCACAAAATTCCGAACTTTGTACCCATTTCCGCGAGCGTTGACGCGACTAATACGAAATCTAGATTTCAGAACGTATCCAAAGTTAACTTTCCATGACAGAAACTGACATTCACACATCGCTTTCGATAATTATATAAATTATAGATCATTGAGTAAGTATATGTTACAATTTGACAATTTTAAGTGGCTAATTTGATTGATAATTAAGCTTTAAACTATTTCTACTTATAGGCGAAGCATTTTATTTCATTAATAGAACAATAGTATATTATGTTACTAGGAGTAGAAGGCCAACATTATTGTTGAGCCCAGATTCTTGCACTGCCGAGGCGCTAGCCGAGGCTGTGCAAACTGGGCGAAACATATAATGGGCCTTCTGCTCCGAGTAACATATACTATTTTTTCTTCAAGCGTAATAATAATATGCATTTTATAAAAAATATAGAAGGCTTTGTTTATATCTCAACTATTTAATTAATACAAACGAAAAATTACATAAAGTGTTACCTATTTATTAACAGTAATATTAAATGTGCAGTTTTGTATACTGCAGTTGTTTAAATTTAAGCCACTGCCACCGCTTTCAGCTTCGACATTTACAATTTTGTCATTGGTATACATCATATTATTAGTAAGTTGATTGTCGATTATTATGTCAGCGATTCCAGAACTATTACTTGGTTGTTCTTGCCAATTAAGTATTTTTTGTGCAGTTTGTGTTTTACTGGAAATGGAATCCTCTAAGTACCCTTCAGCAACACTGGTGGATTTCCATCCACCATGCCGCTTTAAAGCGGTAATATCACCTCCGTTGTCAACTAAAATAGTTGCGGAAGTCCTCCGAAGGCAATGTCCTGTATATTCATGAGGATTTGTTAATTTCAAAAACGTAGCAACGTCTTTTGGTACGTTTGATATTTTGTGGATACCCATTTAATAAAAAATCGCTGCAGGCCAATATCATCCGGACGAAGAGCCGTATACTGTCTTACCAAATTCAAATAAAAATCGCCAATTATAGTAAACGACCGTTGTTTTTTGTTTTTTGTGTTTATGATTTTAACCAAAATTAAATTTCCCAAATCTTGGATTTCGCTAGACTTTAAATTAACAAGTTCATCGCATCTAAGGGCTCCTGTGACTCCAAATATTAATATAACCTAAAACAAACGTTGAAATAAATAAAAAAAAAAGCTGGTAGCACCGGGATTAGAACCGCTGACCTTTGCGACCGAAGACAAAAGCTCTGCCACTGAGCTACCGTCATTAAATGTTATAAGTAGGAAATGAGGTAATATTTGCTGTCAAGTTAAATATTGATCTGCTAGTAGATATCACTGTCAACGGTTTAATAAACGTAATAATGATTAAAAAGAAATAAGAAAGTACCTACCTTTGTTGCTAAATAAACATTATTTGGTGCATCCTTGAGAAATTTATCAAATTGATCTTGTGTTAATACTTTTGATTTTTTCGGTGTATAATTTTCCCCTTGGCGCTTTATAAATGCAATTAATTTGCTATATTTTTCTATTTTAACATTATGTTTAATGTTTAATTGACTTTTAATCATTGAATACTGTGCCCATAGAGTAGAACTTTTAAACTTTCTGGACAAATTCGTGAAGTATGCAAGCATAACGTTTTCCGTGTATTGCTGTACATTATATTCATTGCACCATTTTAGAAATTTTTCGTATGCAAAATCATACAGTTTACGCGACTTCGTTGGAATTAGAGTTTCAATACTGGAATTAGCTATTTCAACTAATTCCGGAGGCGTACATTGCAATTCTTGAGACATTTTTCACAAAATTTTCAAAACAGACAAACGTCAAATTAAATAAGTTTAAAAATGACAGTTCCTACCTACTTGATTACAACGCCCCATTATTTTATTAGTACAATAATGAAAATTCATTTTTGTACTAGTAAAATAATGGGATATTTCTACGGTCTGTGTTGCAAAAAGTAATATAGTTATTATTATACGCTTGAAGAAAAAGTATTTTTATACAACTACAAAATTATAGAATAATTATTTTAATGAGCAAAAAGTTAAAACATTAAGAAAATTCGTAATTTTAGCAATACCAGTTACCAAATATAGTCCTTATGCAAGCTTTTAGTTGCCTTAGCAAGTTTTATAAAATTGTCAACATTATCTTGGGGTTTGGTTTCCATTTTACTACCTTTTTATATTCTTCGCTTGTTTTCTCTTTATCTGTCCGGGTGGAATTTTGTAATCAATTTTAAGCCGGCCATTCACGTACAGTTTAAACTGTCAGTTTTAACTGACAGTTAAAACTTTACGTGTGTGCGTATTTTAGTCTCAGTTGAATTCAACTGTACAGTTTAACTGACAAATATAAATCAAAACTGAAGGGTTTAACTGAACTGAGCGTGTGTGGAGGTTCAACAGTATAGTTCTCAGTTTAATTTGTGTCGATCAAAAGTGAACATGTCCCCAAATAAACAGGACCAAGTGGTAGTTGATTTCATCGAAATCTACAAATGTGAACCATGGAAAGTGAAGTCAAGTGAATACCATGATCGCTGTAGAAAAGATGCTGCATATAATAGATTGATGATAAAGTTGTACGAGTTAAAATCTGGTTCAAAAAAGAAACACGTTTTAACAAAAATAAATAACCTAAGATCTACTTTTCGGAAAGGAAAAAAGAAAGTAGGGGCATCTAAGAAGTCTGGAGCATCAGCAGATAGCATCTATAAGCCGGTACTTTAGTACTATGACTTATTTGACTTTTTAGGCGATCAAGACACACGTCAAGTTCAAATCTGGAGAGTGCAACTGAAGAGGTAAAAAAAACATCATTTTGCCATTGGACTTAGCCATCATTCATAAAATTATTCCTGATTTCTTTTGCGTCCTTAGAAATGTTTCTTCGACAACGCTGAAGTGGAATCATGTTCGATTGAGAACTACCTTAACCATTGGAAATAATAAATCCGTCTTAACTATTCTCTTGATACATACAGTTTGCAGGTGCGTAAGTAAAGCACAAGTAGCCATTACCACTTTCTCCACATTCCATGGTTCTAAATTAATTGGGGACTGAAAGATACGAAACCGTGAGGCAAGTCCGACAAACGTTTTCGACAATGTGCCTTGCTCGAGATAATCGGTAGTTAAAAACCTCTTTTTCGGCTGAATCTAACAGCTCTTGTCTAAACGCAAACGCAACATCCACAACGAAGGCATAGAGTACATTCTTGAAATTGTTAGTAACATCGTCAGGCTGAGGAATATGTAAACTCTCGTTCACTAGCTTTTCAAAGAAAGATGTGTTCTGAAGTACCACTGTTTCCGCTTCTTCTTTCTTTTTTGTAAAGTTCCAAAAAGTAAGTCGAGAGCGACCAAATCATTCGAATCCATGCGTAAAACTGAAAGATTGAACTGTACGTATGTGAACATCTCAGTTCACAGTTAAAACTGTCAGTTATAACTGTACAGTTTTAACTGTACGTGAGTGGCCGCCCTTAAACTTACTTCCCGACAAGTACATATCTGAAACTTTTAGGGTCGCTCAGAAATCTATGAAAATGCTTATTTTTTGTTTTTATACAGATATATTGAGGTTTAATTATAATTTCTACTAATTTTCAATTTTATTAAGTAAACTTTTCTCAATAGATGGCACTGCTATAAACCACGCAAAAATAAAAATGAAGTCTATAAAAAGTTCTTTTTATAAATTGTGATTATTGCTAATGCTGTGTGACATTGCGTACATTGTTTTAACGAGCTCTAACCCTTTTTTTGAGCTTTACTCAGAAGTGTTATGTGAAGTCTTTTTTCTTATGGTTGCCGTTACAACTGTAGATGAGAACACTAAAATTTCTTTTAGCAATTTAGCATACAAAGCGCTACGTCTCGTTGTGGCATTCCTAGTTCAAGGGAGCAATAATTTTTCCACTCTGTACACAGTCCAAAATGGATTTTTTGTTTTTTTGACCCGAATAAAATTACCGGAGAATCGTGATTCTACAACTACACACAAAAGTCACAATATAATAAATCGCAGCAGGTTGACTTTTAAAGTTAGATACCTATTTTTTCAGTAACAAAAAGTTTATAAAAAATACAGAGTGATTCCAGTTAGGTTTAGTTATATACATATATTCATTCATTCATGTGTTAAAAAATAAAATAAAACGTGAACTTTAATATTACATACAAAGCGCTACGTCTCGTTGTGGCATTCCTAGTTCAAGGGAGCAATAATTTTTCCACTCTGTACACAGTCCAAAATGGATTTTTTGTTTTTTTGACCCGAATAAAATTACCGGAGAATCGTGATTCTACAACTACACACAAAAGTCACAATATAATAAATCGCAGCAGGTTGACTTTTAAAGTTAGATACCTATTTTTTCAGTAACAAAAAGTTTATAAAAAATACAGAGTGATTCCAGTTAGGTTTAGTTATATACATATATTCATTCATTCATGTGTTAAAAAATAAAATAAAACGTGAACTTTAATATTAAGTGGCTAAATCAGTGTTGTTACAAGGTAAGATAACTGAAATTGTTTTCGTTATATTACTCATTTAACATGTAATTACATACAATTAGCTGTTTAAAATAATAAGAATGCAAATTTCTTAGAAATAAAGCAAACACGCCATCCTTCCTGCATAATTACCGAATGAGTATTAAATCTGTACATAGAAAATTGCATAAGTAAAAAACAATCTTATATCAATAAAATAATAACAAAAATGTATATGTAGATTGCTTATATTCTAATTTATATATTGTAGCTAATATTTTTTTGGTATCATAGATAACCTTTAAACTACAAATACTAGTCTATACTTATAATAAATCTGTAGAGAGGTCAATTCTGTACATGAAATATATTTCCAAAATAACTATCAGGGGGTGATTAGGGATCGATACTGATGCCAAAAATGAAATCAATAAAATTTTTGTCTGTCTGTCTGTCTGTATAACCGTTATAGAAACAAAAACTACACTACGGATTTTAACGAAACTTGGTACTAGTTATTTACGTAACGAGTTATGAAAAGTCCAATTTTGTTTAACAAGTGTGATGTTGCAGCAAGAGCGTAGCGAGTGCTGCAAATGAACACGAGTTAAACAAAATGGCGTTTTATAACGAGTTCCGTACAAGATTTTTTATAATTTTGACGAAATTCCATAATTAATAAAAATCATAATTATCTAATAATAATTAAAAACAATACATCTAGTTCTCGTGTTTATTTTGCATTGATAGCTTTCTAATGACAATTCTATTTAATACAGATATAATTAAAAGGTAAGTTTCTGACTTAAATATTAAATATGCTTATTTAATTTTTTGTTTAAAAATGTCTGCTTTTAAATATTTCTTTAATAAAGTTAGTATAAAATAGTTCTTAGTTGTTTATATTTGCTTTATATTTTTCGTAACTTGTTTTGAAATGAACTTTTCAAAACTAGTTACGTAAAGTTTTACTTTTCAAAACTAGTTATGAAAAGTAATGACTTTCAAAACTGACAGCAGTTTTGAAAAATGTCACTTTACTTGTCAAAATTATAAAAAATTATTTTTCATACTCCTGAGCTGGTTATAGGATACTTTACATCACGCTACAATCAATAGGAGCAGAGCAGTGAAGGGAAATGTTGGGAAAACCACTTTTACGGTGTGGGGGGAGAAATTTTTATACAACAATCTATACGTCACGCGAACGACGTCGCGGGTACATCGATATAGAACCCAAAAATGTGGTTAGATTTTTTGTTGTACGTCTGTCTGTCTATCTATATGTTTGTGCGTGCGTCACATGAAAACTACTGATCCGATTCGAATGCGGTTTTCACATATGTATTTGTCTTCTTTTAACTTAACATCTGGTGTATAAAAATTTCTCCCCTACCTCTTTTACGGTGTGGGGGGAGAAATTTTTTACAACAATCTATACATCACGCGAACGACGTCGCGGGTACATCGATATAGAACCCAAAAATGTGGTTATTTTTTTTTGTACGTCTGTCTGTCTATCTATATGTTTGTGCGCGCATCACATGAAAATTACTGATCCGATTCGAATGCGGTTTTCACAGATATATTTGTCTTGTTTTTACTTAACATCTGTATAAAAATTTCTCCTCCCACCCCTTTAACGGGGTGAGGGGAGAAATTTTTATACAACAATTAACACGCCACGCGAACGACGTCGCAGGTACACCTAGTTTTAAAATACCTAAAATTAAATCTACCCATATAAAAGTTTTTTAATGAGATACTTATTTAAACGATATAAATATAAATACCGAAGTTTTGCACCAGATTGTATATGCATTGTGTAATATTCAGGATATGTACTAGAAATCTGGTCAATAAAGCAGTTTTTATTTTTAGGTGGACAGATGCAAATATTGTTTAAAAGGATTAACAACATCTCATTTTTATGTACATTTTATAAGATGTCGCATATTTAAAAAGTAATCTGGACAAAATGAATGAAACAACAAAATTGCTGTATGTCTAGTAAACGATTATTGGAGATATCTCTCATGGGATTTTTTAAATTTTAGAAAGTATACAACCAAGAATATATTAAATGACATTACGGAGAAATTGAAACATTTTCGCATCCACCAGAACTCAAACCCTTTGTCTCTACGCGCCAACGCTCAAACAACTAAGCTATGAATGCTTATTAATAGCTTTTTGGTCGTTAAATTCAACTTATGTCAAATGTGACACTTACTCACTTTCTCCTTAATGAGAGAGATTTTGTCAAATCGACAATTCAAACATCAAACTCTAAGTCACTTTTTTGTGTCCTGTCTTGCTGTATGTCTATTTTAATTCATTTATTAAGTTTCTAATACAAAGAAATACATTTAACGATGAAACTAAGAATTATCATCATCAATCTGTAGTTGTTTTCACTTTGGACTCATTATCGTTGTGGGAAGTACTTGAATTAATTTTATAATTTATACTATTTTTCAATCTTTTACTTTCTTAGCTAAACTTTTCATTCACAATTTTCATAAATCTTTTTTAAGCGGTTCCTTACATCTATCTTGGGTTTAACTGTAGTTCTGTCTTTTGATCGTGTACATTTAGTTATGGCTCCTAAATATTTGTTTTACATAAGTCCTTGTTATGCTTTTACTACTCTTGTACATCATTCACTATTTTATTTCATGATTTATCTGTTTTTCATATGAAATCTTTGATTCTCATTATTTTCTATCGAAATTTTTTAACTGCATTTCTTGCTCTTCTGTCTCTGCAGTATGCATTAGTGATGGCCAGATTGTTCTTATCGGTTTTTGCATTGTGTGTTTCGGTTTAATTTATAAATACTTCTTAGTAAAGAAAGTGTTATTAATTAACTAGACTCTCTTACCATCCTTCTGTTGACTAATACCTCCAAATATTGGTCCGGAATCGGACGAAAGCCTAAATCCGTAGACAACATAAACATACCTCTGAACATATCTCTAGTCAAGCACACAGCAGAGTGTACATTGAAGTAGAAATGCTGAAGCACTGCATCGAACAAGTAGGAATCTGTAAAAGTCAATGTAGGATTCCTTGATGGACATGCATCAGTAATAAAGGGAACTTTAATAGAAGACCTAGCTGCAGATTATGCCACGGGGAATCTGAAACAGTCAAAAACATACTGTCCTACTGCGAGAAACTGGATCGCACGAGGCAGTCAATTTTGGACACTTCAGATACTCTACAAGAATATTTAGACATATTTAAATTAGTACAGGGTATCAAGGTCATGGAATGGCTGCCATGTATAGGTCTCCCAACGAAAGTTTGTGACAACCACGTGTTAGTCGGCGCAGGTAGGCGGAGTCTTTCTATCAGTGGCGGACGGAAATAAAAATATATTATACATCTTAAATTAATTTTTAATGTATGATGCCAACATAATTAAGAAGAATTTATTTTATATAAATTTGTTACTGCCTAATTTAAACTAAAAAAATACATACATTTAAAAAACAACTCAGAAACTCTCTCAGCATATTCGTAGCTAAATACAGTTTACAAAACCATTCTAGCTACCACACTGACAAGCTTTCAGAACGGTCGTTGTTATCGTAACGCTCGTAAAAAAACCACTGCACATTGAACGAGAAGCCACGTGGCTGTCCCAAACTTTCGTTGGGCGATCTATATCAATGAAAGGAGTACAGTAAGGATATATATATATATATATATTTATATAAAAGTTTGTTTTTTGAAACTGTTTCCATCTATTGGAAACCAGAGAAAGAAAGATCATGATGATGATCTATCTATTGTCAGCTCTAATGACTGCATCTTCTTTCTTCTACTAAAATTCAAACTATTTGTCTTTTTTTGTTTATTTCCAGACCTGCTAGCCTAGTATTAGTTACAAATTCATTGAATTATTTAATTAACGCTATTTTCTAAGTTTTAAAAATTTATTAAGTCTATAAGCTCTGAATATGATATAACATACTGTATTACTAAATCCAATTTTTGTAATTGAAATACTAGAAAATTACAGCAAACCAACTAATAACAATTTTTGTGTATTAAAATACCCACTAATAACAATTTTTGTGTATTAAAATCTTTTGTGTTAAAAATTTTTGAGTATTTTTCCATTCCCTTCTGCATTGACTAATCAACAACATAAAAACTATACAACTTCATTTCAGAATATAGGTTTATATTATTCATTACATACACATATCCTGGTCACATATAGCACCGTCATAAATTGATTATATTTGGTTTCAAATGACGTCCCAGATATAATCAGTGTGTCCGCTAACTTTTAAAACAAAAAAACGTTACAACAGTGAACTCCGTTACCTGTTCACGTTGATTGTTGATTGTAAGCTACAAGGATAAATCAAGTCAGTCGCTAATTACCCATTGAGAAATAGTACAATTTAAAAACTATAAATATAAGTAAAAGTGCTGAATGAAGGTAACAAATACTTTTAAAAACTTTATAAAAAAAAGCACAGATTTGTCGAAATATGTATGCTTCAATAGGAGCAATAAAGACTTCAAAAGAAAAAAAAGCAGTTGGACCAGTTTATATATCAGTAGAGATACTCAAAATACTTGATAATAAACGAATCATCGTTCTACAAGAAATATTTAACAAAATATAAAACACGGGCAAGTTCCCTTTAAAGTGGATCACATTAAAATTTCTTTACCCTGCCAAAAAAAAAACAATGTAAATAAGTACGACAAGCATAGAATAATAAGACTAATTATCCACTCAATAAAGATATTCCTTAAAATCATACACTACAGGATTTCTCAAAAATGTAAAAGAGATATAGGATCTACACAATTTGGTTTCAGAACGGGCCTAGGAACTAGAGAGGCTATAGTAAGAACTCAAATATTAATTCAGAATTGCCCAGATTTGAAGAAAGATGTCTCGACTACTAGAAAGCATTTGATAGATTGTAACATCACTAACTCATTCAAATTCTAATGAAGATAGATATACACCAAAAAGATATTCGTTATATAGAAAGTCTATACTGTAATCAAAAACAGGAGTAAAGGTCGGTAACGAATACAAAAAGCAAATAAAAATACTTAGAGGGATCAGACAATGATGCGTTTTCTCTCGCTCCTGTTTAATCTATACTCTGAAAACATCTTTCGAGACGCGCTAGCAGAACTCAATATAGATATTAAAGAAAATAGAATCGAAAATGATATACGGTATGCGGACAACATGAAATCCTTGCAGGGACTTCTTACTGTCCGAGGTATCAGCAGCCAAAACTTGGGCCTCAATATCAACACCAAGAAAACAAAATTTATTATAGTCTCACGCAATCCGAAGGAACATCAATATGCAAGTGTAAGTCTTAACGGTTGCCCAATGGAACGAGTACGTAAATTTAAATATTTAGGCACGTAGCTGTGTGAAGAGTGAACGTCCGATTTGGAATTCAAATGTCCAATAGAGATGGCCACAAGACTTTTATTAAATTCAAAAGGGTTCTTACCAATACCAAATTTAACCTCAACCTATGAATCAGATTTGCAAAATTTTACGGGTGGTCAGTGTTGCTCTATCGAATGGAGAACTGGATACTAAAAGTAAACTTAATGAACAAACTCGAATCATTCGAAATTTGAATATTCAGGCGGATACTAAAAGTTCCATAAACAGCTAAAAAAACAAAACGGGAAATCCTAAGAACACCCTTAAGCACATGAAAGCCGCATATTTAGGCCAGGTAATAAGAAACGAAGATATCAAATATTACAACTGGTAATCGAAGGAAAGAGAGGAGCTGGTAGAAAGAAAATGTCATGGGTTACAAATGTGAGACAATGAACAGAGCTAAGAATAATAATGAATTTGTGCAGCGCCATCAGAAACAAGGAAGTGGAATGTGATAGCTTCTGAATCTGGATCTGGAAATTTGGGGAGGGGCGAGCTAGTGCTTAGCCAGCACTGAGGCCACATATGACCCATTGTGCATCCTCCGATGTGTAGGGATATCCTCACCTCAGGCTGTCACCAGGCCTAGTGATTTAAAATAGGCGATGAGGCTCCCGAGGGGGATCTCCCTGACATAGGCTGGTGTAAGCCAATACTCGCCCAACACGGATCTTCTGATTTCAGAAAAAGCAGAGCAGTCATACATAATGTGTTCTACTGTTTCCTCTTCTTGTTCGCAGCCTCTGCATAGCGGCGATTCTGTTAATTTCATCCTAAATAGATGTTGTCGCAATTGGCAGTGACCTGTCAAGATTCCCACAGCTGTTCGGAGATTTTGTCTGGTCAATGCCTTAAATTTTTTGCTGTTTCCTCGCCAGGATGAGGTTATAACTCGCTGGCCAGTCTACAGTTCGTAGTTTCATCCCAGCACTGTATAAATTTTTGGTGAGAGTGCTGTTTGATAAGGTCCATGACTGCGGACAATGTTAGCTTGGTAGATAGGCGAGGGCTAACATATTTGTACTATGTGTAGCCCGCAGCCCTCCTTGCTAAATTGTTCGCAATGCGGTTGCCTTTAGAGTTCCCATGTCCGTTGATCCAGCTGAGAGTGACCACGTTATTCTGGCTGGCCTTAGTTAGAGATTGGTGACATTCTAGTACTAAACTTGAAGTGAAATGTGGTCTATTCAAGGTCAGTAGTGCTTGTCGGCAGTCTGTGTATATATTTATATTCCTGCCTGTGATGTTCCTATTGATTAATTCTTTTGCAGCTATGGTTATGCCTGTGAGTTCTGACTGAATGTGATAGCTTATATCCAATAATGAAAAAACATAAAAAGAAAAAGAAGAAGAAAAGGAGGGTGGCCATAAGTTTTTACATAAATTGGGCAAACAAAATTTCTTTTGAGACTATTTTTAAAATATTCCTCTTAAGATTTATACTTTTTCATGCGCTTAAAAAATTCCAGAAATATAACTTTTTCACTTTGTAGTTGATATTTTAAAAACATGGTTTTGGAGGATTTCTACATATTTTTGAATGATGAAAATAGCTTTTCACGATGGTTTCGATTAAAATTTAGTGAGATTTACGTTTTATCGCACATCTTAAATAATTTTATACATTTAACCAAATAAATTAATAATAGGTGGTAATTAATATTTTGTCAGCATAACACTAAAATATTCACTTCCAAATTTTTGTATTAACTAGCTATAATCTGACTGAATGCAATATTTATAGTTGGGAATTTAAATTGTAAACCGAATAATGTATCAAAGTTCCAAATAATAATTTGATAAAAATTTAAATTTCTATTCAATTTCTTATTGGCACGCTTAGATCTAAAAATTAATCTACTCTCAATAATTGTGTTGTACACTGAATCATCTGTGGCAGTTGGGCGTTCGATAGCCGCTACATTATGATTCTATTTATTACTAATTTACCGCTTGGTTGAACCATAGTATTTTAGATATAGATTCTATACAAAACATCACAATCGAGTTCAGTCAATAATTTCTGTAATCATGAATGTTAAAACCGCCTCAGCGTTGTAAACTTGTTGAAAAACTGAAACTAATCGATGTTTTTTTTTTATGTTAAAATCTAAAATCACAAAATATCTATATATACAGAGATACCTACAATCAAATATGTATTAAAAATATTGTTTTTTAATTTTTACTATACGATTTTAAAAAACCTAAAATAGAAAAGACTATAGTTTTTGATTTATTGAACTTTGCATATATAATACTTTGAGCAAAAAATAGTAAGACTTTGTTCATAATTTTAAAATTCATTATTTATTTTGCCGAATCTATTTCGACCCCTCAAAGTATTCCCCCCGGCCACAATACACTTTACGCCAGTAAAAATAGCCGTTTTTTCGGGTTAACTTTGCACTAAATTTCCGATCCAAAATTTTTTTTTTATAAGATTTGGGATCACTTACTGAGCATAAAATCACAAAATGCTGACAGATCCAGGTGACGCTAGAGGCGTCATCTTGAAAAAACGTTTTCGGCCGATATCTTGGAAACTATGCACTTTAGAGCAAAAGTCATAAAGACCATTATTATAGAAAATAAAATTTTGCATCTTTTGTTTTCAGTAAACTTTTTTGTAAAACCTACATTTTACGATTTATAGCCCATTTAATGAACCGGTTTTACGATCGCGGCCAAAAACTCTTAAAATATGAGATTAATCAATAAAATGCATCAATTCATTTTTAAAGATCCGTTTATTCTTTACAACTTTTGTTTTAAACCTTTTTTTCTAATGTCTATACTTTTTGAGTTATAGGACGTTTAATGAAGAAATGTCGACGCTCGGCGGGTGACGCGGCAGCGAAATATAATTAAGTAAAATAAAAAAATGTTTGTTACTATTGCAGGTAAGGAATTAAACTATTATTTGTAAACTACATAAACAATCGGAATATTTTTTTAATTTATTTGTTGAATTTGTACTATTATATTCTATGCGTATCTTGAAATTTTCAACTTTTCGCTCGGTAGTCCAACATAAAACGTCCTATGACTCAAAAACTATGGACATTAGAAAAAAAAGTTTAGAACAAAAGTTGTAGAGAATAAACGGATCTTTAAAAATGGATGGATGCATTTTATTAGTTAATCTAATCTTTCAAGAGTTATTGGCTGCGATCGAAAAATCGGTTCATTAAATGGGCCATAAATCGTAAACGGTAAGATTTACAAAAAAGTTTGCTGGAAACAAAAAATGCAAAATTTTATTTTCTATAATAATGGTCTATATGACTTTTGCTCTAAAGTGCATAGTTTCCGAGATATCGGCCGAAAACGTTTTTTCAAGATGGCGCCTCTAGCGCCACCTAGATCTGTCAGCATTTTGTGATTTTATACTCAGTAAGTTATCCGAAACCTTATAAAAAAAGAAATTTGGATCGGAAATTTAGTGCAAAGTTAAATGCTATTTTTACTGACCTACTTGTGCCAACGTTTTTTCTAATCCTCGAAACACTTGTTAAAGTCAATTTCCGGAATAGCCTTCAATACGCGTAGCGATTCACGTTTAATGTCTGCAATTGACTCAAAACGCTTTCCCAGGAGCGGTCGTTTGAGTTTGTTGAACAGCCAGAAGTCACACGGAGCTAAATCAGGCCCATAATTCTGGCCTCTGTTTGCTAATAGCTTCGCGCAAACGACGCATAACGCTTAAATAATAATCATTGTTTACAGTTTGGCCGGGAAGAAGGAATTCATAATGCACCACACCAGGATCATCGAAGAAAACTGTTAACATGACCTTGATTTTAGAACGACTTTGACGCGGTTTTTTCAGCCTTGCCTCACCTTTGACACGAAGTTCGCTTGATTGATCGGTTGTTTCCGGGTCGTAGGCGTAGATCCATGTCTCATCTCCCGTGATCATGCGTTTCACATTGTCCTGATAGTCAGAAAGCTTCGTTTTACACACATCAACGCGACGCCTTTTTTCCAAAAAACTGAGCATTTTTGGAACCAAACGATATTTGACTTTTCTCAGGCCCAAATGGTCTTTTAAAATGGTTTTCACTGATCCTTCTGATATGCGAACCATATCAGTAAGGTCTCTAACAGTCAATCAACGATTTTGGAGCACCAATTCTTTAATTTCATTGACGTGTTGATCATCAGTTGATGTTGATGGCCGTCCTGGACGTGGTTTGTCGTCAACGCGTTCTCGATCCTCTTTGAACAATTTGTACCAATCAAAAACACTTGGTCGTGACATGCAATTATCACCGAAGGTCTGTTGCAGCATTCTGAACGTTTGGGCACCAGAAATTTGATTCCGCACACAAAATTTAATGGAACTTCTTTGTTGAATAATTTCACTCATTGTAAAAATCGCCGAATGCACTTCTTGTACTTTAGAAAGACAAACATACTAAACACTAATGATTATTTAGATGTAATATTTGGCACAGCTGTCACGTGTTACCAACGTAGAAAAAAAATATTTCGGCGAATGGATTTCCGCGCGAAATTTAAATTAAAAAGTCTTATTATTTTTAGCTTACAGTAGCATAATATTCTATTTCTTCCATTTCAAGAAAATATAACCAATAACCAATAATAAATAACGTTTCCAGAATGTCACGTCGAAAATAACAAATTATATATATTTATATATACAAAATCTTTTATCATATGTTACTCCTTTTCGAAAACAACTTTAAAAATATACCATATTGTAAAGAGCACTGAGATACAAAGATTTTGATAACAATACTGAAAAATATGATATGACGTAATAAGAAGTTTTTGAGTTAAAGTAACAATTTCTCTACACATATTTTAACATGTATCTCTCAGAACACAAAAAATAATTTTTAAAACTAGTGTCAGAGAAAAACAGAAACAAGGAAAATATATAATGTAATAAACGCTAGAACACGATTTCTCTGATATTCAGTAAATTACACTTTTATTACTAATCCTCAGTAAAATAATTAAGATGTTTATGCTTCAATTATTCATAAAATTTCGAACAATTGCCGTGACGTATTACAAGGAACCTTAATTTTAAGTACCTATATTTTCTTAGCTAAATAATAACTTAACAATTGACCGCGCTATGGATTTTCTAACCTACATAATTGAGTAGAAAGTACAGTGGTATGTACGAATTGCCATAAGAATACCAATAACTAACAAAACTAGTCCTATATTCATTCATCTTGAACCAGTTCTCACGCCCACACCTTCTCGTTTTGTTAAACATACGCTTTAGTTCTTTGACTTCAATAAAGTGAATATAAATCACAATATTATAAATAATACAATAAATATAGCTATTCTAAAAGAAGTAACTTTTTAATATCTTAATTGTCATGGGTTATTAGAAGAATATCATTATTTCGTATAGGTTGAAATACTAACCCTGAACTCTATATAAACATAACTGGAAAGTTACCTTTAAAAACAAATCGTTTAAAAATCTTAGAGCAGCTGACAAAAATGAAAATAGCGTGTAGTTTTGCATCTTTGTTATTCTCAGAATGTACCGTTGATGTGATGTAAAAAAACTTTTTAACTAAAATGGTATTTAAGACAATGATATTGAAATACATCAGCTACGCCGACGATACAGTCTTGTATACCAAAAGCGAAACGATCTAGTAAAACATGTTAGACAAAGTATGCAAAAAGAGTAAAAAATGTAGACTAAATATTAACATACACAAAACAAAGGTTATTGTCATCTCGAAGACATCTCTTTATTAACATAATTATAAATTTATATGATTTTATAGAAACAAAACTACATACTTGGTCCATAATTCATTTTTTGAAGTAAAACTTCTTTAGTCGCGACTAGGGGTAACTCAGTAATTCTAACGGACGTGACGTCATTCTAATGTACCGCGTACCGGAAACAAAACCTGATACAAAATACCTAACACGATTCCGCCTACTATATTAAATAAAATTAAATCTGTAATTGTATGAATTGACAGCTTGTCAACCAAAATACATTGGTGGTAAATAGTTTAAATTTGTGTATAAAGTGTTTGTTTTAAATATGAATAAACATTAATGACGAAAGTGATGAAAAAATATTAAATGAAAATGAGTGAGTACCTACTCTATATGCATACATTTTATTTTTGGTGTGTAATTACACTTTTTATACCTAATTATTTATACCTAGCTATTTTCGTTTTATAGACTTAAAGAGCTAAAAAGAAAAAGAAATTGTGAACGTCAAAGGGCATATTACCAGCGCCAGAAAGATTTGAAGAAAATTGAAAATGAAAAAAAGACGAGACAGCGACATTCATTATGATTTGATTAAGTAAGTTTATATAACATACATACATATTATGATAGTAAATAATTGTTTATAGGGAAGCGTTACGTTAAGTAAAGAAGCATGTTGCACGTTTTTGTTCATAAAATAATAATATTCGAAATGTTTTAACACTTGCTTATAATTATTTTAGGTTTGGTTAGGTAGCCATAAAACCACTAGTCAGGATGGCTGATCTTATACCAGCAATAACAGATCCTTCGTAGAACTGAAGAAAACAAACTCAACTCAGGATTTTAAATTTTATGGAATATGCTATAAAATGCTACAAAATGAAATGGTTATCTAACTATCAAAGGCTCTTGAGTTGTGTTGTATTACAATAAGGTAGATGCAGCTACAAAATCACACATTCTAAACGTAATGTGTGTATATTTTTAATATTGTTTACCTATTATTGAAGCAAAACTTCTCTAGGCGCGACTAGGGGTAACTCTAACGTTAGATTCTAACGGAAGATTCTAATGGAAGTAACGGTGTGATTTCAGCTATGGGAGGAGCTTAAATTTTCAAAATTTATTTATGAAATGTTCAAAATTTATTTATGAAATTTTCAAAATTTTCAAACGGTTTCAAATACTTTAATGGTATTTAAAGAGTAAAATCTATGTTTCACATTTTAGTTATCATAAACCTATTATTTCATATATAAAAAATAATGATAACTTTCAAATTCCTATTTCCAATGAATAATATAAATATAACATCTCATTTTTTGTAAAGTATATAGACAATAAATATAATTGAATTGTAATTAGATATTTATTTTCCGATACGTACGTCAAAAAGTTTTACATCAATCGCGCGTAAAGGTTACACGCACACTCTTTTTTTTGCATAAAAATGACAAACAATTATAACAAACCATTAATAACAATATTTTAATGAAGACTGAATGTTTATTTTGGGAATGAATTATTGACAGAAAGAATTAATAGTTCTGATTACATTAACAAAGCTTTTAGTTAGCTTTCACTTGTGGGTGGAATATTTAAAGTCAAGATAGTCGAGTTGAACATTTAAGTATTAAATCTATAATATTTTATAGTATGGTTAAAGACTAATAAAAATATAAATAATAAAATAAAAGTAAAATCAATAGATTGCAAAAAAATTACATGACCAATAAAATTTTATATTCTATTTAAGAAAAGCAAAAAAATAACATGACCAATAAAATTTTATTTTCTATTTAAGAAAAGCAAAAAATATTTTTTCACAACTTACACGTGTTAATAAAATACCATTACTAAGTGGTTTTGATTTCTGTAGTAGGTAATTACACATTTATAGTTTAACAATAACATGTTTTATTTATCATATACGTTTCCTTTGAAGTGAATTCAAAAATAAAACAATACCACTATTGTTACTTCTCTACTAAATTAATACATCAACAATCATTTAATTTGTAAAATAATGCTCTTTGCTAAACTGTTATCCTACATTGTCATTGGGTCATGTGAACATATAGTTCAGGATACGACGGTTTTCTGCTAGCAATTCTTTTTATATGCATGGATTTGTTTAATCAAAATCTACACTATGCCAACATGTGTTTTTTCTCTGGGGATGGTTACCACCCAACTCGGGGGGTGGAAAATATTAAAAAAAAAACATAGTAATCGCTAGAAAAGTTAATTTTAAGACAAACATGTTTTTAGAGTTTTTTCGAAAAGTCATTACTTTTGGAGTTATTGGTAACGGAAAGTTCACTAATTAAACGGCAAATGAGCATGTTTGTAAACGATTTTTTGGGAATAACTCAGAAAATTTACATTTTATCGGAAAAACTGTCATAATTTAAAATAAATCTTATATAAAAAGGAGATCCTTTTTTTTTCATAATTATCGCAAAATTAATATTAACAAAGTTATGACTGTTCGAAAGTAGACGTTTATTCATCGAATACAAAAATCCAAACATATGACGTTGAATAACCGGAAAACCATAAGTTTTTCATAGAAAACTTATACTAACTTTGTTTTGGATAATTAAGTATACGGAGATCATACAGAGCAACCATTTAGAACTTCGCTAAACACTGACTATTCAAGTAATGCAGAAACAACAACAGGTATTGAAAATTTTTCTAGCAGCTGAAGTCACAATATGAATCAGTTGTGTATTAAAAGTACAAAAAAAACCAAAGGAAAACATCTTTTAAATGTCTATAAGTGTAAAATTACCAAAAAAATTACATGTTACCCATCAACAACTAGGAGTAGTTGTAAGCTAATGGTTTAAGTCGATAAATATAAAAAT
The DNA here is from genome assembly GCA_964028335.1 of Altica lythri. Lineage (NCBI taxonomy): Eukaryota > Metazoa > Arthropoda > Insecta > Coleoptera > Chrysomelidae > Altica > Altica lythri. The sequence continues at coordinate 76,013,777 of OZ034800.1, read as the reverse complement.
AGAACGACACTTCGTGTAGGGATTGCAATCCCGCAAAAACGGGATCCAGCATTTCCGCGAGATCCCGCACTCCTTATGAATCTGCACCTTCAAACCGTGGATCACACCAATTTAAATTTGTCGCTAAGACACCAAGAAATAAAAAAATAATAGAAAGAGTCAGTGGAGTTGAAAACGATGAAAATGAAATGTATGCAGGTGACGCTGACGTCTTTGAAAATACACCTCTGGCAGGAACATCTGCAACTCACACAGGTCCTAATCTAATGGTAAAAGAAGAATTATAAAAACCGCTTCTAGAAGAATAAAAAACATTCAAGAATAAGACATACAACAAGCAAAAGTATTATGAGATAATTTTGAAGAAAGAAATGGCATATTTTGGGTCCAATGGTATAAAAATGTCAACACTGGAGAATATTATTAAGTGCGCTAGTGACGGTTGACATTTTTCTTACAAGTATCTCTTTCTATTTCGCATTAATAAGACAAAGATGGTAAGTCTTTCTAAGTTGTTAAACATGGCAACTAGCATTCATTTGAACCTAGCATTGGTTCCACTTGCATTTACGTCACAATGACGTTATTGCCGGACAATTGGGCCTCGACGTATAGATATAAGAATAAAATTAAACAAAACTTTTGATGCCAAATCTTTAAAAATTAAAGTCTTATTTAATCTGATGCAATCCCTATTTTCGTGGTTGTTGAACTGCTAATACTAGATAGACATGTTGTTATAATTGCCTACAAAGCTAAAAATGCTACTATAAACTCTTAAATCATTCTAAAAGCCTTTTTTTTTCTGTTATTGAAGTGAAACTTCTTTAGAATCGTTGTTGATATCAGAGTGATTTCAAACTGGATGCAACGGAAATGCGACAGGTAAGAGACACAAATACAAAAATGTACGGGAGTGAGCAGATCTGCTAATGAAAACGATTCTACGTAAGTATCTACGACATGTAACGTCGACGGTTATATTCTACCTATTCGTATTAATACGAACTTCGACTGCTTAAGTATCTACGACATGTAACGTCGACCGTTATATTCTACCTATTCGTATTAATACGAACTTCGACTGCGTAAGTATCTACGACATGTAACGTTTTAAAAATAGTAATAGATGCAGTATTCCAAAGATATTTCAACCAAATTGAAACTAAAACATCTGTATCGTATTTTAGCTATCATAAGCCTCTTGTATCATTTGTTGAAACTGAAAATATGGAACTTGAGCAATAAATTATGTAACATATATTAAATAAAATATCTTTTTTGGTCCTCCGTCCAGAAACAATACTATTAATTACTTCAAAATCGTCCGGAAAATGACATTTTCCGGCCTAGGCCGGCAAAGTAGCTTTTAGATTATCTAAAGAGATGGCGCTATGAGTCATCAAAAATACATAATGAATAATACAAATTTTAATTAAATTTATTTAAAAACAGCGTATAATATACTAAACTAATAACTTTTTCTAAAGGTAATCAGGATTCTAATTTCCATTTAATTTCTCTCACAACTTTTATTTTAAATTTGACATTTATGTCAATTTACAACTACTTATCATTCGATTATAAAAATACATATCTCGATTTTATTTTTGCTCATTGAACTAAAATAGTTCATTGTCTCTGCTGTTTTGATATAAAATTATTAGATATTAATGTTAATATTTTCAATGTAACAATTTTTACTGTGTTGTTTATTAGCAAAGTATTCGTATGTATAAAAATTAAGGATCTTGAAATCGATTATCAGAAAATCATTCCTTATTACTAATTCTTTAAATCGTGCAATAGATGTCAATAAACATCTAATCTTGTATGTCATAAAGTAAAAAGTTTTTGAACTTTTGAAAATATTAAAAATTAGTCGGACCAAAAAATAGTGTGTGTTACACGTCCGGGAAATGTTTTGCAAGTGATCGTATTGTTTACTTTACTCGCCCTTGCAAAATGTCATTTTCCGTCCTTGTGTCACAAATAACTATTACAATTAATCAAAATACTTTCATTTTTAAACAAATAAACTTTGTAATTATCCTACCCTTGTTATATAATATATTCATCTCATTCTTTTGTCGATTTACGGAAGTTTCACTTCTATCGTGTGTGAATCGCACACACACCTTTTTTTTATACTATCAGAGAAACAAACCTCGAATACTATTAAAAAATCTTTTTCAAAATACCAATACAATACAGCTCCTTTAATAAAATATTATATAAACAGAACAACTTTGATTTGATAACTAAAACAGGAATTTCCTGTCATTAAGAAATAAATGAACAATTTTCATTTTAAACCCAATTGAATACTAATCTGATTTAAAAAATACTAAACTGACGCTTGTTTGGATATTAATAGACATTAGATATTAATGAAATAATTAAATGTTAACCCATTTAAAAATAAGGTCATGAGTTTTGTATAAGTATACAAGAACTGGAACAGATTATATTTAAATGAATTTTGTAGTTTTGACAATTTCGACACCTGCTATAAACGTATTATATTTATCTAAATTGTTAAAGTTATCTTAATTTATTCAAAAAATAAAATTTATTTACGTTAGTCGTAATTATCATTATACAATAGGAAATTTGGGGTTTGGAATTTTTTAACTAGTTTTTATTTTTTTTTACACGATTTTTATTTTTATAAATATAAATAAATAGTTTTATAATCTGGCATCAACATTTTCAGTAGTTGAAAAATTCACATATACCGTTTTTATGAAAAAAATTAAATATTGAACAGCTGATCGACAAACAAGTAAAGTCAAGGGGCGCTAATTTAAATAATGGCAGGAATATTTTTTTCATTTGCAACATGTTATTTATCAGAAAAGATTTAAGCATCTTATATTTGGAAATACGATATCTAATGAAATGTTATGAAGTAAAAGATCTTTGAATCTAAATCAATTTTCGTAACTTAAGAAGTATGACTTACAAAGTGTTCTTTCAGACAAGTTTGAAATACTTCGCAACAAAAAGTTTCATTGTGACTATTAAAAAGATTGTGTTACACAAAAGCAAACAACGTTGGACATTGTTTATCTTTACGACTTTCCCGTTCACCTTTAAATGGTCATTAGGACAACCATTACCGCGCTCCTAGTTTTCTCCAATTTATAACCAGTCGTTCGTGTGGATTATGATAGGATCATAATTTTCAACACTTTAAAAAAATAGGTAGAAGTTTTTCTTTATGTAAAAGCATAAAAAATATTAGATGTGCAACAGCAAACTTTCTTTCAATCTTTTAAGAAAGTAATTCGTAACTACATGCGGCTTTATCTTTTCTGAAATGCTGTATTGAATACGTTGTTTTCCACAAATCCAAACGTTAATTTTAGAACTTTATTTTTCAAAATTGTGTTTTCAATTCGTTTGCTGCTTGGTAAGCATTTCTTACCAACCATTGTACGTGTCATTAATTAGGAGATCCTAGAGTAAGCATAGCTCAGAGCTTCAATCAAAAATCAACGCTGGCTCATTTAGATGTTATTTAATATCTTTGATAGTTATAAAGTTATCACCAAGATACTTTAGTAGAGTAATAAAGAGCCACAGGTATCTGCCATTTTGTATTTTGTCAACCAGTAGGTACTGCTAGTTAGTTTTAACATTTTATCTAGAAAGGTGATTGGATAAGTTCTAGGCCTAGTAGAATCAAATGATTATATTTTGTAGCATTAACCTTTAACATGGCGCCCTGCAAACTTCTGATGTTTTCAGGTAGCCGCTTGTTTATAGCATTTGAGTGAACACGTAAGGTTTGACGATAGATGGCTTGTCAAGTGTGGTTTAGTCAGAACTCACAGGCATAACCATAGCTGCAAAAGAATTAATCAATAGGAACATCACAGGCAGGAATGTAAATATATACACAGACTGCCAACAAGCACTACTGATCTTGAATAGACCACGTATCACTTCAAGTTTAGTACTAGAATGTCACCAATCTCTAACTGAGGCCAGCCAGAATAACGTGGTCACTCTCAGCTGGATCAAAGGACATGGGAACTCTAAAGGCAACCGGGCTGGAGGGCTACAAATATGTTAGCCCTCGCCCATCTACCAAGCCAACATTTTCCGCTGTCGTGGACCTTATCACACAGCACTCTCACCAAAACTTTATACAGTGTTGGGATGAAACTACGAACTGTAGACTGGCCAGGGAAATATGACCTTATCCTGGCGAGGAAACAGCAAAAAAATTTAAGGCATTGACCAGACAAAATCTCCGAACAGCTGTGGGAATCTTAACAGGTCACTGCCAATTACGACAACATCTCTTTAGGATGAAATTAACAGAATCGCTGCTATGCAGAGGCTGCGAACAAGAAGAGGAAACAGTAGAACATATAATGTATGACTGCTCTGCTTTTTCTGAAATCAGAAGATCCGTGTTGGGCGAGTACTGGCTTACACCAGCCGATGTCAGGGAGATCCCTCTCGGGAGCCTCATCACCTATTTTAAATCACTAGGCCTGGTGACAGCCTGAGGTGAGGATATCCCTACACATGGGAGAAAGCACAATGGGTCATATGTGGCCTCAGTGCTGGCTGAGCACTAGCTCGCCCCTCCCCAAATTTCCAGATTCAGATCCAGAAGGTTTGACGTTTTGTGAAAATGGATAAAACTGAAGTTCGGGCGGTTATGAAGTATTTTGTTTTAAACAGCTTAACTCCTGTGGACATAAAACCGCCACAACTGTCGAAATTGTCACAAAAATTTGAGAACAGCAAACTTCTTCGAATGAACACTTCCCAAGATCGTTTAGGCAACCGTGTTTCTTCAACGTAAGATAACTGTAGATAAAACATGGATTCACTATTACATGCCAGAGTTAAAGCAGTGGGTGGAGGCAGGTAAAAACACGTCAAAAAAGCAAAAACGGTTTCTTCTGCAAGAAAAGTCCTGGCAACAGTTTTTTTGAGATTCACGTGGCGGTGTGATGTGTATTATTTTTACCTAATGGACCATTTTTTATATACAACTAAGGTTTAATATCAGGTCAAAAAAAATATTTTTTCATCAGGATAACGCGCCTGCACACAATACAGAGATACAAACAAACCAAAACTAACCAACTGAATTTCAAGCACATGCAGAATGCGTGATTCATAGACTTTAGTTAAAATTATTAACAATATTGAAACTAAATACAATTACTTAAAATTAGATTAATTATATGATAATAGATAATATATAAGTTTAAAAGTCATATTACCAGATAAATTTATATAAAATCATATTAGCTAATAAACTGTTAAATTATACAAGTTCTAGGTTACTTATTTTATCATTTGGTTCATAAAGTTGGATATCATGAGGTAATTTTGATAAAACTGTCATGTTTTTCTTAATTTTAGAATATTGAGAATCCATAATTGTCACGTTGGAATTTGTAAGATATAATACAAATACAAATGATATAAGAAAAAATTCTTATTATGAACTATACACTGGATAAATGGTCTTATCACAAACTTTATACCACGATCTATACTATTACGAAAATGTCAACAGCTAAAATATGTATTAGTTTTTACATGTTTATTTCAGTTATTATCGTGTTACTACCATTTACATTTTGTGTGATTAACAACTTCATCAAATATTTCCGTTGTAGGTTACCAAATTTCAACAGGACAACAAACTAATTTGGTACTTCTCCAAAATGATTTATCGTTCAAATTCAACCTCTTTAACATTTGCTTTCATGTCTCGCAGTTTGTTTTCTTAATTGGTATTAATGAACTTTATTTTATCCATAATACTGATAGAAAGATTTATTCTTCAACAATTAATTATTAAGATCAAAAGTTTAAGGAAGCACATATATATGTAATCTTATTACAGTTTTGTATTCTTTTAAAAATATGTGCAAATAAAAATGATTGTTCCAAGTTCAAAATTCCTTGTATAATTATGTAGAAAAAGAAGCCAAATCGTATAATGTAAAAATAATCGCAAAAGAAGCGCAGCCAAATTAGATATTGAAATGCAAATAGGAACAATTCTAGCAATTGAACAAATAAAAAAAAACAATAAGATAACAGGAAAAAGAGCTATGGAACATTACCTTGTAAAATATAAAATTAAAATAATTTAAAAACCTAAAAGTCCGGAATTAATTTGTTATCCGGTTGCAGAAAACTGAATTAGCAACGACGCGTAGTCAACGATTATCCTAATAACACAATTGGATTCTATACTTTAGTAGAAATAAAATCAATGAATTTATGGTAAATTTAGCCTTTGAAAAACATGCAACTGAAATTCTTCTTAATTCTAGGCTAATGATAAACTAACTGATTTGAACATCAAAAATAGGTGGTAGTATTATGTAATCTCCAGTGTGGTTATCAGTGGTCAAGCGACAACTCTCCGTGCCCAAAATCTCCGATGGGTTAGTTTCTTAAAGAGGCAGGAATAGAGTTTTGCACCCAGCATAATACCTCCCCAGAACATTACAGTTCATCTAGATATCTTGGAGCAGATCTGGCAGCCTGGAGTCGCTTTCTAGGAGATCTGAGAAACCGAATTCAATGATGATCGAATGTTAGCCCAATTCTGATTTCATCCGAAAAAAAAAAACAGAAAACATTGCCAATTACAATTGCCCAGTTTTGGTAAAGGCACCAATTTAGCTGGTAAATTTTATTTTGTCTAGATAACATTGGAACCTGGAACTCTCGTCTACTACAACGCTTCAACTAAAACGTTCAGATCTGTACCTTCTAGAAGTCATTGCAGCTGTGGATAAGAAACACTGGGACTTCTTCAAGCAATTTGGCACACAAAGCAGTCATGTTGTTCAGCTGTAACTTTTTGATGACTTTGTTTATGCCTGTTCTTGAGAGTTCTTAGTTCCAAGTACCTTGCATTTGTTTTCGATATAGAACCCTGGGTAACGCCTACTATCTCTGCTATGTGTCTTTGGGGCATTCCTTGTTCAATAAGACATCTACACATCTGCTAGCCGAACAAGACTTTTTTTGACCGAGATAAAATTACCGGAGGATCGTAATTTTACTAGTGAACACACAATTCACAAGATACCTATTAGTCGTAGCAATTGTTTCTTCTTCTTCTTTACAACAAAACGTCTTATCTTAAAGATAAATACCTTTTTTTTTTCTTTATAAAAAGTTTATTAAAAAAACACAATGATTGGATATATGTTTGGTAGTGACTATATCAAATTCTATGTTCCAACCACTTATTAGTCATAGATAATGTGTGTATCAAGTAAACAAAAATTCATATTTACACCCATTATTATGTACCGTACAACATTTTTGAATAAGGCATCAGTTACCGCAAAATTGATTACTTACAGTAATTAATTACTAACAGTAAAACTAATGAATAGAACGTTTTAAACCAACTGTAATAAAATGATACTAAACAACTCGTATTATAATATCAATATCATCTGAAATGTAATGAGACTGAGAAGAATACATTGTTCTCATTAATACAAATTGCCTAATTGCTTCATTATTTCTACTCGTGTTTAATTTCATTAAGTAATTGTATGTATGGCTGTCCGGTTGGTAACCCGTTTAATTGAAAATTCATAATACATAAAACTAATTGGCAAGATAGGGACATTCTATGTACTGTGTAGTAAAATGAAACCATAATTAAATAATAATCTTGTCGTAGGCAAATGAAACAATTGTTGCTTACATTTTGTTGTAAACAAACAACTGAATGTTTTGATGTTTGTTTGAACCACTTTAGATATGAGAGTGATAAATACATGATTTCACTATGGTACAAAAGTATGATTCTTTTAGATAGACACACAGCACTGGTTTGTAATCAAAAAGAAAGCTATTGAATTTTAGTAACAACAAATATAAATTTTAAAGAGTTTTGTTAGTAATTTACAATAGAATAGCGCCTTGTTTGTTCGCACAGTAATAATTTTGTACCTTATTTTATAGGATGTATTTTCCCTACACGCAGCTTAAAATGTATTTCATAAATATTAATTATATATATCATTTAGTCAATTTAGGAGATATAGACCAGGAAGCAGACATCTTCTATAAGCTCCTGTGGTCACTTAGCAGCTGTTTACTAGTTGCAAACAATTAATTCTGTTACTTCTACTTAAAATTGTAAATAATAATGTTTGATGAATACACATCTTTTTGCATTAGAAAGAATATATTCCTAATTGTAAATTTTGAGCATAACTTTCTTATGACGAGTTACGCATAGAGCGGCTAGATTGAAGAGACGTATGAAGTACAAAAAAATAAAAGAATGACCCAAACGTAATACTTCTGAGTTCTGAGCGTTAACTGTTTCCTCTCCTCGATCATTCCCGGAGTACCACATCTAATTATTTTTAACTTCCCGCTAAAAAAAATTTAAATTTTTTTTTAAATCGGGAAGTTATTGGTTTCACCCCGTTTTTCGAAAATCGAGTTTTCATCGGATCTCAACGTTTTGAGGTCTTAGGAACCTCCCCTGACTATTTTTACGAGGGTGTCTGTATGTCTGTATGTACGTGTGGATGTGTGTGTGTGTGTGTGTGTGTGGATGTATGTAAACCTCTTATAACTTTTGAACGGCTTGACCGATCGAAATGAAATAAAAAGCATTCCAAAGAGTTCCATCTAACTTAGATTCCCTGTAAGTTTGAACCGATTCGAGCCGGTAGATTACGAGAAATTTGAAAATAACCGAAAAAAACAATTGGTAAAAATGATGTTTATTGGGCATATCTTTTTGGCTATTGCATCGATCAATTTCATAACCTAATCAGCTCTCAAGCTTAAAAAGCCACGTCGAATGACGTTTTGCAAATTAAAATCGGTTGATTCGTTCGTGAGATATCGTTGTCGAAAAATTTCAAAAAAAGTGTTTTTTTTTTTTCAATAACTTAGAGATTTTTTGACTAACCGATTTTGTAGTCCTGGTAACGTTATTAGGTCTCAAAAAACTGCGTCGAATGCCATCTTGAACATCAAAATCGAATAAGGCGTTAAAAAGTTATGGCTTTTTAAACATTTCAAAAAAAGTCAAAAACGTCAAAATACGTCACGCTACTATAGCTTTGCGGTTAAAACTAGCGGGAAGTTGTAAGGATGGCCTATAAGGTTAACCTCTTTTCGAATTTTTTTTTATTTGAACCCTCATTAAATTTTTAAATATTGTCTAATATCGTTAATCCAATACAGAAGTAGCGAATCTGCCATTTGAATCATATTTTTATTCATAGAAGTCGTACGTGTATATATAAGGGACCAATTTAACTAATTACAGTCATTTTGTTGTAGAGAAACAATTGTTAAGTAAAGAAAAGTAATCAATAACATTAACAATTACAGTAAACAAAAATTGAATTGTACATTCTTAGTTTTAGTTTTAAATAGAAAAAAAAACGAGTGTAGTGGGACTGCCGGCAGAAGTTATACTTCTATGCACGCGCCCGGATTCATAAATTTGTATGCGTATGATTTAGCAAAAGCCTTATATGATATTCGTGGTTAGCGACCCCAAAAACCTCCTAGTACCGAGTGCACACTCTTTTTGTATCGAATTTGCATAAAATTCCTGGAGACGAGGTCCGTGTTTCGAAGTACATCGCCATTATTATAATCGTATTTAGCAACTCAAAAAACCGCCGAATACCAAGTGTGCACTGATTTCCTACAGAATTTACATAAAGCCTCAGGAGAAGAGATAAATACCCTAGGCACCAAGTGCCGCGGAGACTTTCGGCCTCATGATATTCGTGTACAGCGACCCCAAAAACCCCGAGTATATAAATTGAACCCATTTTCAGCAATACTTACTGAGTTGTAAGTTTTCTCTCTATTGTCTGTTCGGAATGCACTTTTCGAATACAGAAAAGCAATTTCCCATTTTTACATTATAAAAAATAGCGACAAATTTCCTGATACTCTGACGAATCCAATACAAAAAAACGCATTCCGATCAATCTTACGTTACGTTACGGTTTTAGTGCAGTATTTCCTCGACGATTCGTAAAAACTCTGTTTATGTAGCCAACAACCTTAAAAGCATAGAGCAGAATATACTGCAACCATGTGACGGTACTTTAGACTACAATACAATACTCATTACTGAATATTATTATTAATATAAAATGCTAAACTTTATATGTATACTTACGTGACAGAATTATAAAATAATCTGTCAAATAATTATGTGGTCCGTTACTATGATATTCATACATTAGTTTAGACTGTTTTTTGTATATCTATCCTTTTTCAATGTACTGAATGTTGAAACGGTATTCAAAGGACTTATAGTTATGACTAATAACATGTGGTAAATATTTCATCTTTGTTTTTACCGACCAATATACCTTATATGTGTTTCTGTCTTTCTCTTACTCACACCATTACATATGTAATGATTTTTCCCATTTAACTGTACACAAATCTTTTCCACCGAGTGTACGAATAGAAGTATAACTTCAAAAAACCAATTGTTTCTTTAAAGCTGAATATTTAGATTAACAATTTTATGTAAAATACTACCTTAAGCTTATTCTGTGTATAATCCTAATTGTTCAGTAACGAATTTTATCACAACATACATTAGAACTATAAAATTCCTTTATGAATGCAATCAACTAATGAATATAATCAACTATTTTTATGGTTAAGTTCTTTTTGATTTTATGAAAGGAAACTAGAACATTCTGCTTGATTTTTTGCATCCTTTATTGACATAAAGTGAGGTTAATTTTTATTTGATTTGTAAAAGAAAATATCATATTTTACATAGTTCGAGGCTCATGTGTTAGTCACGAAAGTGTTACTTTCATTTCTTACAAAATAATATTGATATATACTACTTATATTCCATCGCAATTTCTAACAATGTTATTTATTATCCAGCACTTGAATCGCAGCTTGTACTTAAGCACGATAATTTAGAATTTCCCTCCAAGGGCCTGAAATTTTACTCTATTTATAAACTGTAGTATTTCTACAATGTTATGCAGAAACCAATAATCACTATTTGTACTTTCTCATTGACGCTTTTTTAATGTAAGTTAGTAGTGGACTATGGAACAGGTGAAGCACTTCAGATATCTGCGCATAGATATATCAAGTATCCACGAACCAGTTAAAGACCTGAGAAGCCACATTAACAAAGCATCTGCACAATCAGGATGCATACGAAATAAAGTAAATAGCAATATTCGAATCTACAAAAGTTGTAAATACCGATCATAACGTAGGTACAGTGAAGACATCAACAAGACGAAACATAAGGGTGGCCGAAATGAAAACATTGAGAACAACAGCAGGAAAGCAAGAAGAGACATCGAGAAACAGACATGTGAGAGCAATGTAAAATACAATATATTTTATATATGGAGAAGGCAGTACAATCATTTAAGACGGATGGACAAGGATAGATTTCCAAAAAAATTTCTAAAAAGTAACCCAACCGGTTCAAACTTACCAAAAAACATCCAAAAGATGGAGGCATAGTTGGCAATCTAATTCACGAAAAAACATGTAGAAGCAACTTCAGAATTATACAAATAAGAGTTTTTTAAGCCTTTCAATAAAAACCATACCATCGACTCAAACCTTCGAGCATCTACTGATTGAAGGCCACTTTTTTTCTCTGCCATTATTGTCTCGCGCTCAGAGCTAGTTAGTACAAGATCGAAGGTTCAAATAGACGACATTGCTGGTATATGAAAAAAGCATATATGATTCTAACAGAGCTGAAAAAATTAGCAGCAAGAGGTAACGAGTTTTTACAGACGAAAACCTACAACAAACGACCAAACAATAATATTTGGATCTTTAAAAGTCTAACCCAACAGATTTTGTTATTGTTGACGAAACCTAGTTCACAAGAAACCAAACAGTCAAAAGAAGTAGAAATTTTGCAGCATTTTTATACAAGAGAAAACAGAACTAACCAACATTCCAAAGTGACCCACAATAAAAGATCTATTTTGTTCTTGGTAATTGTAGTATGTTTCGTCTTATTTAATGAAGATATCTGTATAAGAAAAACTGTAAATAAAAGGTTTGTTCCCAATGTATCATTTTGACTCGTACATGTACCAGTACTTGAACTGTGTTTTGCGCATGTTATACACCAGAACCAGTACGTGAACTAGTGCAAAATAATTAGAATTAGGAACGCTTTCTGGACTGCTAAGTGTGTTGTATGAAGTTTCGTCACAGAAAAAAAGAAATTCTTGAGATGACAGTTATTTTGTCAGAAGATTCATAACCTCCTCAAAAATTTCAAACTGAATTATAGATAAAAAGCAATAGAAACAGTAATCAATCAACAAATCATCATAATCAATTTTAATAATAAATCGATGAATACAAATTAAGTAAATACCGTGGTACATAACCCTATAATTATTTCCTATTCCCTGTCATCAGTGACATCCTTAAAATCTAATGTGCTATTGCGCATGTCGTCAGAAACATAACGACCCAGTACATGCTTCGAGGCGTGGATCGATTTGTTAGTTTACAAACTAATACATGTATCAGTACGTAGTCATTGGGAACATCAACTGTACTTGTTCGTGCACCAGTCAAAAGTTAATTGGAACGGCTTTTGTGAAATGCGCATGACAAAACCGTTCGTTTAATAGTACATGTGTTGATTGGGAACAAACCTTATGAATTCAAAACAAGGGATAATCAACAGGTAAAGCGTAATAAAACTTTCTGTCTTTAAGAAAGGTTATCGCATTTTTCGGTAATTAGCTAACCTTCAGTCATCTCACGCTAAAAATAGACATTGTTTGTCAAAAACCTCATCAACGAGAATGATGAAAAAACAATTTCTAATTGTGCCAAATGTTTATCCAATTTGGACTCTTCCTATACCTCAATATTTCCCGCTAAAAAGTAAGGTGGTTCGATTCTGATATAGGTAAAACGACCGATAAGAAAGGAGACTTGAAAAATGGGGAAAATAAAATTATTTTCTATTAAAATATTATCTTCCGTGAAGCTTTTTATCTCACTATCGTACTTACACATGTAGCTAAGAATTTTTTCTGTATGTTATAATATTAAAAAAACAGATGTTTTATTAAATCAATATTCAATAAAAATATATACTTAACGTGTACTTAATGTGTGAGAAAAAAGATTAAAAATAAGTATGCGGTACTCTTTACATATTTTTAATGCCGGTTTTTGTTTCAAGTACAATGTTAAAGGTCGAATGATATGTTGCGATATTTTATTAAAAGTATTTAATTTAAAAGTATGGAATTCATCCTATTATTATTGTTTAATTTATATAATATTATACAATAAAGCATAATATTAATTATTATTTATTATGTTGTGTAGTATTGATTTGTTTATATAACGTGAATATACTGTAAATATTGTGCATAGGCTTATGTTTCACGTAATTTAGTACCAAGGACGTAATCAAATATATTTCTTTGTAAATTATAAAAAAAAATTATTATTTTTGAGTATTGCAGTTACGTTTTATAATTAAAAATTTGTGCAAGATTTGTTAACTATGACTGAAGATAAGAATCAATATTCTTAATAGGTTGAATATCACTAAACAGTATATTTTCAATAGCAATTACCTAAATATCTTATAATCATTAAGACATTTTTATAGTTAGAACAGTATGCAGTAATCTAAATTATTTATAATATACGTTTTAACGACGGTATTTTCAACAGTTAAGTGCATATTTTGCACATATGAATTGACTAAGATTTGAAAATCGTTTTAATAGTATGCAGTTTACCTGTTCAGATTTTATTTTATCTGTAAGAAAGTTGCCTGAAATCTAACTAACAAGATATATCAAATTCTATTTGATTTCAACAGCAGCATCAGTAACATTGTTGGAAAGTACTGACACGTTATATTAAAGGTAAGCTCGGTTCACCGGTGATCTAAATCATTATCAAGATGAGAATAAAATAAAAAAAGTTGTTGCAAAACGAAACCGTGTAAAAGCTGAAATTGAATGTCGTAACTGACATTTTGCTTATTTGATTATTGTTGGAATATATTAGATATATCCAATTATTCCATACAAAAAACATTAATATTATAATTGTATAATATATGATTGGTAGACTGTTTGTACCTTTCTATGGGAAATGGGAATGATATTAAATTAAAAGTATCTAATATGTAATATTACTCACTTTTTGTTAACCCAGCATATATACAAAGTAGAATGTTTTCACCGAAAACTATAATCTAACAATCGGGCTTAAAAGTATCATAAATCTGTTAAATCTACTTATTTTGTGTATGATTCAATATATTATTACGGTTAGAAAAAAAAATGTTGGTGTATCTAATAGTTATTTGTGACACAAGGACGGAAAATGACATTTTGCAAGAGCGAGTAAAGTTGTGTAGCCGAGGTGCGTAGCACCGAGGCGAAACAATACGAGCACTTGCAAAATATTTTCCGGACGTGTAACACACACTATTTTTTGGTTCGACTAATTTTTAATATTTTCAAAAGTTCTGTTATGTTCAAGACTTGACTGCTTGTGCTAACTGAACTAAGACCACTGACTAGAAGATAGCCGACAAAATGTCAGCTGGTAATTAATTTTTATACATACAAATACTGTGCTAATAACATAGACAAATTAATTAATTAATTCTATTATCTCTGGCTAATAAGCAGCACAGAGAAAATTGTTATATTGAAAATATTAAAATCAATATCTAATAATTTTATATAAAAATAGCAGAGACAATGAACTATATCCATAATCGAATGATAAGTAGTTGTAAATTGACATAAATGTCAAATTTTATAATACAAGTTGTGAGAGAAATTAAATGTAAATTAGAATCCTGCTTACATTTAGAAAAAGTTATAGGTAAGTTTAGTATATTGTACGTTGTTTTTAATTAAAAGTTATATTTATTATGTATTTTTGGTGACTTAAAATTTAAACTCATAGCGCCATCTCTTTAGATAATCTAAAAGCTACTTTGCCGGCCTAGGCCGGAAAATGCCATTTTCCGGACGATTTTGAAGTAATTAATAGTATTGTTTCTGGACGGAGGACCAAAAAATATATTACAATAACACTCAAATTCAGTAACCGAGTAAAGAAATATTTTAAACATTTAATAACATGGTATAATCAATCAGGCATAGCTTTCGTATAGCGAGTTACGCTCAGAGTGTACGAACAGTACGAGCCGAACGTGTATACATAATAAAAAAAAAGAGGATTAATTACCAATTTAGTTGTTTACATCCACAGTTTATTCTATATTTTGTTAAGAAAATTGTCGAAAACTAGTGTAATAAGGTCAATGTTTAATTAAAACAATTTTACTACGCCCATCTTCTATTCCTACATTGGTTTCAATGTAGGATTTTGTAAAAAAAAATGAATACAGACTCCGATTCGCATGTGTAGTATTACCATATATAAACAAACAAAAATTTTACGTTCCCTTGTAAATTAATAGTATGTATTTGTCCAACAACTGGATCAGGGGTGAATTTATTCTTCTATAACCAAACTTTAATTTTCTACAAACAACTAACGATTATCAGTTTACAAGAAAAAAATGTTAGCACATGTAAACGGCACCAAAACAAAATGTAATTTACATTAATAGAAATTGGATATATGACGAAAACATTTTCGGGAACTTGCTTATAAATCTAAAGGTCCGCTCATAACCCTCGAGGTTAATGCGGCTAATGCAAAATAAAAAAAATAAAAAATCTAAAGGAACATAAGGATATATTAAAAAAAATTTACATGCTTCTGGCCAACATGTTGACAATTGGGATTATCTTGCAGATTTTAGTTCATGTTCATGAACACTTTCCTATGAAAGGTTTATTTCTCAAACATTCGTTTTTCCCAATCATAAACTTCAATAATATTTACAACAGAAACTGACCCTCGTTAGTATTCATCTTTGATGGTAAATTTACGTTTTATAAGCTTAAAAGCCAATATTTCATGTTCTTATATGAAGAATATTGCACGCCAATAGTATAAAGAATACAGTTAATTGTTCATACTCGATACTTTATTTCAATTTTTACAATTTTAGTTAAAGTCCTTTTTGAAACTTCTTGACGTGCGCAACTTTACACTTATACTTCTAACAAGTTACTCGTCGTTGCAATAGTAATGGAATAGTTTCTTTAACTCCGGTACTGGCCTAAGCTAACTAGAAATCAATACATCAACAAATGTAGTACCTACTTCACTACTATGTATTTTACATTACTGCCAAATGCATTTTCGATGAAGAAAAGTACATACAAACAAACCAATAAACATCGATTCTACTGTGAGATACCAGATACCAATCATTATTTGTGATATTGTAAAGCAGTTACAAAAAAACAACAAGAAAGATATCCGACAAACCCCGTATTCTGCAACTTCAGAAAAGATAAATATTTGGATATCTTGAAAAACAAAATTTTCCTCGTTCTAATGGGTCCCTTTTGGAGTGGGTGCCAGGGCATAAGGGTCTTGAAGGTAATGAAACCGCGGACCTTCTGGCCAACAAGGGAGCAGACACACGATTCATTGGTCCAGAACCTGTATTGGGACTGCCTAGAGCCTGGGTAAGGACCAAAGTCGAGAACTGGGTCTGGGAGGAGTCGACCAAACACTGGAGTAATACTGTAGGGCTGAGGCACTCGAAGCTGACGCTCAAAGGCCACTCCAAAAAACTGACGTCTGACATACTGAATCTTGGCAGAAGTCAGATAAAAGTACTGGTGGGCCTGCTCACTGGGCATGGACCATTCAGACTACACCTTCAAAGGATCGTGCCGATTGTGCGCCATGGACGATGAGACGGCAACTCACATTCTATTCGAGTGTGAGGCCTTGGAACATAAACGGTTCCTCATCTTCGGTGACACGAACCCTGAATCCTATCACCACCTTGAGGAGCTAGTCACAGGACTCAAATCTCTTATAAAGGGAACTGCCCTGTGGTAACAGTAACTCAAGGAACTTGGGATACCTGGATTCAAACCTACCTGAAGATCAGCGTGGTGTTGATTTTCAGCCGACAAACTAGAGTCCTGCACGCATCGGGTGCATGTAAGGACTCTTGGTGCAGAACCTGGTCACAATATTCCCATAGGAAGCAGTGCTTAAACATGGGGCTCTACAGGAGTGACCATGCCAGGTTTACTTAGATTAGAATGTGTCCCTTATTTATAAGCTCCTTACGTTTTCTGTTTTATAAATTTTTCATATTTTGAACTCTTTGAAAATATCTTGGAATTAGGCGCTTTACCTAGAATCATGAATTAGCAAGAAAATTCTCAGAACTAAAGAATTTTTGTTAACCAATACCCTTTTTAGTTTTTGACTACGTAAGGATTTACGATTATTTGACACTCTCCAATGTTAATAACGTGAAAAACTGATGTTTTTTGTAACAATCTTTACTTCAACAGTTCAAGAATTGTAAAAATTAAAAAAAAAAACATTTAAAAAAAATATTGCCTATTCAATTTTACATAACCTTTGTTGGAACAATTTTTAGTCGTAAGTAGTTCAGGAGTACACTTTAACAATATTTTCAAACCGGTATAATTTTCTTAAGATCTTAAGTTGCGTTTAATTACTAAATCTTTTTAAAACTTTTCTCGTTATTACATTTTAATCAGAATACGATAATGAACAAAACGACAATTACAATTTATTGTCCAAGTCCAACCCTGAAACAATTCATTGTATGAAGGTTATTTACAGGACCATGGGGGTATGTTTGCACCCCATAGTCCGATTTACGGTTTACTAATGAGACCTTTATCAGACCATCATAGCACGTAACACAGATTTAGCGCTGCAACACGGTAACTCCACAGTAAATAGCAAATGCCGTGAGCCCTTTGAGAGTCACAATCTCTCACAAAACAGAAACATTTATTGAATTATTATAGTAAGGATCAACTAGTTATGCAACTTGAATGGAATGGAAGATGTGGCAAAGAAAACATTCGGATTATTTGGGAAATATCAGTTGTATTTTCAGACGAAAAGCATACAGTAGATATAAATTTTAAAAGCGCAGTTTAATTTGTTTCCACTGATTGGTAAAATTTTTAACAGCATAAATTCTTCTTTACAAATCCCTCTTTTAAAAATTAAGTGCTGGCATTGACTTTTTTGACTCGAACAAATTTCCAATTCATTATTATCTTCCTTAAAATAAATTAAATGATCTCATGGGTCAAAAATGATGTCGTTTGTGGGACTTTTTTATTTTGGGAAAAAAAATTAGATGAATTTAATCAATAAGAAGGTTGGGGAATATGGGAATATTTTTTTTTTACTAAAAATTTCATTTACTAAAAAACGGCGTGGCAAGGTGCATTATCGTAACGAAAAGAGTTTTTAGAACCTCTCTGTTTAGTGATGATTTGATGTTTGATTTTTTGGACGATTCCACGCTACCAAAAAATTAAATCTCATTTTTTATTTGCTAATTTTTGTTTTTTGTGTACCATTCCATGCTTTAACCGCGTTATACTGAAACACAAATCTCGTCACAAATAATGATGCATTCCACAAAATGACAATCATTTGCAATCGCTTCCAAAATAAATCAAGAAAACTTTTTTTATCTTTTGTAACTTTTGTTCCTGGGAAAGATATTTTGGAATCGTGTTTGTACTTGTTTTTCTCGTTACCAATTCGTTCGTCAAAATCTGATGAACCGTGGTTTGAGTCAAATGTAACTCTTTCGGATCATTCTGGTCGTCAATTGACAAGATCTTGTATTCTGTCGACATAAAAATTCTGTGTTCTTGAAAAAACACTGTCTTCAAAGACTTGTTCAAGTTTTGTAAAAGTGTGTCAAATTCGAAGCAAAATCGCAAATCGTTTCTCAAAATGAATATTTTTATTTTTTTAACACCTGATTTAGAAAAATAATTATACAGGACAAACAAATAAATGTCTTAATCTGCCGTCATACATAATCCGACCACAGGGTTCCATGTTTCATTGCTTAATTTACAATTTACACACCATCTGGTATTATATATATATATATATATATGTTTCTTTTTATTCTTGGGTAAAGGTTATAGTAGTAAATAAGGAACACTGATTTTACAACGTTTCGCACATTTTTTATTGTGCTTTATCAAGTCTAAAAATAATTTATGAAATATCAAATTATGTTTACAATATAGAATGTACAAATTTAAACATATTAAAAATTCTTTAAAAATTTCTTTTTTTTTCAATCTATTGGTTGTATTTTCATATTTTTTACTCCATAAGACTGTTTTCTTCTGCAGCCAGTCTTTAGATCTGATAACTGACTGATTATATTATTTATCTACTTTTTCTATGTATCCGCTATCCATTATCACTCTCGTGGATTCATTTATTTCCTTGTTTACTTAAAATACATTTGTTCAGTCTTGTAAATATATAGATAAATAATATAATCAGTCAGTTATCAGATCTAAAGACTGGCTGCAGAAGAAAACAGTCTTATGGAGTAAAAAATATGAAAATACAACCAATAGATTGAAAAAAAAAGAAATTTTTAAAGAATTTTTAATATGTTTAAATTTGTACATTCTATATTATATTGTAAACATAATTTGATATTTCATAAATTATTTTTAGACTTGATAAAGCACAATAAAAAATGTGCGAAACGTTGTAAAATCAGTGTTCCTTATTTACTACTATAACCTTTACCCAAGAATAAAAAGAAACATATTAAAATGGTTAAAGAAAATTAAGTACATTATATATATATATATATATATATATATATATATATATATATATGTATGTGTTGGAAATAACAGCGTAATTTAAAAAAAAGCATAATCTCGCAATTAAAATTACAGTTATAATAGCTGCTATAATTTCAGATAATTTATTTTTACGCCAACCTTCTTGTTTTAAGAATACAAATATAAGAAACCTAGACAATAAAAGCGTTCTTTTTATATAACGATTTATATATTTGACAGAAGAAACGAGTTATAACTTTTTTAGAAATGAATGTCCACACTGTGGGTGTGGAAGAATAGAATCCACGAGAGTGGTCAATATCAAGAAGACGAAAGTACAGAATATAACCAGTCAATATAAAGTTCTGATAACTTGGTTCGAGAAAAAAATCAATAAAACAAAAAATGTACAATTTACAAACTTACAAGGATGTATTTTAAATATACACAAGACAAAAGTGATAAACGAATTGATCAATGTCGAGAAGACACAGAAAAAAAGATAAATAAAGATAAAGAATATAATCAGTTAATTTCAAGATCTGCAGACTGGTTCGAGACAGATACAGTGGTAGGGAACCAAAGATATGAAAAACACAAACTTACAAGACCGAACAAATGTATTTTAAGTAAACAAGGAAATAAATGAATCCACGAGAGTGATAATGGATAGCGGATACATAGAAAAAGTAGATAAATAATATAATCAGTCAGTTATCAGATCTAAAGACTGGCTGCAGAAGAAAACAGTCTTATGGAGTAAAAAATATGAAAATACAACCAATAGATTGAAAAAAAAAAAGAGAATTAACGATAGTGATATAGAATTGATCAACGGGACAAAAAAAAACCTAAAAAAGTAGAAATATGTGCACTTCCTCGAGTTTTTTTCCGTTTTTTAAGTGACTAATTATTATTTCATTTTATCTCTTAATCTGTTTTCGTGTGTGGATTCGAGAATTAAGGGCGTTAGATTTAATTTTTATGCGTAATAGACGCGAAAAACATGCCGATCCACAAATTCCAAAATTTTGAGTTTAGTTTGTCGTAGGACAGCGCGAAGGTGAAACCATGCGAAAGAATCCACATTTACATTCACGGTTTTTCGCGAAACGGATGTGGAGGAGCTTGTACTCTATCCCGTATTCTGTTCGTTTTTGGGGTCTTGACAGATATTCCTAGCTCTATTATTTATCGCATTGGTAATTTTAATCACATATAAATATTATAAAGCTTTCCGTACACTTCCAGACTTCGCGTCATGAGTCTATAAACTTTCATTGAAATAGTTCACAAGATTTCATTTGTACTAAAGGTGAAAATAGAAGATGAGTTTTTGATGTGAGTTCATGTTTGTGCAAACTTGTAAGTTGGATTTTTGATCAATTTCAGTTGATCACGGCTGAAAGGTAGAGTTTACTAAGCTAACAAATCAAGAATTAAATGGCATAATTATCTACATTAACCAATAAAAATTAAATATAAAAATTAAACCGCTGACATAGCGCCTGTTACTCATTATGTTATGATAAAAAATATATATATTTATATTAGTTTAATTACAAAGAATATGGCGAAATAGTTGTGTTTATAAAAAAAAGCTGCACTGCTTAGCAAAAAAATTATACAATATGTTGATGAGTCAGAGTACAAGATAGATATATTGTCAACAAGATATCTTCACTATAACATTTGTGTTGTTAATGTTTTAAAATTTTAGAAAAAATTAACATTGTTTCTAGGAGGTGATATCTTCAGCACATTCATCCTTAATGTATAATTTTTAGTACTAACCTATGCTAACGTTACAATGTTTGAAAATAAAGAATGAGATAATATATCTTTTTATATACCACGCTGAACCGCAAATTGTAAAAATTTTATTCATACATATGTTCGGTCAAAAATCGGAACATTAAAAAAAGCTGTTTCCGCTCCTATATCAAACTTGAATACTTTCAATTTCAATTTCGCTTTAACACTACAATTTATCAAAGCCTGTTTCATAATAATCCCACGTGCGATAGGACAATGTTTTGGAAACAGAATTGAGCTTTTTATTTATATTACACGGAACAACGTTCTTATTTCCCCTATAATAAATCAGTAGAGATAGAATGAACGTCCCCCACTTCCTGTTTGATATTTACACTGTGTAATTCAAATACAAGAACTGATATTAATGAGACTCGGAGATGAGAACAGTTTAATGTTCCAGATCGTAAGTGAAAATAAGCAAATGGGAAAAGAAATTAGGAGATATGAGTTTGTAAAATTACCAGGAATAAAAATTATTCTGTTAGAATAAGTTACTTATCAACATATATCAACTGTTAGTAATAACGTGATATAGAACGGATCAACGTGAAGAAAACCTAAAAAAGTAGAAATATGTGCACTTCCTCGAGTTCTGTTCGGTTTAGTAAGCGACTGTTTAGTATTACTGCCTTTAAAGTAATGTCAGAATTTTTAAAACAAAACGGAGATCTTTTTTTAAAAACATACATGTTTCATGATAGGGGACCTCCAAGGGGTTTCTTATTATTTACTTTCAAATGGTTAATTCCAAATATTAATCCATGTGCAATTTGATCATCTTTCTCCCGCAATATTTTTTAAAATCACACCGTTTTGCCGGATTAGCATCTATTTGGTGTTTCATCAGTTCAGACACAACAAAAACTTCTTGGAGTGGGTGCCAGGCATAAGGGTTTTGAGGGCA